>JARYHS010013630.1:111849819-111881635 GCA_031002005.1 Vandiemenella viatica
AGGACCTGAAACCGATGAGAATTAAGCTGGCATCCTAGCTACATGGAATGTAATAATAAAAAAAAATATCAAAGTGAGACTTACCATTTGGTTGCATGGAATGAGTCCTCCTCCGTTTACTGGGCACGTTAATTTCATCACACTCCAGTAAATCTATGGAAAAAAAAAGGACATTTGTTAAATGAAAAAAAAAAAATAATGCATACTGTATTCAATAGTATGTTAAAACAGTACATGGATTTTTGTTAAATGAAAAATTATACTCATGAAATGATAGAAAGCTATCAGAATAAAGCTGACATCTAATTACAAGGAATATATAAATAAATAACTTACCATTTATTTGCATGGGTACATCGTAGTAGGGATACCCTCGAACTCTAGTTCTTCAGATGGCATATCTGTAAAAAACAAAAAGTTAGGATAAAACGCAATGTTAATTAAATGAAATTTTTATCAACAATATCAAATATTTAACAGTACATGGATTTATGTTAAATGAAAAATTAAAAGTAATAAATAACAAAGTGGGACTTACCATTCATTGTATGGGTACATCGTAAGTACTAGTGGTAGGTATACCCTCAAACTCTAGTCCGTCAGATGGCGTATCTGTAAAAACAAAAAGTTTAAATGGTAACATAGGATAAAACGCTATGTTAACTAAATGAAACAAAAAAAAAAAAAACTTACTGAGATATTTATCAAATAATTCCCAATTCCATTCGTTGGAACCGAAAACCAACAGACTTCCATCACTAGTGGCTCCTTCAGACAGTAAATCTAAAAAAGATAGCATAGTTTAAAAGACTACATAAATTTTGTTAAATAAATAAAATATAAATAATTAAAACTGGCAATGTATGAAAAAATAATTACCTTGCAGATTCACGTCATCGAGAGAAGGCAAATCTTCAATGCTTTGCGAAGACATTGTCTCTGTGTAAGTTCAGATACAACTGGCTTAGTTCCTGTTACGACGCTTCTTTTATACTGATGCACGCCAAGATAATGACAGGCCGGTGGCGCCAGCGTGGCTGCAGGGGCGGGGCGCGTGACCTACAAAGATAGCGGCGCCGGCGTGGCGCGTGACCTACAAAGAGCCAGGTAGATAATTATAGGCCAGAGGCCGCACAGTCGGCCGGGTGCCTAATTATAGGGGAAGCGGCCTGCACACCTGCAGGGGGCGGGGCGGGTGACCTTGACGGTAAGCGGCGCCGGCAGCCAGGTAGATAATTACAGGCCGCACAGTCGGCCAGGTGCCTAATTATAGGGGAAGCGGCCGCAGGGGGGGGCGGGGCGCGTGACCTATTTGAATCCAAACCGCCGTTTTCTTACTACTTGTTCTTTTTCACTGTTGTTTCTCATTCTTACCATTGCTATCCTATACACTAATATTCCTGAAGTTTGAGTTATTATTAATGTATAAGGACGGTTTTCTGCCCTCGGCTTTGCTCTATTGGAATCCATAACGCATTCGAATCCCATGGAAACTACTTTATCCTAAACCATTCGGCCGTATCGACATGAAACAGTAACAAATATTAAAGAAAACAAATTTTACATTTCTAATTTTAGTAGGATGTAAAAAATGAATGTTTTCTTTAATCTGTCTGTAAGACACCTTAAACACGAATAATTGATTGCACATTTGGGGCGCCGCAATGAGATCTCGCACCACCTGAAAAACTTTCTAGGGCTGCCTCTGCTTACTGAAGATATGTATTCCTGAGTATTGGACCACTTCTTAAACAAATAAGGACTTGTAATCCTTGTGAAGATCATTTTTTACTTCTAGTACCATAATTGTGTATTTTGCTTTTCGTTTCAAACATAGTACAATTTGCAACTAGAAAGGACATTAATGTGTTTATATTCTATTAATTATATTAATGTGTTAAAATTCCTTAATTCTTGAACAGCTCTCAGCATTACTCACTTTTCTGCTCTGAACACACTGTCTCTATGAGTAGAATAATGGAAGAATATTAATGCATATGACATTTAGGAGTAAAAAATAAGAAAAATAAACTAGTTTCCTCACAAGGAGATCACCTATTGCTAAAATTGTATGAACTGCAAATGTTGCTGCACCCAATCACTTCAGTAAGTATGAGATGTGCACCCTCCAATTTAAATTATGATCAATATGCAAACCTAGAAATTTCACATACACTACCTCTTGAATGAACTGGTCTGCAAATTTTATGTTTATATCCAGTGTTAATCTGTGTGATGTACCGAATTGCGTGTACTGATTTTTAACAAAAGTTTAATGACAAGCTATTAGCTGTAAATCATGTATTAAGGTCAGAGATATAATTTGAAATGTGTTCAGTAGAGAAATCTGGAGTATTTTTAAATCCTGTGCTTATGTCATCTGAAATTTGGATACATTTTGAGTTTTTAGAAGTAACTCAGGGTAGATCATTTATGATAAAAATAAAAAATAGTGGCCCCAATGTAAACCCTGAGGCACTCCACATCTGCTGAATCCCCACTCAGAAAATGCTGAACCACATATAGCAGCATTAACACTTTCTGGTTTGTACTCAGAAGGTAAGAGCTAAGCCATTTATTAATAATGTCATCTATACCAAAATACTATAATGTCCCATAGATACTAATTTATCATTTATTCCTTCTTAAATATTGTCAGTGAATGCAAATATAGCTTGTTTTGTTGAATGGCTCTTTTGATAACCAAATTTTTACATAGTTAGAATACTGCAAAACACAATCGGTAACTAATGCTATAAAGGGGCTGGAGTGGGATTAATTGTAGGATAGGAGGAGAGTGAAGAGAGTCATGGGACTGTGCAAGGCATATGTTGGTGTTGAAGCATGGAAAAATATTGGTGAGGAAATTTAGAAAGGTGCATGGAAGAGTAAAGATGACCATGACCACAAGCTGGTACTTGATTTGAGACATAAGGGTGTGGGAAAATTTCCTAGTTGCAATATATAATTTCCTTTTACAATTGCATGATGTTCTAATGCCAACAGTTATCCATGGATTTTGTTCTTTTTGAGGAGTACGACACCTTTTCATGGGGAAGCAATTTACGTACAAACACTGGACATAAATTTGTCAACAATTTGTTTGATGTCCTTAGGACCATATTTTTTCTGTTATGTTTAAAATTCTGTGATTCTGCAGGTACTAGAAGTAAATTTTAGTTTCAATTCAGGTTTTTTGATTTGTCTAAATTCCTAAAAAGTAAATAAGGATTATGTATTTTCTGCTGGTTACCATCTGCAAATTCTGCAAGTTTAACTGTAAGTGAAATGGTGCAATTTTATCTTAGAACAGAATGCAATTCGTTCCTTTATCATACAAAATATGATCTTGTCCAATATTAAGTTCTTATTACCAAATAAATATATTCCATCTTTCACTTGAGATGAATCATAACTGTAGGGGGCAGGCCGCTGTAGAGCGTAATCTCTTTTCGGTCGGATGGTTTTACATTTTATTTGGGATTGCGTTTACTTGAAAACATTTTAATGCTATTAACATAAAACAAAATTTTTAATTTGGGGTTGCAAATTTCAGCTGTTTTAAGGGGACCTGTGGACTCAACGTCCTTGTTTTTATTTTATTTTTGCTTTTGATCCTTTCATTGGATCAGAGTCGAAATGAGCTGGGTTAACAGCTGCAGTATCATGGCCAGGGTCTGCTGATCTTGGTTTCTAACCCTGTTATCTGGGAGTGGTTGGCTGGAACACCGTGCACAGCTGTTGTCTTGCTCTTGGTGTCGGCATTGGTTTCCTTGGTGACTCCTTGTCGATTGCGCTTGTCCTTGACCTGCACTGTCTGATGGCCAGCAGTATCTGCGTGCATCTTGAGGAGCTGGCTGCGTGGTCCTGTTGGTGAAAACTAGCCTTCGATGTCCAGGCAGTCTTAGCGCTAGTGCGAGGCAAGTTCTTGCCAGTTGTTTTCCACAGATGACGTCTTACAGGACAGCGTTCATAAGAAGCTGTGTGCGGACCGTGGCAGTTCATACATGTCAGTTCTGCATCCCGTGGTTGGCTGCATTCCTTGACGCTGTGTCGCTAATCACAGCAGACACAGCATTCCGCAGCATGGCAGTCCTTGGCAAAGTGCAGAAACTTTAGCACTGCTGGATGCCTGCGTTTTCCATTCTTGTGATGGCTTGGAGCCTCGACAGTTTTTGGAGCTCTCGATGACGGTGAAGCGAGGGGCCGCTGGTGCGTCTGTGGACGTGGTGCTTCTTGCTGTTTTTCTTGGTACAAGATCCCTGCGTCCTGCAGTGTTCTGATTGCAGCTGCTATGTTGTCTCTCCGGATATACAGGGCACCCAACTTGCTCATATAATCCTGGCTGGCAGCTGTTTCCTGCACAACGGTTGCTTCCAAGCTGGTCGACTGCTGCAACTCAGCGCATGGGGAAGCTTTATGATTTTTTCTAGGTGAGGTTTCAGTGCTCGGAGATGGTTTCTTCTGGGCCGCTTTAGGTGATTTTTTTCCGGTGTTGATGGAGGAGGTGGTGAGACATAAGTGCTTTGTGACGCATTCTGTCAGTTTTTAATGACTTTATTTCATTTCCATGTTCACTAATTTAACTTCAGAGTAAGATACTATTATAATAAAATTAGCAATTATTAAGACATATCAGAAAACATCACTATATTAACTGGAGTTTAATTACTTTTGTTGCATTAAGTAAGTTCTTCTAAAAGAAATTAGAAGAATACAATGGCAGGTATGAATTCAAACTTTACTTTCTGTTTTGTTCATGATAGGAAAGAACATAAGAAACCCTCTGCCTACTAAAGAAAGTTAACCATGTATTTTGTCTGTAACCGATTCCCTATGAGAAAATAAGAGATATCATACATATTATTTCTATAAGGTTTTTTTTTGTCATAAGCCATTAACTCCCTTCATATTTAACCGAAATCAATGAATAAGATGTCATTTTAAAGCTTATGGTCTCCAATTTGGTCACATCATATTTTAAGAAAGGAACTCTTCAGTCATTTATTACCCTGGATACCTATCTGAAATCATAGATTTCATATTATTTATGTATATTAGTTATATATGAACGGAGATAAATGGCTCGTGCGGAAATATTCATACTTTTGCCCTTAATGGGTCGAATTCCGAAGAATTCCTGTCTTAATATATGGTGTCACCAAAGCGGAGATCTTAATCATTAAAATGAAACTTTATTAAAGAGAAATAATTAGAAATCTGAAATAAAGTATCACTTTAAATATTAAGATCTCCGCTTTGGTGACATCATATATTAAGACAGGAATTTTTCGGAATTCAACCCTTAAAGGGCAAAAGTATCAATATTTCTGCAACCCGTTTGTGTGTCACGAACCATTTATCTCCCTTAATATCTAACCGATATAGATAAACGAGGTATCAGTTTAAAGATTAAGGTCTCCGCCGTGGTCACATTATATTTTAAGAAAGGAATTTTTCGTAATTCGACCCTTAAAAGTCAAAATTAACATTATTTCAAAAACGTGGTTTTTTTATCACAAGTTACTTATCTTCTTTGATATTTACCCGAAATCGAGAAATGAGGTATTGTTTTAGAAATTAAGGTCTCCGCTGTCATCTAATCATATTTTTAAAAAGTAATTTTTCGGATCTCTGTCACGCGTTTTTTTTGTCACGAGCCATTTATCTCCCTTGATATGTAAGCGATATAGATAAATGAGATATCAAATTAAAGATCCGCTGTGGTCACATCATATTTTAAGAAAATAATTTTTCGGAATTCGACCCTTAAAGGGCAAAAATGTCAATATTTTTAAAATGATGTCCTTTGTTTTACAAGTCATTTATCTCGCTGGATACCTATCTGAAATAGATAAATTAACTTTCATTTTAAAGATTAAGATCTCCGCTTTGGTGACACCATATATTAAGAAAGGAATTCTTCGGAATTCGATCCTTTAAGGGCAAAAGTATCAATATTTCCGCACGAGCCATTTATCTCCGTTCATATCTAACATAAATGAGAAATAATATTAAAGATTAAGAAAAGAATTTTTCTTAATTCGACCCCTAAAGGACAAAAATGTCAATATTTCTAAAATGCGTTTTTTGTGTCTTCCTCTGGATATCTAACCGAAATCTATAAATGAAGTAGTATTATGAAGAGTAATGTCTCGGCTTTGGTGATATTACATACTAAGAAATTTTTTTTGGAATTCAACCTTTAAAGGGAAAAAGTATCAATGATTCTACTACGCATTTTTGTGTCACGAGGCAATCCCGCGGGACCCCGCATCATAAGACAGTCTGGCGGATCCCGCACAAAATGAAGCGGATCCGCAATCCGCAAAATCCGGCGGAAACGCGTGTCAGTCTGCGTGATTCGCTGCCCCACTCGGTCTCTATCGGATGTATTGCACTGTTTGCCTGTACTCTTCCAGTTGGTATTTGACTGATGTGAACATGCGTTTGTTTTTGTCAACCTTCGTCATTCGTAAGTAAATAAATACACTTTTACGTATTCATCAAAACTTACGTTTGTTTCGAGTACACATTTATGTAATTTGAGTTATGGTGCGTATTTAGTACGATTTTCTAATTATATAATTATTTTACGGTTACAGCTTTTTATTTACGGTTTCATTATTCCCATTTTCTGTATTTGCAGATAAAGTAATTGTGACAATTTCCTAATTTGCGGCTGAAAATTTGATTATTCGTTGATATGAAACTAATGTTATCGTAATTTTAACGATCGCGTACCTATTTATTTAACAGCTATCAAAAGGAAATTTTAGGCCTATATCCTTTGACTTATTGTTGTTTTGGCAAGTGCCGCAATGCGTTTCTTTGACGAAAGCCACCTTCTTACATGTACCGCTCAGACTTTCGATTAATCCCTCTTCTCCTTGTTATTATTTCGACTAAAGTTAAAAAAAGTTATTTTCAGGGGGGAACCAAAGAATTGTGTTGTAGGAACACCATACTTCGACGGCTGCCTCCGCCGTCTTCCTCACGTGCGTAATTTCGTGTGTTTGCAATGAAATCCGGAGATACAACCTATGAGGACTTCACTGCAATCATTCGCCGAGAAAGTCTCCTTTCTTACTAAAAAATAATAATTTCCACTCTAAACACGTCGTTACGCCACATAAGTAAATCTGAAATACTCGACAGTTTACGTGTTGGTGAGTAGTTTCTTTTAATAACATTGAATCAACTGTAATATCAATCGAGGAATCAGGAGATATAATAATGAATCACGCAAAAAAAGGCTAAGTCTCGTGCTTGTGCAGTGACAAAAAGTTATGAGATCTTGTTCTGAGCCAAGTCTACACTTTACAGATTATATTCACTTCACTTTGTGAAATGGAATCCTTTTCTCGATGTTATCGAACGTTTATTTAGAATTAAAAAAGAACTCTGGTAACTTGGCCATTAAGCAAACCATATTTTTAAACTTACGTGATGTATTTATTATAAGGCACATAATATATCCTAAGACTCAATATTTTCAATTTTTATTATTTATTTAAAAATTGGTTTAGATTAAAAAACAAAAATGTAAAACCTCGAAATACACTTAAGACACGCTAAAAAGTTATAATGTAATTTTGCCAATCAAAATATTGTTAACTGTTAATTTTTATCATTTAACATTAAAAATTATTTATTACTTTAATTATTATTTAATTTATTAACGTTTTAAGTAACTATGTTTTAAATATATGCGTTGAAAAACTGTTTGTACCAATCCCGCACGGATCCCGCGGGATTGGCGCAAATCCCGCGCGGATTCCGCGGGATTGAAAACACTGCGGGATTGCAATCCTTAGTCACGAGCCATTTATCTCCATTAATATCTAACCGAAATAGATAAATGTGGTATCATTTTAAAAATTAAGGTTTCCGGTGTGGTCATCTTATTTTAAAAATGGAATTTTTCTGAATTGAACCCTTAAAGGGCAAAAGTATCAGTATTTCTAAAATGCGTTCTTTGTATCTCAAGTCATTTATCTTCCTTCATAATTAAACAAAATTGGTAAACGAAGTATCATTTTAAAGACTGAGATCTTCGTAAGGTCTTCAGTTGGTTAAACCATATTTTATGAAAGGCATTTTTCAAAATTCGACTCTTAAAGAGCAAAAGTATTAATATTTCTACAATGCATCTTCTGTCACGAGCCATTTATCTCCCTTGATACCTAACCGAAATCGATAAATGACGTATAGTTTTAAAGAATAAACTATCCGCCTTGGTCACATCATATTTTAAGAAAGAGCTTTCTCCAAATTCAACCTTTAAGGGTCAAAAATATCACATTTCTAAAACTTTTTTTTTTTTTTACCTGGCTTGATGCCTAACCGAAATCTATAAATGAGGCATCATTTTAAAGACCAAGTGTCCGCTTTGGAACTTTTTTTGAATAAATGACATATCATTTTAAAGATTAAGGTCTCCAGATAGGTAAAATCATAAATTAAGAAAGAATTTTTCGAAATTTGATGCTTAAAGTGGTCGCGCTTATGAAACAGTTCAGACCCAAGTCCCTAGATTGCAGCAGCAGATATCACAGAGATGTCAAATAACTGTTTTTTATACAATAAGTAGCTTTACGGATATTTTTTCTGTTAGTGAAACATTTTTATTTTGCTATACAATTCGAATATAAATATTTTATTCGCACAGCAATACATATCACAATGATGTTGATATGCTGTGTGTATTTTGTTCAGGTTTGTTGTATTTTGTTAAGGTCAGTGGCAGTTTGTTGAATATACAGTGTGTTTTAAATTTTCCTGTTTCTTAATATGTTTTGATGCATACCTATTACACTAAACAAATAAATATTTGCTACAAAAGTGCGGTTCTACTTTTCATTATATTACAAGCATTCAACCTCACTATTCATCGTATTTTATTAGCGAAATTTTCGCACGGGTCGTCTAGTTTGTGTTAATACTGAAATTAAAAAATAAACTTTTATCAGATTTCAATTCATTAATGACAATTATTTAAATGCCTTATCTTAATCTACATACTTTTCCCCATTATTCCACCTAGAAACAATTCTTTCGCTTCAAAATTCAGTTGTGGTGGAACTTTATTTGAGCTGCTGGAATACACTGAAGGACTGAAACATCTCATACATTTCACACGTGTTCCTTCACAAAACTGATAAGTTGTTAGTCGCAGGGTGTGGGAGTGCGCTTGCTTCCAAAGCGGCCGCTGCTCCGCTTCCGGGTTCAAATCCCGGTAGGCGCAGGAATTTTGAGACTTGTGTTTGATGATATGAGCTACGCCAGGACGTTCCGTGATTCGGATTCCATGTTAAACTGTAGGTTCCCTCTAGGGCAAACAATCCCAGTTGTAACATGATGTGTATACATCTACAGCAAAATTCTAGCTAAACAACAGAGCGTGGTTGGTGAACGGTTAACATTCTGGCCTCGCATTCGGGAAGATGTGGATTTGAATCCCAAACAGAGCATCTAGATTTGGGTTTTCTATGGTTTTCCCAAATCACTTCTGGCAAATGCCTGGATGCTTTTTATACATGTAGAGACTAAGGACATGGCAATTCACAAATAATTACAATTACAGAAGTGTATATACATTTTTACCTTCATAATTCAGTACGGTGTTGCGAGCTTCTAGAAGTTGTGGCACGGAAGCAAAGATTGCGTGGATACTCGTATACTGCCACATGATTTGTGGGCGCGTTCGCACACAGCATTGACAGTAGTTGCAGGAGGACCAAAGGTTCAATTTACAGGTTAACTATATCTTAGACGTATTAGATGGGTGACATGTCAGGTGGACGTTCAGACCAGGAAAGCAGTGGTGCCCGTTGTTCTTCAAAGGAGGCTTGCACACACCTCACCACATGTGGTGCTGTTGAAATAAATCTTGTGGAATTTCCTGTGGGGAGGGGAGGGCATTGTCTCCGAAACCTCTCTGATGTAGCGGTTGCTATTCAGATTGTCCTCAATAAGCAGAGGTAAGATCGGATGTCAAAGCCAAAAGATCCCCAAACCAACACAATTAGACCGCTACGCCGCCCAAAAATGCAGTCTGCCCGATTATGTTCACCGCGATAGCATCTAACATATACGAGACCATCACTGTACGACCTCGCCCGGTAACTCTACATTTTACCACTCAGCACGATAGTGACGGACGGCGTTCACGTGCCCAATGCAGTGTGAGGCGTTGTTGGTTTCTGGTCAATGGAGGCCAACACAATGGCATGCGTGCCACCAGTCCAGCCATCAGTAGAGAGAGTTGAGCCGCTTACAGTGCCTCAACGTCGAGCCAACCCTGTGGATGAAGTTGTTACGCCCATGCGGACAAGATGGCGGTCATACTGCACTGTGGTCACATTGTGCGAGCCAGTACACGCTCCTCGCTGTATATGACATGGAGGAAGGAATATATGGAGACGAGATAACGCGAAATCCGTGAAACCTCGTGGAAAAACTGTGCCTGCGCGGCGGACATCGTAGGAGTACCAAAACATTGGGCTGTTTGTACTGTGTCATCTGCTGAGAATATTTCATTTTCTAGTATTCTAAAGATTTCTATAATGCCAAGTTGTGATGCATATCGTTGCACAAACAGACGAGATAGGAAAAAACCTGGAATAGCGTTTCATAAGTAAGTCACATTGTAATTATCGTTCTTGAAGTATCTGACAGGCAACCGCAACATTAGTGCCATTCGCTATAAATTTATTCATTGCTCTCAATAGGATCATATTATTCTCAAATTTTTGTTGGTGTAGTGTAGACAATTAGCATATGTTACTATTTTGCACCTGAAAAGCTAGCCTTATTGTAGACAAATGTTGGAAATTTAATTTAAACGGGTCATGTTTACATCGCGACACAGTGAATATGGTATTCTGCATGCATTACTCACGTTTAAGTTTACACTGAAATTGCATGATGAAATTAATCGTGATAATTTGTGCTGTGCGAACTACTAAACGTGATGAAATAAACTTTGTTGACGGAAATGTAGTTCGCGATGCATTTCTTGTGTTTAGATGTGTCTACATAGTTTGGTTTTGTAGCGGCAATTTTAATGGAAATGTTGCCAGGTTGAAATGCGGTGTATACCAGAAGAGAACAAACAATTTATTTATTATTAGCTGTTAGCTTCTGATTTTTGAATGTACTGATTTTTCTAGCAAAATTATATAGGCCACTACCAGTACAATATCTTCTAAGCAAGCTCAGAAACTATGAGGTTTTATGAAGTATTAATTTTTTTAAAGCTCTAAACATTGACTTATGCTTTTTTTTTAATTTCAGATATGACTTGTTTCTGTTTATAAATATGTCTACAAGTATATTTCTCGATTTTGAAATCTTTCTTGTCAAGTACTGAAATAGAATGTGAAAATATAACCTATTTGAACATCAAATAAAATTTAAGGACTGTAGAAATAAACAGTTTGTTATTCAAGTTAAAAAGAATTACCTGCTCATTCAGTTACGTCCGAATTCATCATCAAATATGGATATGGCGATAGTTTTTTTCTGGTCCAGGCAGCATTTCAACCTAACCACGTCAATTTTAAGGTACAATATCTCGAGAACTAAGCGAGATATCAAAAAATTTTATTCTTTACTTTGAGTTTCCCTCATCGAGTTACATAAGAATTCGTCATCAAATTGCGGCGCCACTGTTATCGTTGAATCCCCTCATAACCTAACAACCTCACTTTTGAGACAGTATATCTCGCGAACTAAGCGAGATATCGAAAAAATTTATTCTTTATTTTCGATTTGTATCGTCGTGTTACATAAGAATCTATCACCAAATTTGACTTTGGGGACACGTTTCTTCTGAATTTCAACCAGAAACTCCACTCTTTTGAGACAGTATATCTCGAGAACTAAGCACGATATCAAAAAAAATTATTCTTCATTGTTGATGTGTCTCGTCGAGTTACATAATAATCTACCATCAAATTGCGGTGCCACGGTTGTCTTATGATTCCCTTGAGGTTTTTTTGCATATTTCCGTGTTTCTCTGGTCAAGCAATATGGCGGCCTCTCCTCCCCACTTGTCTCCACCCGGTTTCACTCCATTATGAGGCGAAGGTCCCTTGCTTCGTCTCCATATATTCCTTCCTCCATGGTATATGACCCTCTTCTCTCCACTGGCTCTGCACACACATCACTGTCGTAGCAGCGTGCCAAGTTCGAGCCGGAAAAACCAATTTCCCGAAGATCATTCACTTCGCCACGTTTGAAGTCACTCACATGTTGATATTGCGCGACGAGTTATACCGTCACTTCCTGGTACGTTCCACTTCATTTGATGGCTCTGCACGGCCTCAGAGTGGTGTATCACTGACCTGTCCATCATACAAAAGAAGGCGTTTCTGGGTCTATGTGCACGCCAGTTCTCTGCAATCTAAATGACTTATTATGAGGGCATGCGAGAGACCTCCATGTGTGCAATTGCTACGCCTTCAAAAGCCACTTCGGTGAAAAAATAAAGAAATACTGCCGGTGCCCCTGGAAACTAATTTAAACTGCTATCAAGCTAACTTTCGCAGAAGGCGTACAATAAACAGGCATAACTATTAAAAAATTAGTCCTGTTCAGGTTTTAGGAAACCTTTTTTAGGGATGCTATTTTAACGTAGAGGGATTATTCATAGACAAAAGCGAAGTCCTATCCAAGCTGATGCTCAGTCACAATGTGGACATTGTAACAATTGAAGAGACTCACACTTCATAAACCTCAAATGTAGATGCTTCATCCTTGGGCATCATCTAGTAAATAGTATGGTATTGCGACATATGCCAGAAAAAATATGATTGATATGTCCCTAATGGCCAAAGAGGACTCAGGCAATGTAGTGATCTCATTTGTGCAGACATGTGCTTGTGTGTAGCTAACATCGGTAAACAACCGAATATCTTCTGGTTTATGTGCCCAGCGCCTAATTTGTAGCACCCCACGATGTATGAGAGGATTTTAATTTTCACAGCCCTGACTGGGGATACGTGGAAGAAGATGAGAATGGTAGATGGTTGTGCGAATTGATGGATTTTAATAGCTTGGACCTTCACTTTGATAGCCTTCAGGTCAGCCAGCTGGGGGTCAAAATTCAATCCTGACCTGTGTTTTTCAGCAAAAACTCCCTGTGTTGATGATGGTCTGAGCATCCAACAAACTATTTTTAAGGACTTTCCACACAATTTACAAAGACCGGTGGTCATATCATTTTGTACTCACATAAAAGTCATAAGACCTATCCCAACTTCTCGAAGGAAATGTATAAAAGCAAAGTGAGGAGAATTTACGAGAACATTAAATAGATTCCTCGAAAATGTTTCGGGGGCTGCAACATCTTACAAGAAATTTCGGAAAATTGTCGAGACAGCAGCAGAGCACAACATCAGGTCCGACTATATTCCTTGCTGGTATCACAAGTGCACCCGTTTGCTCAAGGAGCTCGAACGGAATGGAGACCAAAACCTTAACGACGAGGTTATGGAAATCTCTTAACCAACGTCGGAAATAATTCTGGCAGAAAACAAATGAGAACTTAGAATTCGTACATTCAAGCAGAAAGGCCTGGTCTTTAATCCGAAAACTGGATGCCGACTGCAACCAGGAAGGTATGAGCGTCCTGTAATATCATAGCCACTTACTTGCTAGGAACCTCTAAGGTGCCTGGCAATAGGGAAGCCATTCGATGTGTGAAAAGTGACCTGTGTGAAGTCAAAAAGCTCATTCAACCACATCTGAACTGGATGCTGCAATAAAATATGCTAAACTCAACATAACGTTAATACAGGTCCTATCGCAAGAAAATGATTGCCGGCACTTTTCAGTGAAATATTGCAGACCTCAAAGTTACCCCCTGCCTGAAACAAAAAAAAAAACCTAACGTTATTGCCATTCTAAAGCCGGATATAAACTACTTGAGAGGATGGTGTTGGCTCGGATCCATGGCGCCATTAATAAGCTCGTTCCCCAGAACACGCTAGTTCCAGGCCAGAGCGTAGTTGTGCCGAATAGGTTCTGAAGCTCGTAACCCGCGTTGAGACTGGGTTCCAGAGGAAACTGAAGACAGGAGCTGTGTTCGTCGACCTATCAGCAGCTTAAGTTACTGTCTTGTGCGAGGGCCGCCTCTTCAATCTCCTAAATGCTGTACAGTTTTTTTTTAAAAAAAAAAAAGGTGAAAAATAGTTAAAAACTATAGTGAACAATGATCTGAGTAATCAAAAATTCCATGTCCACTGTGGAGCCCAAAAGAGTAGTTGGCGTGTCCTCAACGACGGAGGGTCGCAGGGTTCGCCGCTGGTGTTTGTGCATTTTAATTTAAAATATTGCAGACACATCTCAATTAAATTGCAGAAAATTCTAGTAAACCGATGATCTGGCCATTACTTTCCATAGTAGAAACTTCCAGATTTATCACTCCCCGTGATCATCTCTACTCTTCTTCTCTGAGCGGAGACTGACAGTCTTTCTGCTTCCACCTCTCAAACCAGCTTGCGTATGGCAGTATAAGACCATACTTTGGACCCGTTGTAAGAGTAGAACACAAATACCTCTCTAAATATCTGGGAGATACCTTGGGCAGAGCCTTCACTTTTCATCGACGATTAGAATGTGAAGATCTGAGTGAACCTTGCAAAGGAACTGGCTGGTATGTCATTGGGTGCAGGTGCACGAGTTTTTCGAGGAGCTGTTCTTGGCTTGGCATTCTCCGCAGCAGAATACTGTTGCACTGTCTGACTTGGTATTGCTCATACTGCCAAAGTTAGCATCCAGCTTAATGCCACTATGAGAACAGTGAATGGTGTTATTAGGTCTACCCCAGTATACTGGTTAACTGCATTTTTCAACATTTACACCACGCCTGTGAAGAAAATCAATGCTGTTTAGAGAGTTGGAAAGAATGTAGGAAAACACGATGATACATATACATCTGCATAGCTACCTACTTCACCTTGCGTCGCAAACGGTTAAAGTCAAGGAGACCCTCATACATGGAAGCAGTCGATCTTAAAAATAACAATTGGGACTGCTTGTATGAGAGCTGAGAAAGGAGCGGTAAGTCTACAGCCCACACAATTGTGGGCTTGTAAAATATCCCACTACCTGTACGAGGGCTGTCTGAGAAGTTCTCGGCCTCGACCATAGATTGCAGCACTACCCAAGTGATTTTTTTCCGTGCAAGTTGGTGCATGTGCCAGACGCGCGTGCAAGAAATCGTAAGTAATTCTACATTGTAGTTTGGTCTGTACAGTTGTTTGATGCAGGCGCGGTGCATAGTTGTACCAGAGATGGAAAAAATAGAGTATCGTGCAGTTATAAAATTCTTTGTAACAGAAGGTTTAACGCCATCCAAGATCCACGGAAGATTTTTAAAAGTGTATGGGGATTCTTCTCCCTCATATTCGACAGTTAAGAAATGGGCTGCTGAGTTCTAATATGGCCGTAGCAGTCTCGAAGATGATGAACGCGAAGGACGTCTGAAAAGTGCAACAACTCCAGATATCGTCCAGAAAGTGCATGATATGGTTTTGGATGAACGAAAAATAAAAGTGCGTGAGATTGCTGAGACTGCAGGGATATCAAAAGAACGTGTAGGATACATTTTGCATGAAGTATTGCATATGAAGAAGCTTTGTGCAAGATGGGTGCCGCATTTGCTCATTCTTGATCAAAAGCGCATCCGCATGAGACTTTCTGAACAGTGTTTGGATCGTTTCAGCAAAGATAAAACTGATTTTGTGCATCGATTCATAACTATGGATGAGACACGGGTTCACCACTACATGGCAAAATCAAAACTGCAGTCAAAGCAGTGGACAGAAGCTGGTTGTTCAGGTCCAAAGAAGGCCAAGTCGGTTCCATCGGCAGGGAAGGTGATGGTATCAGTTTTTTGGGATGCTAAAGGTGTTTTGTTCATTGATTATCTTGAAAAGGGTAAAACAATAACTGGACAATACTATTCTGATTTTTTAGACACCCTGGATGGAAAAATTCGTGAGAAAAGTCCCAGTTTGAGGAAGAAGAAAATCATTTTTCATCAGGACAATGTATCTGCTCACAAGAGTCTTTTGGCAATGGGAAAATTAAGAGATCTGCACTACGACGTGTTGGAGCATCCACCTTATTCCCTAAATTTGGCTCCCTCCGACTCCTATCTATTCCCAAAACTCAAAAACTTTCTTGCTGGTCAGCGTTTTTCTTCAAATGTAGAGGTGATTGCAGCTGTAGATGGATAATTTGCAGGCCTTCCAGAAAGCCACTTCAAGGATGGTATAATGAACTTGGAACATCGTTGGACTAAGTGTATCAGTGTTCAGGGAGACTATATTGAGAAATGAAAATGATTTGGTAAATATCAAATTGGTTTTATATTTTTAGGCTTAAAATTTTTCAGACAGCCCTCGTATTCCAGGATTAGACATGGCTAGGTGGCTTTGTGCCAACTGAATAGATCTCACTCAGGATATGGAGTGTGCAACGCAACAGCACTTAAGCGGGAGCTCTGTGAGTTTGCACGGTTTGACTGTGGAGGTATCCAAACCACTGACAACATTGTGATAGTCTGTCCAACTATAAAAGTACCTGGTTGCCTGCTCACATTGCATCAATCTGGACTGGCTTCCAGTATCCCTAGATATTGTTATCTGATTAATTAGCTGTATTTTCCTGCTTTGTATCTGGCATACGATAATAAGTATAATATCTTACTAGCTGTACCCGCGACTTCGTCCACGCGGAATTTGAGATTTGTGCTGTTAATACTATAAAAGAAATTTTGGATATAGCCACCAACTCCGATCACGTGTTAAAGTGTGACCTCCCTCTTAAAGCGATTATGTTAACACAACGGCAGTGGGAAAAAAAAAACTAATACGAATGTTGAATTGCGGTTAACAAAAAATGTTTACTAATTTGAGTAAACATTTATCTTTAATTTTTCAGCTCTCCAAAATCACATCAAAATGAAACATACCCTGTTTTACCTAGTGAATACTAATGCATGAACGCTATTGTCATGTTCAGATAAATTAAATATCAGATACACTAATTATGTTTAGTTAACGTATTTAGTTTTATTTTATTGCACCTACTACATTTAACAATACTTAATAAAAAAAATACATGTACTCAAAAAACAAAACAGATTTGAAACAGTGGTAAATTTTGGCGACCAATGATTTTAAAATGCAGTCTATGGAATCGTGGTCACCATAACCTAATTTTAAATACGGGAATTATTCTTCGGCGCCATCTATCGAGATGAATTATGAATAAAAAACCTTTCGTGCCACCTCAGTGACATTTCGTGTGAATATGGCCTGAATTTGTTCAGTTGTTTATCTGTGATGATGCTGTTTACGCACGTCTAGGATTTTATGTATAAAGTTTATTGTTCCACTGCTCCACACATCCTCTGATTTTGGGGTGATTCACACTAGGAAGATAACGGAGCTCCGCAACCGCAAGTGCGGAACTTTCGCATGAAATCCTACATCCACAAATTTTAATGTGGAAATATAGCGGAGGTTTTGTCTACAACGCAAAATACATATCTTAATTTTTCTCTTCATACAGGAATCGACGCTTTACTAAAAACAACGTGGTTGTTTCTTTACTTACGGTACGGAAGTACGGTAAAGTAACAATAAACCGAAGGGTGTTATTACCTAAAAGCGCGAATTTACAAGTTTTAACTTGCATATAAAGCGGTATATTCACAGTCCAGCTTAAAGGACTTCCTTGTAGAAGTACCGTAGAATGCGCTCAACCATTCACGCTACTAGAAGAGTCCAACAAGATGTTCCAAGCAGCCCTTTCCACTCGTACTTTCTAGCGGCGCACCGTGTCCTTTTCGCACACTTGCATCATGTTTCCTCCAATCACGATCCCACAATATATCTTGTTGGACGGCAGGGACCAGTGTTGGTTATTTGGTAGTGCAAACACATCCAACACGTCATACATGCATTACTGCAGCCCCTTTCACGGCTCAACAAGAGTCCTGCATCGGAAAATCGGATCATCGTAGGTCCTACAAATTGGACTGTGAATGGGCCGCTAGAGCAGTCGAAAGGAGTGCTTTTTGTTTCTATTTCTTATTTTTTTTCTTCTTATGGCTTAGCGCCATGTCGACGTCGAGTTAATTAAAGGCGAGAAAGGACCGGGGTCAACGAACGGGAAGGAATTCGGCCATGGCCTTTTAAAGGAAGCATCCAGGCACTCGCCTGGAGTGATTTGGGGAAACTCAAATCTGGATGCCTGGACGGGGGATTCGAAGCCGCATCCTTCCGAATGAGAGGCCAAAGCGTTACCGAGGCATGCAGATGTGCGGTGACGTGGCCTTGTGCTTGACACTTGAATTAGTCGAGCCGCGAACTCCGCAAAAATTGTTTTGCTGACGCATGCGTGGTTATTTAAATAATTTAATTCATTTGTTATGTTATCCCCCGTTTTTTGTAGTTGAAAGATATGGCAAAAAATAAATCAATATGGCAGTATTAGATGGAAATAGACTTTCCTTATGCAAAATGTAAAAATTGTGATTACTTATTTTGATATAATTTTTGATAAAAGATTAAAATCTAAATAATTAGTATTTTTTCTACTTCCGCTTCCGCAAAACATCCGCACCCTCAGATGTCAAGATCTGAATATCCGCATCTACATCCGCTAAGATGACCTCCGTTACAACCCCAATTCAGATCATTCCTTCTCAGTATTGTAATTTAACAATAGTGTATATATCTACTAAAAGTACCTTGTGTTCCACTAAAAGTATTCTCTCCTGCAGATTACTTCGCTATATTTTACGGTTTGTGGAAAGTTAAGCTTGTCGAAAACCAGGATACGTAATTTATGAGCGCCCCTCTTTTTTCCAGCTCTACTACTGGGGGCTGCTGAAGGGCGCGGCAGGCCCTCTCGTGCCTCGTGCCAGGCCCCCCTCCATGTGGTGGCTGGGGGCCGCCTCCGGATGGGGGCCCGTGGCATTTTGCCTGTCCTGCCACTCTATTGTTACGCCACTAGTAACTGACTAACAAGGTGAAGATATTAAATCAGCTTCAACCATATGAATTACAGTAGGATTTTGGGTTACATTTCATCTGAAGATTCTAAAGAAGATATTTTAGGATTACTGACACTCAAAAGCCTTGTGAGGAGTGGATAATGCACATGCTGTTGTTAAAAGTATGGGGAAAAAATAACATCCCACGCTCTAAAATTGTATCAGCAGGAACAAATGGCGCAGAGAGATGTTGATTTCTGAAAATGGTTTTATTTACATTATAAAAGCAAAAATTAATCACGAGGTGATTACTTTTCACCGCATAATCCACCAAGAAGCTGCAATGAAGTCTTCACGGGTATACCGCCTGATTGTATTGTGGAACGCGATTTTTCGGACTAGCTTCATTGCAGTTAAAGTCTCCGTTCTTACACCAAGAAGCTCTTTATGCACGAACTTTTCCAAATGAACTTGGTTAAGTTATGAATTTAGTAATTGAGATTGATAACAAAATTCCAACACAAAAGCTTCATCAATTTAAAGAGTTTCTTAGTGAAACGAGCAGTGAATATTCAGAGCTTATTCTTCTCAACAATATTCTGATGGCTTTCAATATGCTGAAACGATTTGCTTCTTGCTTAAAATGAATCGAACAATTCCTTGGTAAAAAAAAAGGCGTATATTATTCAAAAAAATTTAAAAAAAAAATGTCTGTGAAATATTGCGTTTTCGCTTCTTGAAGACATGGTTCTTTTGGCTAATGATATACAAAGGGGAACTTTATTTTCAAGTTTGTCACAATTTCAAAACAATACCAATGTTAAAACTGATAAAAAAATTCAAAACAGCAATTTTAAAAACGACCTAGTTTTTTTCTAAAGAAATTTCATGACTCTGGACAAGTAAAAAAAAATCTCTGGCAGTTATTACACATTCTCTTAAAGTAAAAGCAACAGAACTAAGACTTCATCTTTTCGGAATTAAAGCAGCATCTGAAATGCAATTTCTAGAGTTGGTTAGTGAAGATTATGAAAATCATAGTCTACTAACCTATGAGTATCTGGAGAATCTAGAAAGATAAAAATGCACTTTGTTTTCAAAGAATGCAAACTGCTATCACAAATGTATAAAAGATGAGTTGAAGAAGTTTGCATTTGTTTTTTGGCTCGACATACATGACGCATGGTCCATACTCCATTGTAATTAAATGGGGCAAAACAGACGATGCCTCGCTGTGCATGGTTTCCCCGCGACTTCTGTTGGCGTGAAGGCGGTGCCGCGACGCAGCCAACTGAAGAAAATGAATCAGGAGATTTTTTTCTCTTTTTGTATCATTAGTCATTACACTTTAGTGTTCAGATGTAAAAAAACTTAATATGCGATTACATTAAACACATAATGAAAATTCTAATTTAATTTTTTACTTTTCTTGTAAATATTTCCTGATTTCATATTCTTTTAATAATAAACTTTTTAAAATTTAATATTTTTCTATTGATCCAGCACCGAAACTTTATCTTAATCTGTACTTTTGAACCGTAAAATACAGTTTGAGTGTCTGATTGTTTCCAAGGAATGTGGCAATCATATTTTTATGACTAGCGTTCTCATATTTTTCATTATGCTAGGGAAAAATGATTTCAGAAGCACTGATATTGGCTGTTTTTCTTGTCCTGTTCGACCTTCGGTACAGCTGGCGCTCGATTTCACGCATAAGGAAGTGTGAAAGTTTTCTTTTGTTGGTAAGGGTGTCAGGGATCGGTACAAATTACCAAGTGAAGTCATGAATAATTTAGCAAAAACTCTTAAGGAATTTAAAATTAAAATTAAAATTTTTAAATCGGAAAATAAAAGAAAATTTAAAAATTAATATAATATGTGGTAATGGTAATTAAATGACTAGGGCAATGGGGTACTTGACACTAACTATAAAACCATGAAACCTTAATTTACACTGATAGAGTAAGTTGTTAGGATACCGAAAATCAACTTCATTTTTTGGATAGGAGTTAAAAACATACTATTTTTAATAAAATAAAAATGCAAAAAGACAGCTGTTAGTCACGTGACACGAAACACCAATCGGAGCGCATGACGTCAGTTGTTGGGCCGCGCCAGTTTAGCTGCCGTGTATTCTGATGCGGAGAACATCTTTCCGTTGCTTATTTAAGTTTGTTAAGGTTTCAGTGCTGGCTGTAAAACATTTGTTCTTCTTATACTCGCAATGGAAGTTGGTTTTATCAAGGCAAATAGCTCTAATTTGCCCAGAATTGACGTGATAAATCTGGGAGTGTTTTTGCATCAAACACCGATTTCTGATCACCAGAATTCCGGAATGTCAAAACGTCCAAGTAAATACTTACTTGTTATATGTTATACATAATACCATATTACGATAAAACGTTAGAATATAAGGTATTTTAGAAGCGTGTGTGTTAGTGGTGCGTTTTACTTAATACAGATTGGTAATTTGCGATTTTAATCAACAGGTCTACATTTCGAGTAATTTCGAGTATTTCATTGTAGTATCTTTTAAAATGTGTTTAATATGACTGTTGCTTCGCAGAATCATGTGCAGTATTTAATTGTTAGTATAATTACTATTTTTAAAAAAATCCTTGAGTGATTTCTACAACTATTTTTTGCCGCGCTGGGTTAGTTAAAGTTAAGTCTGTTCACATTCGTTCGACGCTATTTTTTCGGCAGTAATGTTGTGAATATAAAGCTTTTTCTTTCTATATTAGAGGTTATACAAGTTTTTGTATAGCTAGAAAAATATTTTGATCATGGTTTCTAAGAAAGTCGTAAACTATCGTCCTATTCGGTCGAAATATTTTTCGATATTCGTTGATGCGGGGATTCTACGATAATCGTGATAGATTCTTAAGTAACGTGACAAATTGATTGTAAGGAATAACATTTTTTGATATCTCGCTTAGTTCTCGAGATATATATACTATCTCAAAAGTGGTTAGGTCGAAATGCGGCCTCGGCCAGAAGAAAAATTTCTCCAAATCTAAATTCGATGATGGATTCTTCAGTAACTCGAAGACAGAAATCAAAAGTAAGGCCTAATTTTTTTTGATTCATTAGTACTTTTGATACTGATCCTATTATATGATACTCCATATAGTTTTCCAAATCGTTCGGCAACTATATCAATAAAAAAAAAAATTGATGCATTTACAACGAACAGCATTTTAACCTCCAGGGTCGTAATTTATTTACCGGTAATTATTTAAGTTTATCATAGCACAAAATATTGAGGTACATAGCTTATTAAATATAATATAATATTAAGCACAAACTTACGTCAATGTGGTCTTCACAAAAATATATCGAGGGTGTTGTAGACACATAAGCCGGATCGCGTCGTGCAAGCATTAACCACTTTTTCCACACTACTTCGTTGCGTGGAATGGAAACAAACAATTTGTTTGGTGCATTTAAGGTCGTGTTTACACACAGAGGCACCACACACCATTTGTAAACTATAGAACACATTTTATTAATAAAATAAGCAAACCGCCTGTATGTTTACAATGGCACGAGCCAACAACTGACGTCACAAGAGACCAACTGACAGCTGGGAGCGTTTTGGCGCCAATATTCAAATCATCGCATAAAAATGCAAAATTTTGCTATTTTCCGTTCGTTATTTCAAGAAATAATATTTTTTTTGTTTATAGTAGATGACCAGCTACAATACTGACTACTTTCCCAAAATTAGTCAAGTACCCCATTGTCACTGCAGCATTGGCTCCATTGAAATTAAATTAATAATAATTATAGTAACCACAGAAGCATTTCCCTCTCGTCTTTAATATTAATTGTTTTACAAGAAATCGACGGTCCGTGTGTAGTTCGAGGTTAGGATTGCCAACCGTACAACAATGTACTGTATTTCGGGTGTGCGTACTATATACTGATAAAAAAAAAATTATTGTACGCGAGGATACTATGTACATTTCAGGTGGGTGGACCAATTTTTTTTTTTAAACCAACTAATAACAAACAAATCCCTACCTTGTCAAATCTGTGAACGCACATTACTGTATTTTTACCTTTGAGTGATGGGATGTACGTGTATCGGAGCGCGCCTCTATCCTGCTGCATTATGTTTATGTCGGAATTGACAACAGCTGTCTTTTCTTCGTTTCTGTTTTGATAGTTATTTTCACATAGAGGTTGTTCTTCCTTTTGATATTAAATTAAAATTGCTAAGGAAAATGGTAGCCATGACGAAAGTATGCCACTTTCAACTGAATTGGAAGTCACTGAGCGATTGTTGTATTGGTTTAGGAGAGGATAGTCCTACACATATTAAAAATATTTTGACGACGAATGAAACTGATGGGAACACTAAAGTCAAATTCCTTTTGAATTTCTGGAGTCATTTTTTATTTAAAGTTCACAAAACTGTTACACAACTTGATGGTAATAACATTTTTTATTATTAGTTGATAAATGTCTGGCATATCTTAATGATTTTTTTATGGAAGCAGTTGGTAATGCAAAATACAAAAATTAATTTTAAAAAATGAGGTTTCCTTTGATGACTGTGAAACAATATTACAACAACAACAAAAAAAAGAGTTCAAAATGGACGAACTGTACTCTGAAATAACTGTCACACAATAACAATTCTTGTAAAAATAGGCCAAGTCTGTAGTGTACCCGTGTGTAGGATTGTTGCCACTAGTTATTATTATTCTTTTCATTATAATTTTGCATGTCATTCCCTTTCTAGAATATTGGCTGGGCGCCATGGAAGAGGTACTTCCAAAAATTAACTTCAGCAATCGACATTAAAATACAATTATCCTCATGGGAATTATAATCGTCAAATGATAACATTACTTTCAAGGCAATGCAACTAACATTTATTATTATAAAGAAAATCAAAGGAAGGTAATGTGGATTATTACAAAACAAATACAAAAATTACATCTACTATTATTCACATACAAAACACTGATTAAACGAAAATGACATTGCAGACCATTTACAAAAACAAAATGCGGCTAGCTCAATTAACAGTCAGAGAGCACGAGTTGTGTCTCTGTGACGAGAGTCACGGGTTCCTAAAAGCACCACATTCGGAGTTAGTTTGTCCTTGCGGATAAAACATTATTTATATTTACCATACGATTACAGTCGTCGCTGGGAAGCGTAGCCTCGAGCTTGGAGCACCCTCACAATTTTGTATTCGACACACTGTGTCAAACAAATTGGATCAACACTTAGTCCGCTCAAACACTGAATTCACATCATCTCATCGGACAGCAGGGCCGGCGCTACGAATTTCGGGCCCCGGGGTAAAATGGGCGACCTTTTTATTCTTGGCTTCATGGCCTGAGGGCCACTGTAGTCGGTGATCGGGCCCCCCATCAGCCGGCGGGCCCGGGTACTTTTCACCCGCTTACCCCCCCCCCCCCCCTAACGCCGGCCCTGTCGGACAGGATGAGGAACTCTTCAAGTACCGGGTCGGAGGTCCGTGATCCAGCCCCACTCGTTCCATGTGTATCTATCTCGAAAGTTCCACTTGCTCTTCGCAAACCAGATCCGCCAATCCCGGCAGAAAAGGACGGGTTTGTCCAGGTTTACACATGAAAATATAAAAAAAATCACGTGTTTTAATTCATAACGAATAAACCATTTGTTTCATTGACTCTTACAACACACACTGGACACACACCTGCGCACAGTATATCACTGTGATCTTCACGCACTCACCTCACCCACACATCGAAGGAATGTGCGATTCCGTTGTCTCTTTGCATATCTGCAAACACCTGCACTTCACTGCAAAGGGTACCACGATGGTTGGACTGGGAAAGTGCTCTGCCACTAATACCAACCAACGAAACAAAGCACTGTTCGACACAAGTTCGCAATAGTCTAACTAACAAATATGAAGCGTCCGCGAGAGGACCACTTCATTACTCCCGCTGTTCATTTTTACGAAATTGCGAGAGCACACTTCATAAATAGGGATTGAAATCCAGCAAAGCAGGATCCCGCAATCCCGTGGGATCCCACAACATTAGACAGTCTGGCAGATCTAGTGTTGTAAAAAAACGGTTTTTTTTCTGGCTTGAAAACAAAACATGAAAAAAACATGTTTTTTTTCTGGGACACGTTTTTTTTTCACAACTACTAAATCTCAAATTTGTAAGGCAGTTATCGTTTAAAATGACTGTTTTAGAGTTTATTCTAAGTACTTATCTTGGTTTAAAATCTACTGTATTTTTCTGGTTCAGTAGGGGGGAAAAAAACGAAAATATTGGCAACATTGACTGAAATTTTCTTTTGTGAACGGGGATTTCCCGAAGAGACTAGTTTGCGCGAGAAGGAATCCCCATTGTTTGGATTGATACTTGCTATTGGAAATAGTGCTGCCAGCCCTACAAATTTATCTGTAGACCTACAGATCTTTTAAAAAAATTATGAATTTAAAATTTTTCTATGGTTTTTTGCCTCTTTTTATTACTTATTGTGCTTTCCTTATATTCGTATACCTACTTGTTAACTCTCAGAGTATAGTTGTACTGACTCATTAAATTGTCAGTAAGGGAGCGTGCATAAACCACGTAGCTCCATTTTGGCCTCCTGTGAACCCCCCCTCCTCCCCCACATACCCCTACGTGGCTTTTGCCTACCACCCCCCCCCCCCCTCCCTAACCCCGCTCAAGTAGCACGTAGCTTTATTCCCTTTTAATTCCAGAAGACATTTTGTACTGTTTCCTCTTGTCAGACTATTGTAAATTACATACGGATATAATTAACTGAGGGAAATAAATACTCACATGCTGTTGTGAGTTCAGTTCCTCATTTTAACTGTGAAAAATGTTACGAAAGGAAAGCTACGTGGCCTGGCAGTTTGCGAACGGTCCCTAATTATGAATCGTTTCCTTGCAAACGTTGGTGTAAACCAATTACTGAAAAGAAGTAACGCTCCTATTTTGTATGATAATAGATTTAAATTCAAACTTAAAAGACCATAATACAGAACTATCGGCGCAGTCTTTATGCACAGTGTGTACTTTGGTCACAATTTAAAATTGCAATCTCAAAATCTTTTGCGTACAATACAAGAACAACCAGTAAAAGAAAATTTAACTAAATATTTCTGAAGTTATGGATCTAGAGGAGACAGAAGAAGAGTCAGAAAATTCCGACACCGACTGAACTAGTGTTGGTAGTGCTGATACTAGTGAATGTGGCACTGACATAGAGGATGAATAAAATTATTTTACCTATATAGATACACTTATGAACCATTATGTGAGACATTATATGATTCAGTAAGATTTAAAACACACTTGTAAAATGGAAGTTCCATAAATAAAACTATAATTTATCAAATATATTGTTTTCTGAAAAAAAAAAACAAATTTTAGAAAAAAAACACGGGTGCCAGGTTTTTTTCATGTTTTTTTTTCACAAAGCTGAAAAAAAATTTTTTTTTTCAATTTGCAACACTAGGCAGATCCCACACAAAATTAAGTGGATCCGCAATCCGCAAAATGCGTCGAAAACGTGTGTCAGTCTGCGTGACTCGCTGCCCCACTCGGTCTCTATCGGATGTATTGCACTGTTTGCCTGCTGTACGCTTGCAGTTGGCATTTGATTCGTGTGACGTGTGAACAATATTTTTTTTTTTTTTTTTTTTTTTTTTTTTTTTTTTTTTTTTTTTTTTTTTTAATGGCATTCGGCTACTGGGCCATACAGCCAGCTCAATGTGATTTGTTGCTATCAAGTATTGACACAAGGACACTACAACACGGACAAGACATTCACAGACACAACACTAAACACCCATGCCCTCGGCCGGACTCGAACCGGCGACCTTCGGTACGCGGGGCTAGCACTCTAGCCCCTACGCTACCGAGGCCGGCATAAATATTTGTTTTTGTCAACATTCTTCATTCGTAAGTAAATAGATTTACGTATTCATTAAAACTTACGTTTGTTTTGAGTGCACATTTCTATAATTTGAGTTATGTTGCGTGTTTAATACGATTGTCTAACTATTTAATAAGTATTTAAACGTATTGCACACGTTATCTGAACTATACAACTTCCTGTATTTGTGGCTGAAAATCTGATTATTCGTTGATACGAAACTAATGTTGTCATAATTTTACCGATGGCATACCTATTTATTTAGCAGCTATCAAAAGGTAATTGTATATACTTTGACTTATTGTTGTTTTGGCCGCAGCCTCTATGCGTTCTTTGACGAAAGCCACCTGCTTACATGTGCCGCTTTGGCTTTCGATTAATCCCTCTTTGGTCAATCGCCACAATACATTATTTTTGAGTGATTAGCATGTGTCCTTTCAACTCCTTGTAATTATTTCGACTAAAGGCAAAAAAAGTTTTAGTGAAGTCTTCACGGGTGTATCGCCGAATTTTATTGTAAAAGCACCATATTTCGACGGCTGCCTCCGCCGTCTTCCTAACGTGTGAAATCTCGTGTTTTTACAACACTATCCGACGATACACCCGCGATGACTTCATTCCAATCATACGCCGAGAAACTCTACTTTCTTACATAAAAAAAGTACACTTTAAAAACGATGTTATGTCACTTAAAGTAAAACTGAAATACTTCCCAGTTACGTCTTGGTGAGTAGTTTCTTTTAATAACAATGAATCAACTATAAGATACTAAGGAGGACATAATAATGAATCCCACAAAAACAATTCTTGTAAAAATAGACCAAGTCTCGTGCTTCTACTTCTTCTTCTTCTTCTGGTTCCTATCCGTTCTGGATGTCGGCAATGATCTTAGCTGTCTTATCTCTGCTGGTTGATGCTCGGATTAACTCCGTAGTTGTCTTGGAGATCCATGTTCTCAGATTTTTTAACCAAGAAGTTCTCCTTCTACCAGCACTTCTCTTTCCCCTGGAGAACGACTGCAGGAGTTTATAACGGCTACTATTCCTCATGATGTGGCTAAGGTACTGAAACTTCCGTGTTTTTATGGTGGTCAGTATTTCCATATCTTTTTTTCATTTTGCGGAGCACTTCAGCACTTGTGGTGTGATCTGTCCATGGTATTCTCAACATTCTTCGATATAGCCACATTTCAAAAGCTTCTAACCTTTTACTGATAGTTCTGTTAATGTCCACGTTTCAACGCCATACAGGAGGACAGAGAACACATAGGAGCGCAGGAGTCTCATCTTCGTGGTAATTGATAAATTACGACTTTTATAAAGGTTATTCATTTTATTGAAAGTAGCCCTGGCTATACCAATATGTGACTTGCGTGCCGAAGGCCGCCGGTTCGAATCCGGCCGCGGGCATGGATGTTAAGTGTTGTATGTCTGTGTGAATGTCCTGTCCGTCCTGTGGCGTCTATACACTGAACGCAATTAAATCACCTTGAGCTGGCTGTATGGCCTCCGTTGCCAAATGCCATTATAATAAAAAAAAAAAAAAAAAATATGTGACTTTACTTCGTCAGATGGATCCCGTAGGCTGTTTACTGTGGTGCCAAGATACGTATACCTTGATACACATTGAATGATCTGGTTAATCCTAATATGGCTTTGGGAGTTGTTGTTTTCGCCAATGACCATTACTTTTGTCTTATTTATATTAATGTCAAGTCCGTATTCGTAGTTGCTTTGTGATACTCTATCTATTAGATACTGTAAGCTTTCCTGACTGTCTGCAAAAATGACTGTGTCATCTGCGTAGCGAATATTGTTTACTCAGTTTCCATTCAACAGCACTCCCATCTCCACATCACTCAACGCCTCCCTAAGATATACTCTGAGTAGATATTAAATAATAAGAGGGACAGGATACAACCTTGTCTTAAACCACGATGAATTTTTACTTCATCCGTATTTTCTCCCTTCAGTATCACATGAGCAGACTGGTTACAGTACAGGTTAACAAAAATTCTGAGGTCTTTTCATCCAAGCCAATACTTTTTAAAATTTCCATCATTTTCTGGTGCTTTACCCTGTCAAAGGCTTTCTGATAATCTATAAAACAAGCATAGAAATCACAATTTATATCTCTGCAGCGCTGAAATAGTTCTTGGATGCTAAAAGAGCTTCTCGTATTCCAACTGCATTTCTGAATCCGAACTGTGTAGGTGATACATATTCTTCACAGAGCTTATATATCCTTCGGTGAATAACCTTCAGAAAGAGTTTTAATGTGTGGCTCATAAGGCTGATCGTTCTGTCGTTCTGTAATCACCACATGACTTAGCTCCGTGTTTTTTTGGTAATGTAATAAACTCTGATTTGAGCCAATCTTGAGAAATTCTGCCAGAGTTGTGGATATCATTGAACACTGAGGTCAACCACTTTATACTATCTTCAAGCAGTTTAAAAAATTCTGTATTTATTTTGTCAGGGCCTGTAGTTTTTTTCATCTTTCATTCCTTTTATTGCAGCTTGTACTTCAGTCAGTAAAATGTTTGGACCTGTTTCACATTCAAACTGTGGAGGTTCCGGACGGCTATCTGAGAACAGTTGTTCTACGTGTCTCTTCCATGCTTGTAGGCCTACAGTAACAAAAATTTACGAGTTGTTGCTGTGAGCCAAGTCTACACTTTACAGAGTATATTCACTTCACTTAGTGTGCTTCCTTTCGGTATTATAGAATGTTTATTCAGAATTTAAAAAAAATGCATACTATGATTTTAAACTGATCTGATGTATTGTAAGGCACATAATATGACCTAAGACTGGATATTTTCCATTTTTGATTATTTATTTATAAATTGGTTTAGATTTAAAAACAAAAATCTAAAACCTCGAAATATACTTAAGACATGCTAAAAAAAATTTAATGTAATTTTGTCAATTAAAATATCGTTAACTGTTAATTTTTTTCATTTAAGACACATTATTTATTTAATTTATTAACGGTTTAAATAACTATGTTTTAAATATATGCCAACCCCGCGGGATCCAGCGGGATTGGTGCAAATCCCGCAAAAATATTGCGGCATTGACAACACTGCGGGATTGCAATCCTTATTCGTAAATCATCCACCTGTTGTTATCAAGTGGTTATGTAATTGTACACCTAACAACGTGCAATGGTAATAGTTAATTAATAAATATAAAGCGTCCCAAGCGAGGACAGCTTTAAGTCTTGTACTAGTATAGTGACAAAAAGTTATCAGATCTTCTTCTGAGCCAAGTCTACACTTTCCCTCGGTGTTATAGATCGTTTACTTACAACTAGCGTAGTTCCCGGCGTTGCTCGTAGATTTACGCGTACGCTATTTTTATTCCCGCAATGAGAAACATTTGTACAAAGTTTCATAAAATTCGCGCCAGCTTTTTTCGGAATTATACCAAGAAACCGGTGGGTTGAAGTTTATTTTCACATACATTATTTTCATTCGTCCGAAAAGATTTATGTGTATCAAACTTCATTAATTTGGTTAAGAAATTGTATTACTATATTACTAAACAACGCTTGATTATGTTAGAAACTCATATTTGATTCAATTACGAAGTGAATGGATATACTTTTTGCTCGAAATGCCAGATATTTTAACTTCCCAGATTCAGCCTTTTATACAAATATCAAAAGTGAATCCAGAATAATATTATCGTATATAAATGAACTGAAGAATAAAGCTGGTGGTCAGAGACATTGTAGTTGTAGGTGTGCCAGAAACCGTGATTAAAGAAAATCTCTGGTTTTTTTTACGCATGTCTATGTTGTTTAAAAATTGAATATCCCGAATTATAGAAAAGAATACTTCAAGTTTTGTTTAGTGTGCAAAATAGTTATTGTTGTTAAGTTATCTTATTGCTTTCATTAAAGGCTATGGTCAGAGACATTGTAGTAGTGTGTTTAATGCGAAGTATGCAACATCTAATCCTTCCATCTTTGGGATTTGTCATCATAAGTTCAGAATTTAATTTAATGCTCCTGCGTTATTTAAGGTTGAAACATAAGACATTGAGATTCTAAGCTTTAAAACGGTGAAAATCCCATCGAAATCTGCTTAATAGTTTCCGACTTTTTATAAGACAAATTTATTCGGTTTTAGTTTTATAGATAGGCCTATAGACAGATAGAAGATTATTCACGCCATGTTTTAGTTAATGAAGTGAACTACACTTAATGGTTCCTTGAGGTTTATTACTCTGTACACAAAACAACTGGTAAACAATAAACAAATGTGGGTACAGTTATCGGATGACCGTCGAGAATTTTAGCCTGGTCCTGATCCGGGGCAGAGAGAGACGGCTTCTACTTCTCGCGAACTTCCGGTGGTCTTCTGTAGTTGACGCTGGTTCCGCGGTCAGGCCGGAACTGTCGGTGGAGCTGCCGGCTACGCTTATATAGGCGGCCTGGCGCAGGAATACCGTTGTGTGGTAGTACGGCGACCTCTGTAAGAAAAGGTCCCACTTAGCCTCTAGATGATTCTATTTATTTTCCTGGTTTGTTTTGATGCCTCTGCGCCTGTTTGGAGTCGTATATGTATCCCGGCGTGCAGGCGCGTTGTGTGTGAGGTCTGCCTGGCAGGGGCCTTTACTGGCAGACTGAACATACCTCCCTCCGGGGGGGGGGGGGAAGCGATGTCTGCGACGTCTGCGAGGTCGTCTGCCGCGGCGCCCTGGAGCAGACTATGAAGGCTACCTCCGTGGGAGTACGGAGCTGTTCCCCTGGCGATGCGTGCCGACCTGCGTCGTGGTGCAGGTTGTGATGGAGGTACCTGTGGAGCTAACGGCATCGGTTCGTCGGCGTCGATGGCCGGGGGCTGTACGGGGGGCGCTGAAGATGGTCCCCGCAGGTGGT
>JARYHS010013630.1:111882635-112183001 GCA_031002005.1 Vandiemenella viatica
CTGGCAGGGGCCTTTACTGGCCAACTGAACAGTTAACCTACATAAATATCTTATATGTGTTGTTTTATCAAACTTACAAATAGATAAAAGCAAAGATTTCTCTCGCTCTTTTTCACATTTGACAAGTATATATTATGCGTTCCATTTCAGTAAAAATTATGACGCGCATAATAGCCAAGCCAACAGATTTTTTTTTTTTAAATTCTACCTAAACGATCTATAACACCGAGAGAAACCATTCTGCTTCACAAAGTGAAGTGAATACACACTGTAAAATGTAGACTTGCCTCAGAAGATCTCATAACTTTTTGTCACTATACGAGTACGATACGGTACTTGGCCTATTTTAACAAGAATTGTTTTTGTGGGATCTCATCTCTTCTTGTAAGTTTATCGTTTATTTTGATTCGTCTCTCAAATGTAATGATTCCATTTGAAAATCCGTGAGTAAGAGCATTTCAGGTGTGAAGACATCAATGTAAGTCACCAACAATGCCCCATTCTCTGTAAACAATGGGTGTGCGCCGTAGCCAAACAATGCAGATTGCGCTGGTTTAGCTAACATCCAAACTAAGCATAGGAACAAAGTAAAATTTAAGATATTAGTTGAACTTGCTGATCTCTACGGATTATAAAAATTCAAGACATATGGGTTCATACGGAGCAAAGTAATTAAGCCACAAATATGTGCCAGAATTTTTCATGTTTGGGATTGTCATTTAATAAATACAGGAAAAAAACTGCAATATTAGACTTTTCTTATGGTTTAGGGATGAAACCACATATGTGTGCCAAATTTCTTGTTTCTAGGGTTACTGGAAGTACAGTGAAATTTTGATGTTAGGGTGTCATGTCGAAATAAAATTTTAATTTCAGTAACATCCAAAGTAAGGAAAGGAAAGAAGTTTAATTTAACACATTAGTTGAACTTAGTAAGCTCCCTGTACAATGATAATTTGAGGTGTATAAAGTTAGTAGAAAGTGATTTCACCTGAGGGGTAGGTAAGTGGTAGTTACACGGAAATTTACGAGTTTCAGATTTTTCTTGTAATATGCGGGTAAAATGTTATATCTGCGTACCTTAGAGTTTTGTTTATCATGACTCAGTCAGTGACAAAATCGCTGAAGTTAGCATCCGAAACATCCGAACTAAGAACATTAAAGAAAAAAAAATTAGAGTGTTTCCTAAGATTGCTGATATCTATGCATAACAGAAATTCGAGACATGTAGCTTCAATATGGCCAAAGAAATTAAGGTTCAAAAATGGCCCGAATCGCTTCGAGAACAGTTTGGGCATCGCCACCGTTGACTCGACTTGGCGGGTGCACTGCCGAGCAGCCACATATTAAAGGAAATCTAGGTAAAAGTCAGAGATTGTAGTTGGTCTACCAACAGAACTACAGACCAAAAATGGCAGCATATTTTAAAATTTATTTGAGATTATTTCAGTCCTGCCCTCTGTTCCCGCCACCTCTGCATCCACAGAAAAGATATTTTCAATTATGAATTTGAAATGGCGAGAAGAGAGAAGCAGAGCGAGTATCTCATTAATTAAAAATTAGCTTTTGACCTACATCAATTTAAAAATTGAATGCAATAAAGAATATGACACTTTTACTTTAGACAAGAATTTTTAAAAGGTGTAAGAAGTGAAAAAATAACGTTTTTTTGTAAAAATAAATAATTAAAAATCATAACTTTTTTGTCCTTTTCTTTCTCTTTCCATAAAATACTATATTTTTGAAGTGTACTATATTTTTACACCTTATGCTAAAAAGTACTTTAATCAGCTGAAAAAGATGTTGGTAACCCTAGTCGAGGCGGCGGCCACCGCTCCAGAAGTCGCGTCGACCGCCGCGCGGCGGGAAGGTCGCTTCGTCTGTTTAAGGGTGCGTTTATGTTGGAGCTGCGATAAACGATGAGAGCGACGATAAACGCAGCGACAAGAGCGGCGCTCAATTTCTTTCTTCGTGCAGTGTTTATATTGGAGCTTCGATAATAGCGTAGAATCGTGTTTTATATTGCGCGCAATTGTCAACCGGCCAGACATGTAGAAGAAATCTAGCTTATTTCTTTCGTATAGGAGTTGTACTGCAACAGTTTTAGAAGTTGTAAGAGAAATAATTATGAAAAATACTTAAACTACTTAATATGACGATTCCAGAGGAACAGGATTTCGTAAAAAAATAGCCGAAGATTGTTACAATATTTCTAATTTTCCGAATTGCGTGGGCGCTGTCGACGGAAAAGACTTCAGAGTTACTTGTTCTGCACACTCTGGCTTCATGTTCCACAATTACAAAATTTTTTCCTATTGTCAATGCTAATTATAAATTTATAAACATTGAAGCTGGAGGTAATGGTAAACAGAGTGACGGTGGAAACAGTTAGATCTGCAGTTCTGTATGTATCTTTAACAGATGGAAGACAGAATATTCCAAATCGTTCTGCCAAATTCTGAAATCACTGAACCTCGTGTTTTTTGTAGGTGACGAGGCTTATCAATTTTTAAATAATTTATTAGATCCTTATGGACAATATTTAGATGCAGGTAGATGATACCTCAATGCTAGGTTATCGTGAACATGAGGAACCGTCAAATGTGCCTTATTTATTCTAAATGGAGAATTTTAGCCACAACAATAGATACTTCTGTAGTCGTAACTGACAATATTAAGAAGACCATTTGTTTGCTCCATAATATTATTGACTGTAAAGGTATTGAATTTCGAAGAAAGTAACACTTAAATTCCTAAGAATTTGACACCAATATTGGAAGGCCAAACCAATCTGCAAAAAATACCGGCATCTTATAAAAAATCTACTTTAGTTACAATTCGAAATAAATAAATACGAATTTCTACATATTATGCATTTAATTTGATATTTATAATTTAAATTACTTTTAATAGAAAAATATGTTTTCAGTAAATTACGTATGTACAATTTCTTTTTGGCTGTATTAATACTTTATTTTTTTACTTTAATCTTCAGTTTGTAGTGTTCACACATTAAAATGAGTTTAAATTACGGAAATCGCACTAATTAAAAACGTTTAGAATTGTTTGTTTTATTATATTTAGTGGTCATTTCATCCTACAATTTGTCTAGAACGAATCTGTTATGGTGATTTTTGGATTTACTGTACCACAAAAGGGACCTACCGATCAAACGGTCGCAGCCACCCTCGATAATAGCGAAGAAAATGCTCGCAGCGATTATCGTCGCTCTCATCGCTGCTCTGCTACTATGCGTTGCTCTGCGCGCTGCTCCAGTATAAACACCTCCATTGTTAACAATGTTTCACTTTTCTTCGCTTCGCTAGTATCGTCGCTCTCATCGTTTATCGCAGCTCCAACATAAACGCACCCTTAGGCCTAAAGTTTCACGAACTCGCTAGATTCCGTAATTGTCGCCGGGCCGCCTTAGTTCACGTGCAACGTGCGTTTGTTTACAAAGTGTTTTTTACTTTCGTCGCCATCGTAAAAAATGACGGAACATTGGAGCAACGAATTTTGCTTTAACCTCGAAAAGAGTTGTGCGGACACCATCGAAATGATGAAGACGGCATTTGGGGACAATTATATGAGCAAAACACAAATAAAAGAGGGGTATAAACAGTTCAAAGATGGCCGCATATCTGTTGATAGTAACCCACGCTCTAGGCCGCCTTCGACGACAAAAACACCGGATAATATCGAATGTTTGCGACTTGCGATCAATGAAATTCGTCGATTGACTGTGCGAGAACTAGAATGTGATCTTTGGAAGATTTTAACCGAAAATTTGCAAATGGTTTGCTTGTGTGTGAAATTTATTCTGAAATTGCTAATTGTGGTGCAGAAAAACCGCCGCCATGAAATCGTTCAGTATAATTTGAAAATGGTCAATAATGTTTAAAATCTGCTTAAAAAGATTGTACCTGGAGATGAATCGTGGCTTTATGATTATGATCCCGATACAAAACGAAAGTCTTCGTAGTGGAAGCTATCGTCGGTGCCTCGACCGAAAAAGTCGGAGAAATGTCAAGTCGTTGCTGATTTTGTTATTATTATTATGAGAGTGTTGAGCACCACGAATTTCCTCCTAAAGGTCAGACGATCAATCTTGAAGTTATGAAAAGATTGCTCGACGCAATTAGGAGAAAACGGTATCAGCTTTGATCAAGCGGTGACTGGATTCTTCATCACAACGCACCAGCGCATGCATCGAACCTCGAGCAGCAATGCAAGACTGGAGGAGGATGTGGAGGGTCATGGGAGTGTACAGGGCATATACTGGTAATGAGGCACGGAAAGATATTGCAATAGGTATGAAAGGGAAAAGATGACCATGACCATAAGCTGGAACTCGATTTCAGGCACAAGGGTGTGGGAAGATTCTCTTTTTTAGGTTAGGGTGTCAGGGATTGGAATGAGTTACCAACAGAAATGATGAATAATTTACCGAAAACTTTGAAAGAATTTAAAGATAAAATTTGTAGAGGGCAAATGTAGGTGGGTGCAGGATAGGGGGAAGATGGGTGTGTAGGGAAATTGCCACCGGAGCCTGTGCTCCATTGCAATTAAATTAAATTAAAAATTAAAATGTTTGACAAAGCACAAAGTCATACAACTCCGTCAGCCTCCGTTCAGTCCTGACGAAGCTCCCTGCGACTTTTGGCTGTTCCCAAGATGAAATGCCGGACAATGTCTTTGTACTTGGTGGAAGGATGCCACCAACATCATGATGCAGAATAATACCAGCGAGGAAATACGAAGGAAGATCGGATACTTTTGGGACAGACGTAAATCTTCTTCGTTATTCTAACACCACATATTTCCTCTAAGATGTCATTGTTATTGCTAAAACAGAGGAGGGAGGGGATTTTTTTCCTTTCACGGATGGGGGCCTGGTAAGAAAAAACTTTGGAGCCCCTACATTGAGAAATGTGATGATAGTTACGTAAAGCAGCGACAAATCATGATACGGAAGTAAGTAAATGTGATTGCTGAAGCGATCAAATTGATGTCCAAAATGTTAAGCTTTACTAAGGCTACTGTTTATCCATTTAACACAGGGGTCCCCAAAGTGGTCGGTATCGACCCCTGGGGGTCGATAAGAGTTCTCCGGGGGTCGATTAATACCCGGGGGTCGAAAGGGGGTCGATTGATAATAAAGAGGATCAGTTAAATGGTCTAGGAAAAAAATGGGAATATTCCAACAAAAATCCAAAATTACTGACTACCCCCGTTATAATTTGGGTTTTACCGAAGCCTGCGTCGCTTTAGGTACGTGTTAAGGAGATAACATACTGGAGCGGAGAGCATAGCAACGACGAGAGCGAAGAACAAAGCAGCGAAAACAAATAAACCAATTGTATTGTTGCTGTTACTCATACTGGGGCGCAAAGCGTTGAGGTAATAATGGGGCAAAGCTTAGCGTTCAAACTGTTTGATTTCGCCGCTTTATTCTTCACTCGCATTGCTGGTTTGCTAGTGGTTGTTCCTGTGAGAAACGAATGTAGACCAATTTACGAATTGTGTCTCTTCTAAGGTCCGTCTTTGGGGTAAGAAAGAAGTTCAACATCACAATTATTTTATTTTAGCTAAGCTACGTGATGAACTCAACAAGTATTAAAACTTTATTTTTTATTTACTTTGGGTATTTAAGCATTTTATATTCGGGAGGACGCTGGTTCGAATCACCGTCCAGGCATCCGGATTTGGGTTTTCCATGGTTTCCCCAAATCACTCAAGGCTAATGCCGGGATGCTTCCTCCAAAAAGCCATGGCCGAATTCCTTCCAGTTCCTTCTCCGCAGTTCCATCCCGCCTCTAATGACCGCGCTGTCGACGAGACGTAAAGCCACCAGGGAGGGGGGGGGGGGGAGAGAACGCTCCTGGTTCATTATACACAAGTTGCACTGTTAAATTCTAGTATGGTTTCCACTCTATGTATTGTATATCTAAATGTAGATATCTAAATGTAGATTACATAGATGATATCGTAATATACCGAAAACCATTAAATTTAGATACTTCTTTTTTTTCCTATCTAATTCTATTGAATAGGTTACTTTTAGATGTAATTATTATTCCTTCAAGTCTAGATATCCATTGTTAGAAAAAAGTAGCAACAATGCACTCTGAGTAAGAACAGGCAGTTCTTTATAGCTCGTGCGGTAATAAGTTGCGTCTCTTACTGCTGCTGTTTTGTTGTGCTGCGATCGTATCGTGTTGTTCATATTATAAATCTGAGTTTAATACCTACGATGTCGTCTACCAGTGCTAAGAAGAAATGCAGACAATATTCACACGAGTATTTGAAATATGGTTTTGTGCTATCTTCTGCTAATGAAACTATTCCTATGTGCTTGTTATGTGAAAAACTTTCAGCAATGATGCTATGAAGCCGGCGAAAATAAAAGACCACTTGGAAAGGATCCATTCTGATAAGAAAAACAAAGATTTTGAGTATTTCAAAATGCTAAAAGAGAAATTGAGAATTCCGCCAAATTAAAGTACATATCTGTAGTCATCTGCTAGCGCTGATAGTGAAGGAGGACTGAGGACATCCTACAGCATCTCTCTTAACATAGCAAAGAAAGACAAACCGTACACAATTGGTGAAGAGATTATAGTACCAGCTATAAAAGATGTAATTGAAAATATTATGAAGAAAGACTCTCAACTATTTTTGAAGTGCATACCATTGAGTGCAAATACTGTGCAGCGACGTATAGAGGAAATGGCCGATGATGTGGAAAGAACTTTGACCTCTGAGCTCCAGCATTGTAAATTTGCTATTCAACTTGACGAATCAACTTTCGGAAGTTCAAATCTTCTCATGGTTTATGTTAGGTTCCATAGTCCATCCCTGAATGACACTGTTGATGAATTTCGTTTTGCTAAATATCTTCAAACTGATTCAAAAGGTGAGACAATTTTTTTATGTTTGCAAGATTATTTGAACAAGCACAACATTCCTTTCGGGAATATTACTGCAGTAGCTTCTGACGGTGCACCTGCTATGGTAGGCCGTTATAGAGGATTTTTCGTCTTTCTGAAGGAAAAGGTTCCTAATGTACGTACCGTTCACTGTGTCCTACACAGGCAGCATCTTGTAGCCAAAAAATTGAGTGGCGACCTGCATGATACTCTAAAAGTGTGCATTACGTCAATTAATAAAATTAAAGCTCATCCTCTCAATTCCCGATTGTTTGCGAAGTTATGCGAAGAAAATGATGAACCTTTCAATCAATTACTTTTGCACACTGAGGTAAGGTGGTTGGCAAGAGGTGATAGTTTGCAGAGGTTTGTTGACTTGTACGACTCGTCTGCAGAGTTTCTTAAGAATGTGGATCCATTACTATATGACGAGTTAAAACAGTGCAAGAACCATCTTGTTCTATTTGGCAGATCTTTATTCGAAATTTAACGAAGTACAGAAGCGTTTGCAAGGAAAAAATGTTACAATTTTTCAAGCTCGAACAATTATAATGGCCTTTCAACTAAAAATGGACCTGTTAAAATCTTCACTGGCCCGTAAAAATTTTAAATATTTTTCAAACTTTCGACTACTAAAAGAAAATGAAGAGATACCCGACCGTGATTTGGAGATATATATTAAACTTCTCGATAAATTAAGAGAAGACTTCAAAGCACGTTTCGAAGACTTGGAGAACATGCATGTTCCTGAATGGTTTGCTTCTCAATTTGATGTTAACATAATGAAGGTAATGAACGTGGCTTAGAAGATGAACTGATTGAAATATGCGTAGATCTGGAAGCTAAAGCGTTGTTTAAAAATAAAAACCTCAGCGAAATTTGGAGCAATAACAATATTGCTACAAAATACCCCAAGCTCATAGCAGAAGACGAATCTTTCTTACTTGCATTCCCAATTTCGTTGAAGCTGGCTTTAGCCACGCGAACGTTATTTTAACAAAACAGAGAAACAGACCGAACTTGGAAAATCGTGGTGATTTGCGACTAAAACTTACCAATTTTCAACCGAACATCAGTAATCTTGATGCTGCCCTTCAGACCCATCCATCTCACTAATATCAAAAAGGTATGTTAATGAAAACGTATGTTAACATATTTTTAATGTATTCAATAGTAGTCGTAAAATGGCAGATGTTTTTTCATCGAATATAATTTATTTAAATTTCCAATGATTATTTTGTGTTTTAAATTTTATGACACTTACGGTTATAGGCTAGTTTCCATCTATCTATAATTTTTTAATTATTTTTTACGATTATAATAACAGTGTAAAATATCCCTTTTTTGTTATTGTTGGGTGGATTTTTTAAGGTGTGGGAACTATAAATACTTTCTTTGGGTTGTTATGCAAGTCTCCTTATCGCTTAGCATCAAAAATGCTAAAAATGATTTAAAATTTTCATCAGTGGCGGATCCAGGAATTTTTCGAGCCGGGGCAAAAACTGTAGGAATGCCGCCCCTTGCAACGTTATTTGGAGCTCCCATTTTTGCCGTCTGATCCCAAGTGTCGCCACCTCGATTGTCGGCCAAACACATTGTTGTCGCCGCCCGGCGCCCAGTGTAGTAGTAGAGCTAAAAAAAAATTTCCGCGACTTAAATCGCCGCCCTTCAAACATGATTTTGCCGCCCCCTTGAAGTTGGCATCCCGGTGTACACCCCCCCCCCCCCCAGATCCGGCACTGGTTTTTATTAAACGTTTAATCTGGGGGTCGATGAGAAGACAAATGTTCTATGAGGGGGTCGACGTGATAAAAAGTTTGGGGACCCCTGATTTAACACCTATATCGCTGTATCGTGACCATTTGAGTTTTAAACATTGTTGTTATATTTTCGATATATAAATTACTAATATACTTCTATGGCTTGTGAAAAGTAGCCCTCCAGTAGTTCCATCTTTTTTTTACCTCATTTTAATAATAATAATAATTGATAAAATTGCAATGGAGCACACCTAGCGTTGCAAATTGAAAAAAAAAACCCGACAGATTTAAAAAGAAAACATGAAAAAAAAACCTAGCACCCTGGTTTTTTTTCTAAATTTGTTTTTTTTCTTCAGAAAGCGATAAATTTGATAAATTATAGTTTTATTTACGGAACTTACAATTTAATTGTGTGTTTTTTATCTTACTGAGTCCATTAATGTCTTACATATTGATTCATAAATGTATCTATATAGGTAACATAATTTTATTCATCCTCTGTGTCAGTACCACATTCATTTAGTATCAGTCAGCACTACCAAAACTAGTTCGGTCGGTGTCGGAATTTTCTGTTTCTTCTTCTGGCTCCTCTAGATCCACAACTTCAGAAATAGTTACATTTTCTTTTACTGGTTGTTCTTGTATTGTACGCAAAAGATTTTGAGATTGCAGTTTTAAATTGTGAGCAAAGTACACACTGTGCATAAAGACTGTGCAGATAATTCTCTTATTACGGTCTTTCAAGTTTGAATTTATTATCATACAAAATAGGAGCTTTATTTCTTTTCCAATCGTTGGTTTTCGCCAACGGTTGCAAGGAAACGATTCATAATTACTGACAATTTAATGACTCAGTATCACTATACGCTGAAAGTCTAACAAGTATACGAATATAAGGAAAGCACAATAAGTAATAAAAAGAGGCAAAAAAAACCGTAGATAAATTTAAAATTTCTAATTTTTTGAAAAGATACGTAGGTCTACTGATAAGTTCGTAGCGTTGGCAGCACCAGTTCAAATAGCGAGTATCAATCCAAATAACGGGGAACGGGGATTCCTTCCCGTACAACCAAGTCTCTTCGGGAAGTCCCCGTTCGTAAAAGAAAACTACAATGTTGCCAATATTTTCGTAATTTTCTTTTCTACTGAACCAGAAATGTATATTAGATTTAAAAATTAAGATAAGTATTTAGGATAAACTCTAAAACAGTCATATTAAACGATAAATGGCTAAAAATTTGAGAGTTATGAAAAAAACTTGTCATAGAAAAAAACATGTTTTTTATAGTTTTTTTCGTGTGTTTTTTTTTTTTTTCAAGTTAGAAAAAAAAGTTTTTTACAACACTAAGCACACCCTCCGCTGGAAATCTTCCTGCACACCCTTCCTCCTCCAGCACACTTTTGCCCTCATAAATTTTTACTTTTAAATTATTTCAGTGTTTTCGGTAAATTATTCATCACTTTTCTTGGCAATTTATTCGAATCCGTTATAGCCTTTCCTATAAAAGAAAATTTTATGCCTCAAATCAAGTGCCAGCTTGTGGTCAAGGTCATCTATACCCTTCCAAGCAGCTCCCTTAAATTTCCCACCAATATAGGCCTTGTACATTCCCTGACTCTCTTCACTCTCCTTTTTATCCTCCAATGAATCACACTTCAGTTCCTTTATCACATTAGTTACAGATTGTGTTTAGCGGAAATTTTCAAAAAACAAATCTGGCAGCCCTTCTCTGCGCTCCCTCCAACTCCTGTATTTGATACCCAACATGTGGGTCCCATACTACACCACCATATTCCAGTAGTGGTCTGACAGAGTTTTGTGTCCCAGTTCCCTTACTTATCTAGTGCATCCCCTCATCACTCTTTTTTCACAGGTTTCATACCAATAATCCTCAATGGATAGATTTTTTGGCTATGCATTTCGTCAAGGTCGTTAGAACCGGGAGATGATAGAGGGGTAGGAACGGGAAGGAATTCGGCCATGGCCTTTTGAGTGAACCGCTCTGGCATTCGTCTAGGATGACTTCGGGAAACCAAGGCAAATCGAAATCCGGATGGCAACACCAGGAAACGAATAGGCGTTATCCTTAGTGCCGAACGTTAACCATTCACCCACGAGCCTCGGTTGTTTATGCTCAAACTAGAGCAAGTAGACTTTAGACATTTATATACATTTCCTTCGGAGAAGGCGTAAAGAGAAAATGGTGAGCTAATTTACTATTACTCCGCGATTCACTAAAAGTGTTTGGCGGAAGGTGCATTGTACCTATCAGGAAAGGTAATGGTTTGGAAGGGATATACGGAATATGGCAGGAGGCGCCCATGGGCTATTGTGAGGAACCATCCCAGCATTCGTTTGAAGCTATCTAGGGAAACCATGGAAAACCCAGATCAGGATGGTCGAACAACTTCTGTAGTTGCCAGATCTAATGATTCGTCACGTGTAGGTCAACAGACACTGCATTCCTTTTCCAGCTTTCACTTATGTGGCCAGGCCGTTACAGCGTCCACTGCCTCAGTAATCAGGAAGACATGTCCAAATCAATCTGCATCACGTGATTAACTTATAGCATCCGTTGGCTTTTCTTCTATAAGGCAGGGGTAGGGGAATTAGAAAGCATGTCTAATCAATTTACATTTCAAGAAATCCACTATGAATTCATAAGTTTTAAAGGCTCACTGCACGAAAAGCGCATTTACCATTTTAAGCTAATGCGGAAATGCTGAATTAGCTTTTAGAAAACTTGGTTGTTGAAAAGATGAAAACTTGTCTAACTTATTTTTAAGTCAGGTAAATAGTAAGTTATCATATTTAGTACTTAACCACTTACGACCTGTTCCGCCTTACATTTTGTTATATCCACCTTTTCTTCCTGCTTCCCTGTTTTGGTCGGTTTTGCGTCTTTTAGCTTTTATTTCCAGGTCAGCCATGTGGATTGTTTGGCGTCCTTGATGACCTCGTTGGGGGCACTTGCTCAAATGGGGAAACTTAAGTATAATCTTCGAAATGTGTACCTTGCATTCCGTATGATAAGTGCATTTTTGTTTGTTAAATGTTCAGTTTAGGAGACAGAGATCAGAAACCGTTCCGGTATTAGCTTAGGCGATTGCACGAAATCGCCTACAAACTGGCGGCTGGTACGCTGGCCCGTGATTTGAATCTGATCCCGCAGTGGACTGGTGTCTTTCATGCCTGTTATATGTACCATACCGTTCTTCCTGTATCCAATTATTCCCTAATTTGGGTAAAAAAAATGTTCAAGTCTTCCTTATTACTTTACTTCTTTTCCAGTTTAATGTAGAATACACGGCCACAGCTCTAAGAAAACCTCAGCTCTATACTTGTTGCTTAGTAAATTTTCATGATTCGCACCAATATTGTTGGAACAGCCATTACTTTATAACTGATAATAAACTCAACTGGGCACGTGAAAGGAAAGGGTGATAAAAACCTTCATTTATTTCATAGGGTTATGAGGAGATATACCAGAGAATGGATTGAATTCGATTACAAAACTCTAATCAGACAAATGCTTGTATATGGTGGTGCAGTGTTGGATCCATATTTTGGATATCAAATACACGAGTTTGGGGAGGTTCAAAGGAGGACTAGACTTGTTTGTGGAAATAACCGCAGAACACGATAAGTGACATGATAAAGGAGTTGGATAAGAGGGGAAGTTGAAGAGAGTGCTGGGAATTTACTGTATAACTCCTATACTGGCTTTGAATGACATTGTTATAAGATATAAGGGAGTAGGAAAATTTTCTTTGCAGGTGAGGGCGTTAAGAATTGGTATAAATTACTAAAGGAAGTGAGGAACAGAGAGAAATAATTTTTAATTAAAATTCGTGGAGGGCGAAAGTAGGACGGTAGGGAAATTACACTCAAAGAATTTAAGATGAAAACTATGGGAAAATGTCTGTATGGAGAAAATGTGCTTCTTCGAAGAAAAATTTATAGAAACTGTTATCGGTAAATATTCAAATAAAACCCTGCAAAATGCGTAAATAATGCAAACATTAAGAAAACAAGGAAATTTGTAAGTCTTTGTACGATTATATACTCTATTAAAAAACTGGATTGTTGTTATGGGGGCTAAGTGGTGATACAGCATGTTACAGTATCTTGAAAAATTTGATAAATGGGAGGGAACACCGAATTATTTAAAGTACTATTGAAAGCAGATAAAATAAAATGTGATTTATTGCACGCATTTGGTGAATGGATCGTATTTATTTTGTTCAGTAAGTCAACCCATCATCCAAGGAGAATGCTCGAAATAATAAAAGGCATTGTAAAGTTATCCATTTCTTGATGTGAAAAATATACGCTACCGTAGAGACTTTCCTAAATTAAGGCGAGGTATCTTTTAGACTGACACTTCAAAGCACAAAATCTTGGTGAGCAGGTAAGAGCAATGTCCACAGTCTCCACAAAATTTACGTTTATTATAAAAATGAAACAATCAATTTACAGTAAAACTGCAGTAAAATACTAATAACTCTATTTTCTCGATGAATCTAGCAAACATTCGATCGAATGTATCAGTCTTACTTTGGGACCCTGCCTCTTACCAAGTTCGGGTTATCTAGGCATACTCTAATAAGCCAAAACATTATGACCACCTGCTTAATAGCGTGTTGATCCACCTTTGGAACGCAATACAGCATGGATTCTGCTTGTCGTTTCTACGTCCAAATCACGCAAATCCATTAAATTACAGGCCGGTGATTTGTGAACTCGGTGTTGTTACCTGATAGCGTCCCCGATGTGTTTTGTCAGGTTGAGATCAGACGAATATCATGGCCAAGACATCAACTCCTGAACCACTGGTGCGATTCTGGCTTCGTGGTATGGACAATCACCCTGCTGCCACCGCCGTCGTGGAAGACATCAAGCAGGCTGTCCGCAACAATGTTCACGTAGTCCACAGACGTTGTGATGCCTTCGATCGTTAACATACGTCCCATGGAATGTCCTCCATAGTATAATACTGACACCATTGCATTGCGTCCGTAGCGCGGTGCATGTTTGAAGCAGCCCTTCACGTGGAGGACTCCGTATCCGGACTTGACCATCGACCTAGTGTAACAAAAAACGTGGTTCATCCGGCCGGGAGACAGTTTTCCTTTGATTCGATGCCTGCTGGATATGTAATAGACGATATCGCTGGATCAACATGGTACTACGTAGGAACTGCCTGCTGCGAGTCCCATGTTCAACAACGGTGAGCTCAGAAACACTTGTGCATACTCCAGCATTATACTCTGCTGTCAAAGCCGTCCATCACCTTTCGCCTACTCGTGAGTTCACCATTCTTCAACCACTTTTCATAGATGCTCACTACACTAATGTAAATAGCCGACCGGCTTCGCCGTTTCAGAGATGCTCGATGCCAGATCATAACAATCTGTCCCTTATCAAAGTCACTTATATCTGCAAATTACACTATTTGCCAAACTTATCGTCGCTGGAATTACTCGTCATGCGTCTGTTGCACTTCTATACTTTCCTGACCGCATGACGTACCCGCTACGCCATCAGACGGCATTCAATGTCACTGGGTAGTGGTCATAATATTTTTGCTCATCAGTGTATAGTAAAACTTTAATCAGAAAAAGTATGTTTCATTGTACTGAGACCAGGAAAAACTGAGGAATTTAAAATAAGATTTCGTTGAACTTGATTAACGTAAAACAACATGCCGAATTTAGATTGATTCGATTAACATATGACCTGTGATGCAGGGGGTAAACTAGGGTATCTTTCATTTGATATGACGTTGAAAAGATGGTAAAATTTTGATGGAGTTTCAATTAATGTATATCCCTTGATCCCTGGGGTAAAGTAAAATATGTTACGTGACGTTGAAATTATTATAAATTTTTCTTTGAGCTATAGGTTTGTTCATTGGTGACATCTACGTTTGAACAGCATTATATTTTGTTAGATAACCCTGCACACTGCCTAACGAATTTCATTAGATATTGTGAAATTTTTAATGCAACAAACCAAGGCTCTCTGCAGACTGATAATCAATTAATTTGATGTAATTTTTCCCAGATGTTTTTCGCAGTTTCACAATTCGCAAGGCGTAGCAACAATTGTGTAAGGCAAACGCAAGAAGTTTCTTTGTTCTGGAATTTACTTTTGTTTTAGTATCTAATTTAAATTCATAGTTTTTACTATCCATTTGTTGTCTCATCAAATTGCTCTTATCACGTAATTAATTCATTAGTAAGCAGGGACTTAGCTACCATAGGGCTAGGCGGTGCAGTGCAGTGCAGTACCCCTACGCTCAGGGGGCCCCCAGGGGTACCTCAAGAGGGCCCCAAGCGCACCTCTGGGGGGGGGGGGGCCCGCAAGCGCAGTTCAGACGGCCCACGAGCCTTTACGGCAAGTTGGCGACCTTTTTTTTTAGCTCGGGGGCTCCTTGAAAGACTGCTCAGAGGGCCCCCAAGCACAACTCAGGGGCCCCCAGCCTCAGCTCAGGGGGCCCCTACCAGCAACACTAAACAAAAACAGGTCACACATCTGGCCTGAAGGCCCAAAATAATTTTTTTGCGCCGGGGCCCTTGTTGACCTAGCTACGCCACTGATAGTAAGTCGATTAAAGTTTCAGTATTATATCCCATTTTGTTCAGTTCTCTCGGCCAGTTAATTTTTCGATTTGTTGCTCCTCCCCGTTGTCCGGCTGTTTGCTCTGGTACTACATGTTGTGGCATAACATAGAGAAAACATAAAGAAAAAAAAGAAAAAAGGAGTTGGTTGCTAAGGAGATGATAGCATAACAAGAACCGGCGTGCAATTGGGTTGAGTGTGAGCACTTTCGAGCTGACGACATCTAGTTACTGTATATCGAGTACCTTTGTAATCTTCGGATTCTTCTTAATAAACTTTAACGAAAATAAAGATCAATGAATTAAAGATTAAGTTTTCATTGAAGTTTCGCATCAAGACTTTGGAAGAATGCCTATGATGACAACAACAGGAAGTATATTAAAATACGATATTGAATATAAATAAAATGCGAGAACGATACATAAAATACGAGAATGTCTCATTAAAAAGTCCCAACACGATTTACAGAAGGTATCGTATGTATGAAAGATGCCGTTTTCATTACTTGCATACTGAATTTTCTTTTCGCGAAGTAGTTCCAACATAGATAATCGAATTTATAACTTTGTATTTCAGTCAGTTAACAAACCATGCTCTGCTACCACGTCAGAATCAATCAACTGAGATACGAAAAGTGCAAATGAAGATTTCATTAAATACAATTGTCTGTTAACCCTCTTAACAACTAAATAAATAACAACTTGACAGTCTTGACAGTTGAATATGGTTATTGAATTATCATCAATGGGATGAGCCTCCACGTACAGTATCACCGACCTACCGAGCTCACATAACGAAGGCCATCAGAACGCACAATAAGGATTGATGATCATACTTTTGAATAAAGTATGATACTTTATTTTTGGTGCATATACTTTATCCTTACCATGTATTATGCAGAAATACGAGGGCGATACCAAAAGTATTGTCTCCAAAGCTTTTTAGAGATATAAAATCAGTTTATTTTTCTACAATATATACATTATTTTAAATGGTGATCAATTATATATTTTCTATGTAATCGCCATTGGTAATGTATTTTTGTAGACGCTGTGACAGTTTTTGTATGCCTATACCAGCTCAGCGCCATTTTTTCGAGGAAGCGCTCAGCTTCATCTTTTCACCTCTTCGTCGTTGCTGATGCGCCTTCGGGAACAGTTGATAGTCACTGGATGCCAAGTATCAACCAGTTTTTCAGAAGAGTGACTATTCGACGGCCGACGTGTGGGAGAATGCTATCTCCCTTGCTCAACATACCTCTCCTTCGGCACTGAATTGCCGTCTGATTTTTTTCGGCGTTTTACACTACCATTCAGCGTTTGTTGCGGCCGCAACAGGCATAGGATCGACTAAAAATACCCTCTTCGTATCTTAAACAACGGTCGCCATTACTTTATTGGCAGACTTAAAAAAAAAATCGTGCCTTAGGCGAAGAGGGATGCCGCCATTGTCAAGAATGTTGTTTGGTCTCAGGTGTAAGGTGTCTCACCACCAGTGACAATCGAGTCCTGAAAAATTATCCTTTCGTCTGCATAGCGGTGAAGAAATTCGTGAGAATGATCAACTCCGTCAGCATTCATAGCACGGCTTTTCCTACAATTGGCGACGAATTACAATCTGTTCAACGCCTTTTGCGCACAGTAACCGAATAACAATAGTGTCCAACGAAACTCCATTCTCAACGACTGTCATGGAGAGACTATACACACTGAGCATCCCAGTGAGGTGCACGCATGTGCTTGTTTTGGAATGCAGGAAATGCCAAAGTGCGGCCAACAGCCGTACTAACAGTTTCTCCGCGTCCCAGGTGCTTTGTAGACCTTAGCTACTTTCAGGATTGCTACTTTATTTCTGGTAAAATATAAAATTCATGGAAAGCAATGTTCCAGTAAGTAAATAATTTCCAAACGACATATTAGTGCTTATAACAAAACTAAACGGAACGCACACTCTTGAGTTCATTTTTTTTAAGGGAAATGAAGAAGTTATATATCCATATTACAGCAATTATATATATATGCGTGTGCTTACTTGAAAAGGCACGTGATAATTTATCAAATATAAAAATAATTGCTTCTTATTTGTTTCATTTGCGCCATTTCAACTTTTACAGAAAGAGTAACTAATTCAAAATGGCGGGAAGAGAGAAACAGAACATCCTGAAATTTAATTAAAAGTGAGTTTTTCATTGAATTATAAAGCTCAGTTATTACACTTTGAAAAGAGAAAAAATTAGTAGCTAGTTCCATAAGCACGAAAAAATTATGTATTTCAGGGAATAAATACTAAATTTAAAAATACTTTCTGTTCTTTAATATATTTTTTATTTTCCTTTTAAAAATATAAATAAACTTTACTTTTTCTTCAAAATACGTTGACAACCCTAGACACAAATTAGATGTTCGTACATAATACGTAGACGCGCATGTTTTTTCGGATTCAATGTACAGTCAGTGACACAATTAGCAAGACCCTTCGCCTATTGTTTTGCTTCAATCTATACATGACTACCTCATGGGACGTAAACTAAATTCATGACAAAACAGGCCTTCAAACTTTAACCAAGACTCGCTAGCAAGTTAATCCCTGACACTTAGAGCCAAGGTTCCGAGTTCTACAGTTAAAACAGTTACGAATATCCCATTTTTAGTCATGATAATTATAGAAATAACGAAATCGATTGATTTTAGAGCAACCATACCACGTTTTTAAAAGTATGGTAGTTGTCGTGCTTTTTAATTTTTTGTTTTTATTAAGAAAAAGAGGACATTTCTCTAGCAAATGCAATTATATGATGAGTGCTAAAAACATTCGCTTAATTACGAACAGAAGAGAATTTGTAGAACCATTAACAGTTTTTGAATGGACTAAGTTTCACATAATAATACTTCATCATTATAAAACCTGAAGTGTTCCCTATTTTAGGAAAGCAACTTCTCGACATTACTGTGGCCTTTCACTACCAGTTATTAATGTCCAAATTATAATAAGCATAAAAACAAATCAGGTGGGCGCCAGAGATTGTAGTGTACCCTATTCTGAAGGAAGCGTCATCCAGATCTCAAAGTATTGTTACTTAAACACGAATTATTGAACAACTAGAATAATTAATAAAGTCAAATGACACATTACATGACTGGATGGGATCTATTGAAATCAAGGTTCACAATCTGACTTTACGATTTACTTATGTATTTTAATTGTTTACATGACAAGATTTTACAAAGATTAATTTTCTTTTTAAAACACAAGGGTACATAACTTTTTCTGTGGAGCAAGAGAGTCTGTCTCGGGGCGACAACTATGGTAAAACGACGTTGATGCTAAAGGTCCTTTTTCTGAATGGTGATTACCGTGCCGGCGAATCTAAGTTGTGCAGTCGGTGGGTTGACCAGCTCTCCATCACGGCTGGCTGCCTTACTGCTGTCTTTCCTGTGGTCTGCTGGTCTGCCTATCTACCTCTCTCGGCCCGCCATCAACCAATTCCCAGTCTTCCATGCTGCCGGACGAAGCGTCGCTTTCCACCCCCTCTTGATGACGTCTGCCAATGTCTGTATTTGGAGGGAAGCTCTTCTCGCTGGTTGGCTCGGGACATCCTACAAAACTGCCCTTTTTTCATACTAAAAATACAACTTTTTCCTATTGGCTGTACTCCCCTGGCTTGCCCTCACCCTTGGTTCTTGGATACAGATTTACTTTTTATTCTATTTGTTTACTGAAACAGCCTAGGCTCCTCTTGAGTTGTGTCACGGGACTGTTATGCCATAAGTCAGATTTAATGGCAACACTCAGGGACTGGCGATCTCCAAACACTAGCAGAACCTCCCCTGGGACAGACGCACACACGACGAGAAAAAAAAAACACGCACACATGTATTTCAATCCCTGGCTCTCGCGGAACATTACAAACCATATGTGACAAGTAAACACAAGATTTAAGAGTAAGTAGAAAGGGCTTTTACGAATGTATGCAAAGGGTGGCCTAAGCCACGAAGTATAAATGAATTATATCTGGATCCTTCAATTGTTCACCATAATTGTTTCGCCATAACACGTTTAGAAGTTAAGTTTATATTGATCGCCGTAGCAACAATTGTAATAATTAAGAACAATAGATCCGTCTCCAATGTGAATTAGCAGTTTTAGATTTTGAAGCTAAACGAATGTAAGTAGGAAACCTTTTATATCTTTCATTATTTTTAACTAAAATTGATACTTCTATAAAGTTTTGTATCATGCATTAATTCGTGCCTACTAAGCCGTATGGGTTAGAGGTAAAGCTCTTGCCTGAAATTCGGGAGGACGTGGATTCAAATCCCGCCAGACATCCAATTTCAGTTTTCCATGGTTTCCGTATATCGCTCCAGTTGAATACCGGAAAAGTTACTTCAAAAATCCGTTGCCGAATTCTTTTCAAATTCTAGTTCAGTATACACTCCAGCTTCTCTGTGGTATTTCTTCGCCGTTTTCCTTTAGGGATTTGTTTTGTTTAACTGCCGGCCTCGGCAGCGTATCGACTAGAGTACTAGTTGCACATGCCAAGAGTAGCCAGTTCGATGTTATTTTTTTTCTCTATGGTTCGTCGACGTTAAAATCATTAGAGAGGCAAAAGGACAGGAGGCAAGGAACGGGGAAGGAAATCGGACATAGCCTCTTGAAGGAGCCACCCCAGCACTCACGGAGTGTAAAACCGAAATCTGGATAGATGGATGAAGATTTGATCTCATGTCCTCCCGAATGCAGGGGTTGAGCCTTATTGGAACTCTCGTTCACCGATGCGAGACTGGCAGGAGGCATGGGTGTTAAAGTAAGTATTGTGTATGTCTTGTGTCTTCTTCCCCTAGTATGAACAAAACGCATTTGCAAATACGTAAAAAAGCAGAATGATCAGATTATAAGGCTTATAAATGGTTATCAGGGTGAATTAAATTATTATTTTTTTAATGATACTAAACCATAAGGCGATTTGCCGTCATCCACAATGTCTCACAGATCCTCTCCATCCGATAAAACATATTCTTTATTTTGTGCCAGCTAGTAACATGGCTGAGTACCAAAAAGAGTTAAAGGATATTAAGATAAAGAATTTGGAAAGTAGGTTAACTGTAGTGAGTACATGAGTACAGATGTTTGGTCCACCGACCGGGATGAAACGTGTGCAGTTTGAACCAAAGACCTTCATCTGCCGCCCCACCACACCACTCTACATTGCTACTTCATTAAGCCTCCGCTGAGGAATTAGGCTCTTCGGAGTCACCAGCCGTTAAGGCAGCGGTGGTGAGGCAAGGCGCGTTACGCCACCCACGGGGAGTAGCCCGCCTCGAACCAGGCCGAAGACCCTTCCAAAACTTGGCAGTATAGCATACGTGCACACTCGGTCCCACCCGTCCCGGCAGGAGCCAGGTGGATGCCACGGCGATCGAGTGCCACGCAGGAGTGCCCCATCGAATGTTCCATCGCACCAACCAACTGCCCAAAGCCCTTGTGCCTGGCGTCCACTGTCACGTCGCTCCCGGTCTTCGGGCTAGGGTTTCAGTGGAGGTCGCGTGCCCTGTGTAGACGGCAGGTTTTTGGGTAGTCAAGCAGCATCTAGGCGCACCACGGTATTGGCTGCAGCTCAAGTCGATGAGCACGCTTCCCCTGACTGATCCAGTGTTGGGGGTGTCCTGGTGAATGAAGACCAAGCACCCCAGTAGGTAGTAAAGGAGAGAGCAAGTAATTTTCTGGTTTTCCCCAGGCTCAGTGAATGGGAAGCGTTGGCGGGCTTCTGAATCATCCAATCAGAGTGCAGGGGGACGTGGCCAGGCCCCGGCGCGCCACTAGATGGCAGAAGCGGACAGTGGTAACCTCAATTTCCACGGCTATTTCTGGGTGTACCGCTTATCGGTAATTTGGACGCGCCACAGCAGGAACCTGGGTCTGAGTATTTCTAACACAACATCGCCGCAGGCCATCAACGGCACCTCGGACGATTCCGCATGGCTCGCGTGACGTCACAGACCGCTACTCGATATGTAGTACGAGCAAGAAAATTTTCGTCCCGACATGCATTACAGGAAGATTCCATTAGTCGCTATTCCTAGCATGTCAATACGGATTCACTAGTGTGGAATGCGCGGGTCATGTTATACACTGCTTGCTGGTATAAATGAGAGATCCCTCAACAATCGTTAATACCAAACCTGCAATTTTCTTCCTAGGACCTTCGAAGAGCATTTTGTCATGTCTTATTGATATTTCGATTATTATAATTCATTAATTGCTTAGTTACCATAAAATTAACTTCTAAACATAACTTTATAGCAGAATGTCATCACTTTTGACCAATAACACTGAGGAAATCCGCTTGCTTGTTATTAACGTTCGTTATTAAATTTCTTCCTAGTATTTTGCCATGTGTTATTAATATATTGAACTATTTTAATTCATTAATTGTTAAATTAACATCAATTAAATTCTAAATTTTTTTTTTTAAATTTTTGGACAAAACTTATTGTTGCCTTCTGCAAATAGTATTTTTGGCTCAAATAACAAGTCCTTACTGGAAAACCAGCCTCCTCCTAAATTAGATGTTTGTCGTGGCTATCTTGACTCTCCAGTCTACCTTGTATTATTACTGGCATATTGCTGTCGTTACACATGAGAAATTTCAACGACCATCCAAAATTCTAGTATTTCCAGCATATCAGGCTTTTTTTTCGGGCTTTGTGACTCGTCGGTGCCATCGTCATTAAAGGTGAGAAAGGAACGGTGAGGAATTTGGCCATGAACTTTTGAAGGTCTCTTTCCCTGCATTTGTCTGGAGTGATTTCAGGAATCCAGGCACTCTTCCATTTCACTGTTCTGTTTATAGTTTGCTGCCGTTAGGTTTGGGGTACGAACTGTTTTTCTCAGGTTGTTCACTATATGTCCTTCGGGGCAAAAATCGTGATGAGTGGATGTACCAGAGAAACGAATAACTTGTGTTATAAACCCACAGTCAGATCATAGATTGTATGTAGTGGTGTAATATGGGGTCCACAGTTTTTGGACTTGAAATGTAGTGTGCAAGGGAAGGCAGCTATAGTGTAAATATGGTGATATATTTCTTTCACTCGTCTGTCCGCATGTAGAATGTGTAGTACATTTCCACCACTAATGCGTATGTGTTTTGTGACGTATGCAGCTGTGAGTGAGCATCCAATGTACGACATTGCTGCCTGTGTTAAGAAAGGCTCTTGAATCTACTCATGCCTTTGTGGTACTTGTGCACATGCTACTAGATGGCAAAGATGGCTGATGTGTGTGAGAGGCGAGGCGATGCTAATGTGAACAGTTTGGTACTTGGTAGCTGTTACTCATGGATTTTTTCTGGTTCCAGGGTTAATGAAACTATAGAAAAAGTGTGTACATCTCCTCATCAGGTATTGTTCTCACTGTTTGCTGTACATTCATTACAATTACCTCTTGTGTTTCACCTACACTGCCCGTACCTACATCCATTTGCCTTATACCTGCCCAAATCCTTTTTAAAACTTATCCTTTAATGAGTGCGGGTGTGTTTTTTATGCACAGACCAATATGTTAAGCTCAGAGAAAAGAGACGATCCTGATATTAAAATTATTTCTCCCCCTAAATCCAGTATGAATGATCGTTTAGGTCACCTAGGACCACGTTAGGCCTTCGTTTGTTTTGAATCTTTGCTTTTGAAAGTGTACACAACCATAGAGTTGTTATCCTTAGAAGAGACCTACAGTTTAACGTGGAATCCGAGCCACGGAAGCGTTCTGGCGTACTTCACATTACACAGCAATCTGTGCCAGAGGTGAAGGTGGGTAAGGGCTTATGAAAATCACCGCCCAGACAAGGATTCGAACAGAGGACCTTTCTACCTCCAGTCAGACGCCTTAACCATTGAGCCACTGTCGAGATGCTGAGATTTGATGTTTATTTGAATTCTTTCATCCCTCGTGACATTCGAATTTCAGATACCTCCATCAGTTGCACGTCTATGTTATTCACAGCAATGTGTGACAGAGAGTATGTGTCACCCACATAAAAACATCTCTCATCTCATAAACATTAGCAACGTTTAAAGATATACATGCTATGGCATGGAATTTCTTAATGAGTAAGGCAATAAATGGATATTAAGCGAAGAATCAGGTAAAAAAGGGGGGGAGGGTTAGGATGTGTAGGTAAGAGATACCTATGACACACATGGAATGAATCCATAAGTATTGAATGATGTATTATTATGCAATAAAATGTATTTTAAAATTTCAATAAATCTGTATCATTTATCAAGAAATTATGTTTTTTGTTTATCGAACCCCTACCCAACAATTTTGTATATTCCTTGAGTAAGATGGAGCAGTATAGTACTCTTATTACGGGAATAAAATACTAGAAATAAAATAGAGATAATCTTTTAAAACTGACATATCACAAAAGGCGTGTTGGGTTAAGAGCATGACCATCAAAGGTAATAAGACAATTTTAGTGCGGAAAAAAGGCAGCTAAATACATACAAAGATATAAGGTAGAGAAGAGTGGGGGGGGGGGGGAGGGAGAGAGGCTGGTTTTTCAGTAAGGACTTGTTATTTGAGCCAAAAATACTATTTACAGAAGGCAACAATAAGTTTTGTCCAAAAATTAAAAAAAATAATTTTAGAATTTAATTTATATTAATTTAACAATTAATTAATTAAAATAGTTCAATATATTAATAACACATGGCAAAATACTAGGAAGAAATTTAATAACGAACATTAATAACAAGCAAGCGGATTTCCTCTGTGTTATTGGTCAAAAGTGATGACATTCTGCTATAAAGTTATTTTTAGAAGTTAATTTTATGGTAACTAAGCAATTAATGAATTATAATAATCGAAATATCAATAAGACATGACAAAATGCTCTTCGAAGGTCCTAGGAAGAAAATTGCAGGTTTGGTATTAACGATTGTTGAGGGATCTCTCATTTATACCAGCAAGCAGTGTATAACATGACCCGCGCATTCCACACTAGTGAATCCGTATTGACATGCTAGGAATAGCGACTAATGGAATCTTCCTGTAATGCATGTCGGGACGAAAATTTTCTTGCTCGTACTACATATCGAGTAGCGGTCTGTGACGTCACGCGAGCCATGCGGAATCGTCCGAGGTGCCGTTGATCGCCTGCGGCGATGTTGTGTTAGAAATACTCAGACCCATGTTCTTGCCGTCGTGCGTCCAAATTACCGATAAGCGGTACACCCAGAAATAGCCGTGGAAATTGAGGTTACCGCTGTCCGCTTCTGCCATCTAGTGGCGCGCCGGGGCCTGGCCACGTCCCCCTGCACTCTGATTGGATGATTCAGAAGCCCACCTACGCTTCCCATTCACTGAGCCTGGGTAAAACCAGAAAATTACTTGCTCTCTCCTTTACTACCTACTGGGGTGCTTGGTCTTCATTCACCAGGACACCCCCAACACTGGAGCAGTCAGGGGAAGCGTGCTCATCGACTTGAGCTGCGGCCAATACCGTGGTGCGCCTAGATGCTGCTTGACTACCCAAAAACCTGCCGTCTACACAGGGCACGCGACCTCCGCTGAAACCCTAGCCCGAGGACCATGAGCGACGGGGTCTGTGGACGCCAGGCACAAGGTTCAATTTTTTTTAGTACAAAGGGAGGTGTGTTTAACTTCTACTGTATATTCTACGTGGTCTCTTTAAGACTAAGCGTGGTTATTAACGGAAAAAACATCTTCCCGCTGCCAGCTGACTCGAGGAAATTTCAGCTCAGATTTGACGAGGGTCGGGAACTAACCGATTTGACAAACGTTTCGAAGAAGTGTGATTTGTAAGTGGCTTTTAGGATGTAATGAACACTTGTTCAGTAGAATTAGCTCTAATAAGCTATATAAATATAACCCTCCATACTCGAATTAAGTCGCCTTTTCGAATGACGAACTCTTACAAATACAGTGACATGTATTTGCTAAAAATAGCAGAAACAACTTCATACAAAATTTTACTAAAGTTATGTGGTCATATTTAAAGGTGCGAGTAACGTGTTCAAATGTAACACTGAATAAGTCATTAATAAAATTCTGAAAATTATTCCTTCTTGATTTAGCCTTCAGAATACTCTGATGGCATCTTATAAATATTCTACTAGTACTGTTTTATTACAAAATAAATTAATTAATGTTTCGTAATGATGCTGTAATTTTGTAAAAAAGTGTTTAATAATATATACCTATAGTTAACGGCGTCAGTTTGTAGTAGTTGTGTGGTTGGATGGCAGGAAAGGATGAAAACTTTCTAACTCCTCTTTTTATCATTAAATAAAACCCTATGTTGATTATTTATTTTGTACTCGTACAGGCTGAGGCTTATTTATCTTTAATATTAATACAGGAAATCTTAAAAAATGAATCAAGCAAAGACTCGCTTTACAATTGCCAATGTTTACAAAATCAAAGCACTAATTAAATAGATTATTGCAAAAAAATACACCATTAAATTATTATTTGGATAACAAACGCTTCACATTTGGCTTTAATGAAATGTTCCCTTCGAAACAATCTGGAATCAATCTAAAGAAGATAAAAAGTAGTATTAACCTGAATTACTTTTTATTGCAAGTTGTCGGGTACCAGTATAATTTGAAATTATCCACCAGATGTGAAGATAGAAAATATCACTAAGTTTGTTTATCCTACCGAGATGCAAATTAAAGTTATCTCGCGGCTAAAAGGTCACTACCTCATAGACTGTCGGAGGCGAGAACTGCCAGTCACTCAAAGGTCATTACAGAGCTATAATCAATTACTGTAGGCAAGCACCACACTGTACTGTTCGTTGCGTAGTTACTGTTATGGCGAGAGGCGTATCTGGACGACGAAAATGTAATAGAGAGTTAGCTACAACGGTTCGTCGTGCAGTTCTCCAGCATCCGTCTCTCCGCGTTGCCCGTGGTAGCCACACCCTTTGCCAGGGCGCATTTTTAACATGTGGGGAAATTCACAAGAATTAGAAATGCGCGGAGAAATATCCGATGTTGATTGGTTCTTGCCATATATCTTTTTTTTCCGCTGCCTTTTGGCATGAGCTATTCTGTTTTGTTGGCTATTGCATTTTTTATGGATGTGGCTGCTAGTAGTTCCGTGATCGGATATTTTTGTCTCCTTCAAGGTTTTTGTTCATCCTCGTGAGTATGAGTGTTTCAAATATTTTCGATACGGAAGATGGGTTTTTAGCTACCAGGTAGTGTTGGTTTTTCCCCTTTTTCGGAATTGCGATCACTTTGACTAATTTCCACCGTTCAGGAAAGAAACTGTTTAACAGGCATGCATTAAAAATCCTGGTCATTAGTACTATTGCTTTTGTAGATAAATTTCTGAGATGTAGGTTGTTGATGTTGTCAGGCCCTTGAGATTTGTAAGCGTTCAGTTTTTTTATGGCTTTATTTACTTCTCGAGGTGTGATCAGGCCTGGAAATTCTTCTGCTGGTGTTTCAATTATTTGTGTGGCAATTACTTCTATTATCGCAGTTCCTTCAATTTCTTGTGCGGTGTATTCCGTGACTGGTAGTGAATAGTGGGTGTCAAAGTTTTCTGCAACTACTTCGTCTCTAGCCAGAGGGAGAAGCATTGTCCATCCGGTCCAGTTATAGCATGTTTTGGTTGTCTAATAGCTCGGATTAATTTCAAGGCGTCTCTATTCTTAAACGTAAGGGTTGTCATGCGATCCTCTCATTGTTCAGTTCTCTTCTCTTTAAGTCTATTTGACAGCTGTCGTGAGAGTCGATGATATTCCCTCCGGTCCCTGAGATCCCTGTAGTGTTGCTGTTTTCTATAATGATTCTTTAGTTGGCGGATGTCTTCGAGGATAGGTCGCAGTCCGTCATAATTTAAATTTTAGGTGTAATTTTTTATTGACGCTTTCCTCGCAGATTGCGTGATTACTTCCTCAGGTGTTTCGCTGCCATATCAATTCGTTCCGGGGACGCGACGTTATGGGCTGTTCTGATATGGTTGTGAACTAATCTTGTGTAGTGAGCCCAGTTGATTTCTTGTTCCTGTTTAGGTTTTTCACCAGCGTCCAGTCAGTTTCCGAGCTTCAGCACAACGGGGTTATGGTCTGACGATAAATCTTGAATTGTTTGAAGAGTAAGGCGTTCGCTGATGTTTTTTGTAATTATTATATCCAGAATGTCTGGTTGATATCTTGGATTAGAAGGAATATCCGTTGGTTGCGACGGTGCCAAAATAGATATATTGCATAGGTCAGCTAGTTCGAGCAGTTGTTCTCCACTCCTGTTACATCTTATAGAGTTCCAAGCATGGTGTTTAGCATTTAGATCTCCTCCTATGAGAATTTTGGAGCCTGTAGAAAGCAGTGTGTCAAGATCTTGATCTATGAGCATTCTGTTTGGAGCTGCGAAAGTGATTTTTCTACCTTTTGAAAATATGGATACTCCTGTTGCCTCTGTTTCAATTAGTGGAAGGTCTTTTTATTGGTTGATACTTAATGTTATTTTTAATAAAGACGGCTGTTCCTCCACCTCGAGGACCCACTTTGTCATTTCTGCAGATGTGCATTCCAGGCATTTTTATCATGTCACTCTGACGTAGATGTGTTTCGGTAATCAGAAAAATGGTTACATTGTGTCGCTTTTGGAAGCCAATTAACTCGTTTATTTTATTTTTTTAGTCCGTTTGCGTTCCATATGACTATTTTTGTCTGTTTTTCAATATTGCTGAGTATGTCCATTTTTATTCCAAAAAGGACAGAACGCATTCAGCAAATATAAGTAGTTTCTCCATAGTTCCTCTTGCTGTCATCATTTTTTGTTCCATCCGTTTGAACATGGATCTGAACTTGTAAAAGCAGTCTGTTACTCCTTCTCCGATATCCGGGTTGTTTCCTTCTCTGTTTGAGTTTTGGTTGTCCATTTGATGCATGCTGCATCCAGCAACTACATCAGCGTATGATTTCCGGTCAAAGCGTAGTTGCGAGTCCTGTGGTCTTTCTGCTTCTTGGATCCGGTATCTGTTAGCCACCGATGGTTGCGCTTGCCACTGGTTACTTGTACTAGCTGGAGGCTGCTGTCTGTTGTATTTTTTTTGTTCATTGTTTCCTTGACTTCTTGGTTTCGGAAGTCGTAGGGCATTTTGGTAGATGCTGCACCCTTTCCATGATGCAGCATGGTTACCATCGCAGTTTGCGCAGGTAGTTTGCGCAGGTACCATTTTTGGTCCCCTAAAAAAGGCTCTGAGGGGCAAACGATTCACCTCGGATGATGACGTTACGCAATACGTGCGGAACTGGTTTACATCGCAGCTTCAGGAATTTTACGAGACAGCCATTCACCGCCTTGTGTCGCAGTGGGACAAGTGCCTCAACAACCAGGGCCAATACTCCTGAAATACAGGTACTGATTTCTATTCCTAGGCCTCCGGCTCGTTACTTTTCGAACCAGCCTTATATATCTATAACTAATTTTTTGATAGTCGATATCTCGAAAACTAAAGGAGGATATTTATATATATAAATCTTGATTTTCGATTTGTCTCGTCGAGCTACATAAAAATTAAATTACATCACCACGGTTATGACAGTGCTGCCCGCCTCAACACAAAAAATTAATTGTGAACTACATTTCGAGTAACGACAACATTACCATCATCAGGATTCCTATTTCACGCGCATAAATTATCACAATTAATTTCATCATATACCTTTCAGTGTGACCTGAAATTAAACTAACACATGGGCAATAATTCATTTATCGCGAAGTAAACTTTATGTGAAACATCTTGTATGCTTCATACTAATAGTAATAGTCAACTTCTGTTGGCTTATTCGGAAGATACTGTACTAGTTGAAGGTAGGCCTACATAAATTCGCCAACAGCATCAGTGAATACATCAAAATTCTGAAGCTTAAATTAGAATAAGGCTGCTAGATATGCTGGTCGTCTTCACTGCGCCAACCAATTTTTGAGAATAACGTCATCCAACTGAGAGCTATGAATTAACTTCTTTAATAGACATTCTAAATCTATGATGACAGGCCCTAATCTTGTAGATATCATATTAAACTATTCAAGAACAGTAATTATAATGTAACTAACTTATGAAATGATATTCGAAGTTTTTTCCTATCTGATTTGTTTGAGCAACCATATGCAACACAAGCTGGCATTATCAAAACTTTGAAATATTAGTGGGTCAAATATTGAGAGCAGCAAACACGATGCTAAAAGTGTGCTGTTTTGGGAAAAGCAATATGGCCGCCGCGCATTGCAGTAGGCTCCAGAGCTTACAGGAGGCTTCACAGTTTAAGTGGTATGTTGTCTCCTCTCTTTTCCTACCTTCGTGACTGTGAACTCGGTGAAAACCGTTGACCAGTGAGGTCTATGTAAAAGAAAGCACTCCAGGTCATGGAGGAAGGAATATATGGAGACGAGATAACGCGAAATCCGTGAAACCTCGTGAAAAAACTGTGCCTGCACGGTGGACATCGTAGGAGTACCAAAACATTGGGCTGTTTGCACTGTGTTAGCTACTGAGAATATTTCATTTTCTAATGTTCTAAAGTTTTCTATAACGCCTAGGTGTGATGCATATGGTTGCACAAACAGACGAGATAGGAAAAAACCTGGAATAGCGTTTCATAAGTAAGTCACATTGTAATTATCGTTCTTGAAGTATCTGACAGGCAACCTCAACATTAGTGCCATTCGCTATAAATATATTCATTGCTCTCAATAGGATCATATTATTCTCAAATTTTTGTTGGTGTAGTGTAGACAATTAGCATATGTTACTATTTTGCACCTGAAAAGCTAGCCTTATTGTAGACAAATGTTGGAAATTTAATTTAAACGGGTCATGTTTACATCGCGACACAGTGAATATGGTATTCTGCATGCACTACTCACGTTTAAGTTTACACTGAAATTGCACGATGAAATTAATCGTGATAATTTAATTTAATTGCAAATTTGTGCTGTGCGAACTACTAAACGTGATGAAATAAACTTTGTTGACGGAAATGTAGTTCGCGATGCATTTCTTATGTTTAGATGTGTCTACATAGTTTTGTTTTGTAGCGGCAATATTAATGGAAATGTTGGCAGGTTGAAATGCGGTGTATACTAGAAGAGAACAAACAATTTATTTATTATTAGCTGTTAGCTTCTGATTTTTGAATGTACTGATTTTTCTAGCAAAATTATATAGGCCACTACCAGTACAATATCTTCTAAGTAAGCTCAGAAACTATGAGGTTTTATGAAGTATTAATTTTTTTTAAAACTCTAAACATTGACTTATGCTTTTTAAAAAAATTTCAGATATGACTTGTTTCTGTTTGTAAATACGTCTACAAGTATATTTCTAGATTTTGAAATCTTCCTTGTCAATTACTGAAATAGAATGTGAAAATATAACCTATTTGAACATCAAATAGGTTAGGTTAACAATTTGTTATTCAAGTTAAAAAGAATTACCTGCTCACTGAGTTACGTCCGAATTCATCATCAAATATGGATATGGCGATAGTTTTTTTCTGGTCCAGGCCGCATTTCAACCTAATCACGTCAATTTTAAGATACAATATCTCGAGAACTAAGCGAGATATCAAAAAATTTTATTCTTTACTTTCAGTTTCCCTCATCGAGTTACATAAGAATTCGCCATCAAATTGCGGCGCCACGGTTATCGTTGAATCCCCTCATAACCTAACAACCTCACTTTCGAAACAGTATATCTCGCGAACTAAGCGAGATATCGAAAAATTTTATTCTTTATTTTCGATTTGTATCGTCGTGTTACATAAGAATCTATCACGAAATTTGACTTTGGGGACATGTTTCGTCTGAATTTCAATCAGAAACTCCTCTCTATTGAGACAGTATATCTCGAGAACTAAGCACGATATCAAAAAAAATTATTCTTCATTTTTGATGTGTCTCGTCGAGTTACATAATAATCCATCATCAAATTGCGGTGCCACGGTTGTCTTATTATTCCCTTGAGGTTTTTGTGCATATTTCCGTGTTTCTCTGGTCAAGCAATATGGCGGCCTCCCCTCCCCACTTGTCTCCACCCGGTTTCACTCCAGTATGTGGCGAAGATCCCTTGCGTCGTCTCCATATATTCCTTCCTCCATGCTCCAGGTACTTAACATTTCGCCAGAAGGAGAGGTCGGAGGGCGGCTTCGAAGGGTGGCATCAGATTGACGCTCTCCCCCAGTGGGAGGCCGTAAAGCTTTCACACACTGTATAAGTTGTCTGTTGGCTACGAGGGCAGGGTAGATATTGGTAGAAGAATTAGGATGGAGCTGGTAAAGGAAGAGATGAACATAAACTGCAATTGTCTTCATTAACCTGCATGAATATCCCTCCAGTAATTCGATATGTATCTCTGCTTTATAACTGTTAGGCAAAACCTCAGTTTCTGAAATTCATTTCTTTTATCCGACTCAACTATTTGTTGTTTGTACATCTGTATTAAGTTACCGAATTACTAAATATATGAGAAAATGTCAGAGAAAGAAAACTGTCATAGACGATATCAAGTTTTATCGTCACCATCGAGGAAAGAAAATAGTGGAGGCGATGCAAGGGACCTTCACCTCGCACTGGAGTGAAGTCGGGGCGGTCGCCATGATGGATTTCCCTAGAAACATGCGGAATTTGCACAAACAACTCAAGGAGATGACACGATAACCGTGACACCGCAATTTGATGATGGATTATTATGTAACACGACGAGACAAACTGAAAGTAAACAATAAATTTTTTCGATATATCGCTTAGTTTTCGAGATATACTGTCTCTAAATTGAGGTTGTTAGGTTTGGATGCGGCATGGACCAAAAAAATTTTTTCAAAGCCACTACGAATTACACGCTGGACATGAAGAGTGGGTGTTATATTTTTTTACTACCCTTTGTGGTTAGGTTTAAACGCGGTCTGAACCAGAATAAAAACGTCACCAAAACCACAAGGAACTATACCTATAACTAATTTAGTCATAGTTTTCGAGAACTAAGGAAGGCATCAAAAAATTTTACTCTTGATTTTCGTCGATTGAGTCTCGTCGATTTACATGAGAATCAATCATCAAATTGCATCGCCACGGATATAATAGTGCTGCCCACATCAACACACAAAATTCATTGTGAACTACAGACTTTCAACACTCTTTTACAATAAGGCTAGCCTATTATGTGCAAAGTAGTGTGATATGCTGATTATCTACACTATATCAACAAATATTTGAGAACAACGTCTTCCTATTGAGAGCAACGAATAAATCTACAATGACAGGTCGTACTCTTGCATATACCTATTGAACACTTCACGAACAATTAATTACAATGTGACTAGTTTATGAAACGATATTCCAGGGTGTTTCCTATATGACCAGAAAACCTCATGAGGCATCCTCTAAAGCGGACCCTATACGATCAATAGTATTGTCAATATCAGTATTGACAATACAGCCGTCAATACTCGCACCAGCCAGTCTCAATACGGCACTACCTTACACGATCATAATTATTGACAATACTATTGTCAATAAATTTGGTCTCTTTCTGCCTAACAAGAAGGGTGAATCTGTGTGGTTTTATTCGGTTAGTTCTGGATTCTGTCCTTCCAAAACATATGTAATCGTTCAAAATGTTGTAACTAACTAGCGAAGCTGTAGTAGAAATGCTTAGGTATACATGTTATATATAAGCTATATGAAGGCACTTTTTCATAGTTTTGTATTTATTCGTTGAGTTTCACTACAACATCAAAGAATGTCAATGTATTGTTGACATTCCTCCCTACATAGGCATTAGTGATGTGCCGGATCATTAGAAATGTCTACCCGCGGATTCGGATACAGATACGGATCATTATTGTCTAGATCCGCGAATACGGATACGGATCTCAACTTGGATCGACAGTGAAAAGGCGTCAAATAAGATCTATTATTGACGACCGCGACGTGTTTTGACCTTGCACTGTGCGTGTTTATGTTTATAATTTAGGATGACATAGGATTGCATAGATGACATATGTTTCTGTTTTTTTTGGAAGTTGTAAGTTAAATTAAAATAAAAACAATTTATACAAAAAAAGTATAGTAGTGTAATATGGAAATATTTTACGATAGTAAATGACGAATTTGCTAAATACAAACTCTATGAAGGAATGTACAACTTTCTTAAAAAATTCTTCTTCAGACGAAACACCCACAAAAATATGAGTTATTCCTAAATAAAAGAAGATTGCCGGCGAACACATTCAGCAGGGAATGTCTTTAAAAAACGGTAAAAAGAGAATTTAGAAAAAATATTTTTTAACGAATACATAGAAGAAGATATGGGAGTATAAAAAATAAAAATTATTTAAATCTATTTAATTGCAGAAATGATAGCTTTATCTGGAATACCTTTTCAACACGTAGAAGATTTTGGGTTCCGACGATTGCTGGATAATGTTATTGCAAATTATGTTCTAAAACGCAGGAAATATTTTACGGAATTTATCTGCAGCGAACTTTGGGATAGAAAATAAAGAAGTGTTGAAGGATTTTGAGAGAGTTTCCTTCACGTGCTATTTCTGGTAGGCTTTTTTGGTAAGGTGTTTCATTGGTATCCAGAACATTACAAAAGATTTTATAAGTGAAAATATCATTTTAAAAGCGGAGATACTTGAAGAACGGCAAACGGGAGATTACATTTCGGAAATATTTCAATATATGTTTGAAGGGTGGGGAATCCCAAACAGAATGTGCACTGCATGGTAAGAGATGGAGGATACAATATGAAGAGTTCCTGCACTTTATCTGACGTAAATAATATTGATTGTGCCGCACATCAGCTGCACCTGATTATTAAAAAAGCTGTTAACAATAATAGTAATAACATTTTGAGGTCTATGACACATGGGTCGCAAGCGTTCCAAGTGAGCAGTTATTCAGTGCAGCAGGAATAAGTTATGATGCTCATCGCAATAGACTTTTGGGTGACAAAACTGCCAATTTACTCTTCTTGAAGTACAATTTACCAATCTTAATGTTAAATATAACATTTATTTTTTTAAGTTTCTGTAAAAGTGATTATTTCATCCGATGTAAACACTTTAGCAGTACCTTAAACATAATTTTAGCTAGCAAGTCACAAAGATTAGAGGCCTGATCTCACTATAAAGTTAGTTAAAATAATACCTTAAAACTTACTACAGTGGTAAGTTACCAGTTACCTTTGGTAAACTAGTAAAATAAATGTAAGAACGAAAACTTTTCCGGCGTACGACTGCAGTAAAGTCTTCACGGGTGTACCGCCGTATTGTGTTGTGAAAACACGATATTTCGACGACTAGCTCCACCATCTTCACAGGTAGGGTATCTGTGGGTCAGCCGACCAGTGCAGATGTCTCCACACCTGAAGAAGACGGCGGAGCTAGTCGTCGAAATATCGTGTTTTCACAACACCATCCGGCGCTACACACGTGAAGTCTTCATTGTAGTAAAATATATATTTAAATAATTAATTTTTGCAATATAAATGTGCTAGACATGAGATGTTTAGAAATATGAAGCAATTGGAATTGAAGGTAATAGTATTTCATTTGCTAGATATCTTTAAAATTTTATATACCTGATTAGTGAAATTCTTTACAAAAGATCCGTTAAAGATCCGCTAAAAAAAGTAACGGATACGGATACAGATGTTTTTCCTCCTCGGATATGCGCGGATCGGGTCTACGGATACGGATATCCGGCACATCGCTAATAGGCATAGTAATGACCCATAGTGATCCAGTAGGCTACACTGTTTCCCTTCACTGTCTAACTGAAAGTAAGCAGGTGGTACTTACTTCGTATGTAGTTACCGAAGTGATTGAAATGGGGAAATGCGTTAACTATTTGAACAGAAGTACGTATATTGACTGTAACAGACAGTATAAATACAACATTTACCTAAAATATTGAAATATTGCAACTATCAAATATTAAAAAACCGAAGTTAACGAAAAACTCTAATCAAGCACTTAAACCCGCCAACACTCATAACGTGTGGCGCAGTTCACGAAATTGAAATGTGACATCAGTTTTGTAATACGGTTGGTTCATTGGATATTTCAGGCACAAGGGTGTGGGAAGATTCTCTTTTTTAGGTAAGGGTGTCTGGGATTGGAATAAGTTACCAAGGGAAATGATGAATAATTTAACAGAAATGTTGAAAGAATTTAAAGTTAAAATCTGTAAAGGACAAATGTAATTGGGTGCAGGAAAGGGGAAAGATGCGTCTGTAGGGAAATTGCCACCGGAACGTGAGCTCCATTGCAATTTAATCAAGTATACCTAATAATAATAACATGTAGTTACAATGAACCAGATAACTCAGATTCCTTGGAGTTACAAGGAGTTTATCAGTGTCGTGCTTTGGCTCTAGATGATGTGAAGAAGGAGTTTATGATGGTTGATGTTGGGTTGAATGATCGGAATTTGGACTGAAGCGTAGTGTTCTGCTCCAAACTCGCAGAATTGTTCCTGAAAGGAAAATTGAATTTACCCTCATCTGCACCTTTGCCGGATATAGCTGATCATTTTTTATGTGTATTTATTGCAGACGACGCAATTGTATTACACGACAATTTACTGCAACTCTACTCTCAAAGATTAGTGAGTGATCATGGACAAATTTTCAATAAGGGGTTGTCACGAGGTCGCGCATTTATAGAAAAAAAACGTTTTAAATATTGAATTCACGGTTGGGTTGGTTCCAAAAACCTAACTACTTACAGCTGCCAAAATTTTCAGCAGTTATAGTTATGTGTTGCTATTTGTATAATTTCCTTGCAAAGGAAAATCAACTGTACCTCAGCTCAAATGATCGAAATGAGGAAAATTTGATGACCTCGAGGAGTATTTAACGGAATGGACTGCGGAGACAACTGTTTCTAACTAATTATTATAACAATTAAGTTAAATTCTGAAGACCTGGTTTACAGACGATTTATTTTACTATATTTTAAATTTCTTGAAATACTATACCATTAATATTATTTTCTTTGAAGTTTCTTTTATGCTGACAAGGACAGAATAGTGGGGAAATCCCAAAGAACATAATGGGTGTATTTTAAATATTTAAGAACGAAATATGCAGTCGGAAACTAGATATACTTGATAAAAAAAAAGCGTACCCTCAAACCTATTAAAATAAATTTGACACTGGTCTTAACGTTTCCAATCCCTGTAACCAGATTGTTTGGCGTGTTTTCAAACTCTTTAAACTGCACGACAAAACATGAAAATTGAAAAATGTTGAAATTTTCCTTTCTAATACTCTTTTTCATTTTCTTCTTTTTTTTAAATAATAATAATGACGGATAGATTCAGAGATATAAATGCATGCCAATGGGAGAAAATTTATTTATGTCAATAACGATATCAATGTTTTCCTGCTGGTCATTATTATAATTGCTTTGTTGTGAGTTCTAAAATCACTTTATGCATTGATGTGAAGCCCAGAATACAATCCCGTATTTTATGAATGAAACTACAAGGCGCATCCACAAAGTAAGAAGGTAATACGTTCGGTCATTGTCACCACTTCTACATCTTCACGACGATGAAAACTAAATATTGATGGAAATATTAACACTCGCCCCTACACGATCAATAATATTGACAATACCCATCCACTTTCCGGTATTGATGGCCGAATAACAGAAAATCTGGATTTCCGTCAATACTACATCCATACGACCATCAATACAATTTTTTGACCCTACATTGTCAATATAAGAAAGTATTGTCAATATAATTGATCATGTAAGGTGTGCTTAAGGATAACAACCATAGTTGTAACATGGATGTGTACACATCCATAGAAAATTTAAGCCAAATAGGCATGATGGTAAAACTTTTGAATTGGCGAGAGATCTACGGCAAAAACTGTCTTTCCCACAATACTGACAAAGATACGTCATTATGATTCAGTACTGAAATCAGTAGTTTTGTAAACAGTCAAAACCTTGTTCCTCACTGCTGATAGAGGATTCCTGGGCGCAGGAAAATCGGGGGTTTTGCCCCGGGTGGCAACTTCAGGGGGGCGGTAAAATCGTGTTTTAAAGGGTGGCAAATGGCTTAAATTCCTGTGGTGGCGACCATGGACCGGTTTCCGCATCGTGACGTTCAAGTGACGCATGAGCCAATGTAAATCAATGGGTGAAAACACACCGCGCTGCGCGGTTGATTTCTCAGCAATTTCCAGGCGGCGCTAAGCGCGGCGTGGAGGCTGTAAGGCGAGATGGCCGACAGAATGTGAATCAGAAATGGAGAATTTTTTACTTTTTGTTTCATTACAGTTTAGGCCTAGTGTTCAATTAAAAATAAGATTATATTAAAATAAACGATTAAAATTCAAATTTAATTATTTTTCTGCTTTTCTTGTAATTATTCCTGGATTTTATATCCTCTTAATACACTTTTTAGACTTTAAAATTTTCCTATTGATTCGTCACCAAAATTTTGTCTTATTCGAATACTACCCGTTGAGATGGCATGAACAAGATATAAAACAAAATATTTCTTTTATCTTATAGAAAAAACTAGTAATTTTTCTGAAGGTATGCTGCTTCTAATCACGGTGGTTCTTTTTTCTTTTTTTAACTCTTGTTTTGCGGCTCTAAAGAGCTCTTTGAAAGAGTATGGAGACTTTCTTGTGAGGTTGTAAAAAAAATTATTTCCTTTCAATTGAGATGGCAACCTGAAAAGGAGATGCGAAATTCATTTGTGTGTCGGCGACCTTATTATTATGAGAGTTATGCCCGAAGATGTTTTTGACAGAGATATATTTCGGAAGAAGTTAGTGACACATGGGATAAATCGAGACGAACTACCTATTACCTAATAGAAGACGCGGTACCCCTTGGACAGAAGAGTGCAAACAGGCCCACTATAAACGAATGCAGGAATTATGTGCCAATAAGAAATGAAACTCTCCTCCAAATTCAAGAAGGCTTAAAGTGGTCCTCTCTAATTAAATGGTAAAGAAACCAAAACCGCAATGAAAATAAGTTACTAAGAGAAATGATGAATAAATGAACAAAAACGCTGAATGAATTCAAAAATGAATTTTGTATAGGGAAAAAATAGGCAGGTACAGGAAACGGGAAGAGTGGGTGTGAAGGGAAATTGCTCATATGAGTGCGCTCCATCGCAATTAAATTAAATTAAAAACATATATTAATATATGTTTAATATTTAATTTTTGTGCTCAAAACATTTACTGTGCATATTTATATACAGAGTCATTGGAAGTTGATTCTTCCATAGACGCCTGTTATGATGGTTACGGCAGTCTTAAGGCGGGTTTACACGGTTCACTTTTCGTAATCACTCAGGGTGATTCACTAGCAGTGAAAGTGAAGGTGAATCCACTTTTTGTTTACATATATCATCACAAATGAACCATTCAATTCACTTCAAGATGGCAACAATTCAAACAAACTTGTGAGTGTTGGAGTGAATTTAATTTTCAGAAATCTCGCCTAAGGAATTAAAATTTGCATCGTGAAGAAAGTTAATTGCAAAATGAAAAATTTGTGGACGAGAAATTGGATCTTGCAGCTTGATAAAATGGGTACTGCAGGACAAAATGGTATATAATAATAATCTTGGAACATATTAATCAGAAAGTTTTGTTATCAAAAACGCTCCACTAATTACAAAACAGGAGACTAATGAGAAAATGTTTTCCGGCTAAATCAAAGCTAGAAACTACTCTCAGGTTTCTTGCAACTGATAACTGCTTTGAAACGCATTCACTTTACCTAACAAACAGAATTTACTGATTTTAAAACTTTAACTAATTCGCTAGAAAACCTATTTCGGATAGTTTTAATTTTGCTCTTGATGTCTTCTATTGTCAAAAGTGGTAGATTCAATTCTTTAATCATGCCTTACGTAGCACCATCTTTTATTTTTTTTTATTTTCATAACTTTCAAATTTTGTTTTCTATAAACACTAGTTACGAAAAGATTTAAAAAATAAATGTTTCTTCTTTCCATTTAAGAACCATAATGTGTTGAAAACAACAATAATCAGAAACAAACAACTGCGATTGATCCAGAAAAAGGTTTCACTTTGATATTTTGACTGTATACATGTGTCACTCTTGATGATTCATCAGGAGTGAAACATCAAAAGTGAACAAAAAGTTGAACTTCTTTCTTCCGTCATCTTGGATGATTCGCTGTTTTCACAGTTCACTTTCCTTTCACTGCGAGTGGTTCATCCGGAATGATTACGAAAAATGAACCGCGTAAACCCGCTTTTATCTAGAAAAGTTAACGTAATTGTTGCAGATTCATGTTGGGTAGGTTCACTTTGTAGTCATTTTCCATAGTTACTCTGGTTTCTGAAAACACAATGATTTTAGTACACATAGTGTATATATTTAATTAACGACTTAATCTTTGTTTCAGTTAAACTTAAAATATTAACTTAAATTTTGTTTTCTTGCATTTTATTATGTACCTCCCAACGATAACGTTTGGTAGAAGACGCACCTTGCGCAATGTATTATAGTCTCTGATTGTACCATACAATTATTTTAATGTTTATTGGAATTTTGTTCTTAGGATCAGTTATAGATGTAATAGTTTAAATTTAAAATATGCGTAGTATTTTATGGAGAGTACAATTCAAGTGCCAGTTAGAATTTTATCTGCGTTCTAGAAGTTACTTGACTCCGCTGGTCAACCTAGTTCTTCCTGTGACCCCCTCTTTTTCATCCAGGAATTCGACGAGAAGTGGAAGATTGTAATAGTTGTAGATTGTGAGTGTAGATCGAAGGGAGTAGTCCTAAAGGGTGTATTTTTCTAACCGTAAGTGATTTCTTACACGTTTCCTTTTGTGTTGAGTTGCTACATAGTTTTAGATTTTTTTCTTTAGATTTTCATATAATGCTTCAGGTTAATATACTATGACGCATTGAAGGTGTGCCCTCTTTCATATCGCCATTTTGCTCGACATACCGGTGGTGAGCATGCTGCATGATTAATTTAGTTTGTTAATTTGCAAGGAATAAAATGAAATAGGGTGGTACTTCATTTACTCTTGGTAACAAGTGTCGTTGTCAATGAATGTTTTTACTGTATGGTGTCCACTTTGATTTCACGTGAATGATCTTACTCGACCTTCAATTGTTTAAGAACTGGTTCGCAATAGAGAATTTGTTTAAAATAATTGTCGACGAATTCATTTAATGTTGTCTTTGTTTTGGCATGTTTGTTGTGCCTAGTTTCTGAAAATGTGTAGCTTATTGGTTGTTGTAGTTAAGTGATATCTCCTGAACATTATTTTTGAAGGTAATGTTTGATTTAAACAGTATTTGAATAATCTGTGTCGTATATCTAGTAATTTAATAGCTGTATAGGTGACGTTGTCTTAATTGGACAGTGAGGTATTTTGATGTAGGGAATATGGGCGAGTCAATTGTGGTTGTTTAAGTAGGCCCTACTTTAAGAATAAAAGAAACTGGTCTTTTGGAAACGTTTATACTTTGTAGTATCAAACAGTGGAGTTAATTATTTTGATGTAATTGGTATAAGCTTTTACTTTCATATTTTGCACTTTGCCGTATTTATGGAAGTGCTGCTTTAGGCCTATATACTTCATTGGGGATTAGTTAATATTGTGATACATATAGGCCTAATCACTAACATGGAGCTCATGAAAGCAGCTTATTAACTAATTTTATTTTGCCTCATATTGTAACAGGAACATTCTGATCAGGCTGCATTTGGAACCGAACCATTATCTCTGCTAATATTTCCACTACAAAATAAATTATTGCAAACACATTAAATGCACTGTGAACTACGTTTCTAGTAATAGCAACATTTTCTACATCAGGATTCCTAGTTCGAGTAACAAAAATTATCGCAATTTTATTATACCTTCAGTATGAAATGCAATTGGACTAAAGGATGCGCAGCAATAAAGTCACTGTATCGCGAGGTAATCTTGACCTAGTGGTGAAATTCAAGACTCCGCTAGAAATGCTTTCCTAAATACATTTGAAGGTTTCATGCTGGTCAAGGCTGTATTACAACCCATTTTCTGCTTGAAAATAATACTTCTTGCAATTGGTTACAGCAGTATTATGACGTCATTACTGAATGTTGTAGAGCAATCGTGATCTCCAGTAGACCCCAAGTTTTTTTTGTTTCTGATGTAATTTGACTCAGTAGTACTGCATATATAAACACAATCCTTTTCTTGCTACTTATGTAGAATGTGCATAACTATTTCATAACTTACAACTGTATGGTCAACCGGGGCTAATGTGATACACTCAAAAAAGTGAGGCTAATGTGATACGGTTTATTAAAAAAAACTTCCTTGATGCCTAAACTCTTGAAAAAATAATTTTTCCATACTTTATTTATTACTCTATTAACCTACATAACAAATATAAATGTAATTTGAAATATAAGGGTAAAAAAAATAAAACTTTAAACTAACCTTTTTTCCCCCTGAAAAACTTTTCTATGCTTATTGGTAACTTTTATTGCCATACGTCTGTGTGTTGTGATAAGCTTATGTTTATTAATTTACCACATTCAGAATGAAATGGGCTATTATTTGACACTTTAAGACCTTTTCTACCATCTTTTTTTTATAAAAATATAACCTTTAAAACTTGTGGGGCTATTGTGATACGCATAGTGGGGCTATTATGATAGTTGTAAGTATTCCAATTGTGTAGCCTGTCTTTTAAATATAAATTTATGATGTTGCACAAGCTGTAAATGAAGGGAATCCCTGATGTTAAGAAAGATGTGGGCCTAAAACAAAAGATTCTTGAAAGAGAAAATAATATTGACAGAAATGAAGATGATAATATAAACTCTGTGTCAAATTGGAAAAAGAAATTGAGTTTTAAAACTAAAAAGAGTTCTTTTGAAGATGATTGCTGTGATAAAAGTAGTGACAGCCATGTATCAATTATTGAACTCTCAGACAATTCTTGATGAATATGGAAAAAGAAGCAGTAGAACCTGTTGTGTACATAACTCCAATCTATCAAGAAAATATAAAAAATACAGCTTTGTTCTAGTTGATGTTAAAGGACCTACAAACTCAACACATTTTAAAGTTGACTGCCAAATAAATAATATAAATGACATTACAGTACAAGGACTTCGAAGCTGGAATGACGTACTCAGACTTTTATCGTAAGGAAAATGACATTTTCTTTATAGATTTCATGGATATGATTGCAGTTTTGCCTTTTCCAACAGATTTATAAAAGAAAAATGGGTTTAATTCTAGATGGGGATACCGCTGCCTCACGACTGTTAACGTGACGTCACGTTAATGTACAGTTGAAAGAACATATATTGTGACCGAGCGTAGCGAGGTCACAATAACTTAAAGCTGTACAATATCAACATAAACTGATATCCCGAAGGTGGATTAGATGCAAGCAGCCGCTGATGTCCGATAACACAAACAGATGTTCAATGTTTCAGGTGAAGCTCACATTTCATCATCCGGTAGTGAACCCACGAAGATTAGCAATATTGGTTGTGTTATCGGACATCTGTGGCCGCTTACCAGCGGCCGCCTGCATCTAATCCATCTTCAGGATATCAGTTTATGTTGATATTGTACAGCTTTAAATTATTGTGACCTCGCTACGCTCGGTCACAATGTTTTTACGACTACGTGAATGCGACGTCATGATGACGTCACGTTGACAGTCGCGAGGCAGCGGTATCCCCATCTAGAATTAAACCGAAAAATGACCTAATTATTTCCTGCCCCTATGGGAGTTAAATAAAATTAATTTGACATGGTTGAAAAGTTGTGAAATAACTAAGGCGAAAATTAAAACATTTATTCTGTATCATATTTTTCACTTTTGTATTGTTTTTTGATTTGTAAAGTTCATAAAGTAGTTCTAAATAATTTTGTTGCTCATTATTTTCCCCCATAGCAAGTCTTTTTTATATTTTTACCATTATAAATAGTGTGACTTTTTAGGAATTAGTGTTCAAAATAATAAAAAAATCCATAACTTGATTTCTAGTAGGCCTAAAGATAAAAAATTGAAAAAAATAGTGGTCATACATTAGCCTCTATGGTGTATCACTTAAGCCCTTTTATTTCTGTGTAGCTAATAGCAACTGTATTAACACACTGTATCACAATAGCCCCATACCTGTATCATATTAGCCCCAGCAGGTGGGGCTAATATGATAGTTTTTATTTTTTTCCTATCTTAGTCACACTCTTAAACCATTTTTTAATGCATAAATGACATAAAATTACGTATTATTGCATATTTTACAACAGTAAATCAATGTTTAAGAGGTAAGATTAAAAGTTTGATTTTTTTTTTTTGTATCCCTACATTTATTTTGTGCCTTATTTTACTTGCTCACAAAAGTTTGAAAAGTTGTTTTATCTGCTCTGAGTGAAGAGTACTGTTAGAACTACATAAACATTCATAAATCCACATGACTTTTAATCTTGTAGCTGGCTGACACAGATTGGTGTTCACAGTATAATTCCAGCAAAAATTGGTTGCTCCTAATGTTTGCTTCAATATCACCTTGTGGAGGTTTTACAGCAATTTTCTTTGAATAAATTAGTGTGGTGTATTCGAAATTCTTTGAGTACATTTGTGTCTGTAACATTTAAAAAGGTAAGGAATTAAAATTGTTATTCTCCTTGGAGCTGAATAATGCACGATTACAAAATTGTGGTGGAAGGTTACCTGAGAACTCGAATCCTTAAAATTTTACCAGGATGACTTTGTGAATAAGACTGCTTCTTGTCTTGTGAGGCATTGGTACAACAGTCCATGAATGTACTATCATTCTGAAATTTGCTTAACTCGTTTTCTTAGGTAGCACTATTTGGGGAAAAAGTGTGGTTTTGAAGCCAGCAAGTGCATGTAAAGGAAGTTGTTCTAGCTCTAGCATAATCACTTAAGAAGGAATTGTACTTATGGTGTAAAAATGAGTACACTTATTGCTTGAATGATATTATCTATGCTGCTTTAAGCCATAAGCCACTGTCGGCTTTCATATGACATATAATGATAATGCATTTGTTCCTTAAATGACATTTGAAAATATGTTGCTATTACAGCATCAAAAACATATTGGGTGTCATATTTACATACACATGTGACATCAAACAATAATAGGTATTGTTTACATTGCTTACGATGAAATAAATCCTCATGTCAGAGACTGAATTATTTGGCATTTATCAAAAGTGGTTACAGCAATATTGGGATAGGTTTTGGTTAGATTGAAAGAGTGGCAGTATCGTTAAAGCTCAAGATGAGAGGAATTTTGTTTTTGTAAATAATTTAAGCCTAGATTGAAATGTACCCTGTGCCAAAATGACAAGGATTATATTAAAAATTTACATTATCTTTATTTTTAAGCAGCATTATTAGGTGCACCTATGCATAGTGTATTCATTGTTTGTAATCATTGTTGGTGATTGATGCATTTTATTGCACGTAATATTAATATCATTGGAGGTCGCAGATGATTACAAATGGTTTCCTCTAATCGCTTAGTATGTAACATCACGGCAGGTTATTTTCCATTACATTTGTACAGTGTGTACATAATTGGACTAATGGAAACATTTTAAATATCTGGGATGATGAAAAATTATGCATTTTTATATGTTGATTTAAATATTGGCGCCAAAATTCTCACAGCTGTTGTCTCTTATGAAGTCGCATCTCTGCTCATGCCGGTGTAAACAAATGCTTATTTCATGGATAAAATAAGTTCTACAGTTTACAATTGGTGTGTAGGGCTTTAGTGTGTAAACACATTTAAAATGCCCAAAAAATTATTAATCCCCATGCAATGCAAATATGCCAAAAAAGTGGCTAAAGCTTCCACGATGGGACCCAGAATATTTCCTACAAGGTCTTCAATATATATTTGTGAAGACTACTTTGACGCAAGTTTTGACTTAATATTTTATGTTTAATAAGCTAGGTGCTGCTTAAATATCGATAAATTAATTACAACTTTGGAGGTTAGAACTGTTTGTTGTAAACGTATAGACATTTTTATTGGATTTTTTTATTATATAGTTTCCAAATAATATGGAAAATTACATGGAGTGTGATATAATGCAGTTAGTCACAAGTATGCATGAAATCCTGTTGGAATACAACAAACTCTTGTTGTGAATTTGATGATAAATTTTCTTTTTGCTAACTCTTTTCACATAACTATCCGTGGTGGTTTTGAAATCCAAAAACTGCATTGTCTCTTAAGTGTTTGCACGGCTATATATGTATGGCGAATGAAATCTGAAAGACGTTTATATTTTCGCACACAATTTTCAATGAATACTGGAAAATAGTTCAGTGGTATGCTATTTTTACAAAATATGACAAAAATAAATTTCTAGTAAAAGAAAAATGTGTAAAACCACTGATCCAGAAAGAAAAAAACTTTGTACTTTTACATTCACAATGTTACCGTAAGGAATATAACATCGAACGATTGTTAACAGACTTTTAACCTTTTCCCGCGGTGCCAATAAAAACCTGAAGAATTCATGCTGGGATTTTCTAAGTTGTAATTACAGCAATGTTTAACAACCACTACACAAGCAACTGCACAGCAAGAATTTTCTTAAACTTAAAAAAATTTTTTTAACATGTAATATTTTGAATTATTACCCAAAATGTAGACCCGCTGACTAAAATCGCATATAACAGATTTGTACTGAGTAAAACAAGTTTCTAAAATACTTTATATTCTAACGTTTTGTCATTTCGTATCACATGACTAAGCTGTCTTGCATTTTTATTTTATTAAAATGTGTTTTTAACTCTTATCCAACAAAGTAAGTTAATTTTCAGTATCTTTACAACTATTATTGAAATTAAGGTTTCATAGTTTCCTTTTTAGTGTCGGGTACCCCATTCCTTTTTGAATCCCAGTGATCATTCCACCACTGTTACAGTAATTTAATTTGTATTAATAATTTGTGCCTACTTTATTTTTGCTACCAGGTAGTTGTGGTTAGGTTGATATGTAACTTCGACTAGACTTGATATTTGACAAATTTTGTTGGTGTCAGATGTGTATACCAATAACTGTTACTAAATTTCCAATGTTAGCACATTTGTAATTTTCCCGACATGGTCAAAAGCGATTCTACTTGAGCAGAGAATTGTACTATAAACATCGAGTGAATAGTTTTCATTGACTTAATAGGTTTCATAATTTGTTCACAATTCTATTTAGATTTATTACACTATGGCAGACAGTCGCAAGATGTATGGTCCTAGGTGATCTAAACCCTACTGCTTGAAAGTATTATGTCTTAGTGGAGATTAAGGTTCAACAACCTTTTGCCATGCAAGGAATCAATCTAATTATAATATTGCTTTTAAATAACAATTCTTGTGACCACTATAGTATTAGGATGTCATTGCCTTGGTTCTTGTCAGAATCCTGATCTTCGCTACACCCCCTCTTATAGAATCAACATTTACAAGTGGCTGGAAAGTCATTCCAGCAATGCCATATTATTATTGCTGCTATTGTTTTTCAGGCCTGTACTACCTTTCACTTGTGAAACTAAGAGACTTTGTTTTTGTGTAAATGTCCATGTCAATAAATTTATTGAAGCAGTATCAGTACTATGCTGCTTTCTCAGTCTATTCAGAAATTATACTAATCTCTTGGAATTGGGATTAACTGCTTCAGTGTGTGACTGAAATGTCTTTACAAATTGAAATAAAAAAATACCAAAATATGGCTGCACCTGCCAGCATTGTAGAATTACCACAAATTTGTTGCTACAGGCATCTAACCAACCTAAACAGTTTTATTTTTTCATAGTAGTTGTGGCTAAGTTGAAAGGATATCTGGACAAGAAGGAAAACTTTCAAGGTTGTTAACTTTCGAGACATCCAGTTTGAGACGCCGTTCTATTATATAACAATTAATTGTCTTATTGACATGAGTTGCGTGGCAGGATAACTTACAATGTAGTGGCAAATATTTTGTCTGGGTTTTCTGTTTTCTTAGATCACCAGGAGAATGGTTCCTTTAGATAGCAAATAGGTACCTCCTATCATATCCTGTTTACACATTAGGATGGGTGCATTACACCCTCTGCCACACCCTTTGCACTGAATCGTGGAATAAGATTAATATTAACATAAGATGTAATGGCAAGAATGCATAGGAATTAAATTCCAAAAGTAAGGTGCCATTTTGGTAGGGAGAAAGTGGGTCAGCTCCTGAAAGAAATTTGCAATTAGTTTCATTGAGCCTGATTATCACTATTGCATATGGCAATTATGGAAATGATATAATACTTAAATTCATAAACCCTTTTCAGTTTGTGTGAATAATTAATATTGACATGGATTTTTTTCCCCCTCCTCAATTGCGTTGGTGTGATATTTATGCAAATAGATGGCTACTGTTCACTCTCTGCCAACAATGTCTGTCGTATGCAATTTATTCTACTGCAGAATGTCTGGCTACATTTCAATAGCGCTAATATCTAAAATCTAAACTTCTACTCCACCTGCAGGGATGAATTAATTGTAAGTTTGTTTTAAGGAATTCATGAATAATTTTGTTCGTATTTTAGAAGAGGTGTTTGAAATGTTCTTTCAACTAATTAGTTGTTGGAAATCTGTTGGAGACTTAATATGAAGTTTTTTCTTCCGCAATTGCTGAACCATTTTAAATTTTTGGTAATAAAATACTATATATTGGCAGAACTTCTTTCTTCTGTGGAAGTGATTTTCAGAATAGATAATTCTACAGTACAGCCATTGTAGCATACAGGTTACTCAGAGAAGAGACAAAAGAATAATTACTCAGGAAAAATCGGTAGCTATGAAGACCAAGTGGTAATAAGAGAGCAAAAAGATTGGGCGAGTGATGGAAAAAGTTTAGTTAGCGTTTTTGAGGCGATGATATGAAGTTACTGATAGCAAAGAACCTCTGTAATTCTTCGGATGTATATGAATGAAGTTAAACGAGACTAAATGTCAAATGAAACATAAGAAATATTATTATTATTATTCAAATATTCGAAGTTAATAAGTTCGAACATTAAAGTTTCTTCAGAACGACTTTAAAACGATTCTGTACTCCTGACGACGACTGACAATCATATAAAATACAATGTGGCATTTACTAAAATATGACACCATCATAATGGTAGAAAATACAAAACAAAAAAAAATTCTTCTTGTCTAAATTATCTGATACAAACATCTTTCATACTTGGTGCATCAGCATATCTTCTCAAGAAAATATTGCTGTTTTAGTGGCCTTTAATTTGTGTTCTTAATATTGCTTAGTATGAATTTGACACATAAATTATTTTTTTTGTGCATAAAATGTATTTAAAAGTGTGTAGTTGACCAGTAACGTGTCATTTTTTAAAACTTCCCCCCCCCCCCTCCCAAGCCTGTTTAAGCAAGGACGCATGTGTTTGAGGGGTGGGGATGGAATTTGGTCCTCTTTTGTGTTATGGGCTCTTAAACTGTTACCTTCATAAATTTTTTTCGGAAGACGGTTGGCATTTCTCATTTTCGTTTGATACACTTCTTAATGTTTTTATCTTGCAGGGCTGTTTAGTATTTAAACAAGCAGTTTTGGTAATACAGGATGAGTCAAAACTGATTTTACAATTTGGTAATGATACAGATGTCATTTTTTAGCAAACAACCTTAAGTTTTACATAAGTGTAGTGTCATTTTGATTCGATGTGATTGCCTTTTGTCACGTGGCAAACAACGCTAAAAAAATTCTTCCTATACTCGTTGCAGCAAATTGGGTGTAACTTGTGCAATGGCAGCGTACACTTGATTTTTCAGGTCGGCCAAATTGGTAGGCGAGGAACACGCACATGATCTTGGCAATAGTGCAATCGCTACGACTTGTCAAGGAATTGTCGTCTGAAAACTGTTGCACATGTTCGTTTGGTGATACTATTTAATACATGTTGCTCTTAGAGGTGTAAATTGTATAGGTACCTCATAAACTTCACTCGAAAAGTGCCTAACGCTATATCATGAGCGACTGGGAGAAGCCTTATAGCGAAGTATAATGACCATGCACTCATTCTTTGAATGATATTATTTGCGAATATGTTGCTATAAAAGTATAAATATGGAAAAGATTACGCACGAAAAAAAAAAACCTTTGAATCGTAAGCGAACGTTGGTTGCCTCATTTACGTACACATGTGATGTCCAACGATAATGGGTATTACATCATCAAGAAACGTATCTGCATGTTATGCCCAAGATGTTAATATTCTATAGCATTTATCAAAGTAGGTTGCGGCAGTATGCTTGTTTCAGCATTAGCTCGAAGGAATTTAGTTTTTATAGTTGAAATGCAGCCTGTACCAAAATGGCATTTGGTTGTTAAAGCATAATTCACTAGAAATGTGGATTTATTAAACATTTATCATGACTTTCAAGCAGAATCATTAGCGGCGCCTGTGAATAGGTTGGAATGCAACCTGGACCAAAATGTAGCTTAATGGACTATAAATTTTGTTTTATAATAAAGTTGGTTTGGTTTACATCGTTGTTGGTCATTCATGCATTTTGTTGCTCATAATATTATCATTGGAAGTCTCATATGATAACAAATGGCGTCCTCTCATCGCTTAGTGTGTACTGTTACAGCAGTTTTTATTATTTATTTTGTTTGAAGTTTGTGCGTTATACACTATCTTGAGGGGTCAAGCCATTAAAAATCACCCAGATAAAAAAAAATTGTTGCTCATTTTATTATTATTATTTTTCTTACTAGTTACTCCCCAATACTAAGTGAGCTCAAAACAGTGTTTAAATTTTTTTTTAGGCTTTTTTTTTTTTTGGTGGCCATTTTAATTTTGCTTTGAAACCGAATTTTAGCTGAAAACAAGTTTTGCGTAAATGTTTATAACTCTGTTAATTCTGAAGATATCAAGACAAAATGTACAGAATAAAATGCTCTAGATTTTTTGTCATCGCATAGTTTTACCTAAATAGCAAGGGGAGTGGAGAAAGAAATATATAACTTCCAAGTTTAAATTAACTGAAAACAAGAACTTCAGAGCTGTAAAATGACTAAAAGGAAGAAAGACTCACCTTCAATTTTTTTTTCTTTTGTAGGTTTATTATAGGTAAGCTTGCTGTAAAAATATGAAGCTGGAGAAGTTTGTACATTTTTTATATAAATTTTTAAAAATACCTAAACGGCGAACTTTTTCAATATTTGGAGATTATCTCAAAAAGGACTGAGTAAAAAATTATGAAATTAATTCACAAAGCACATCTTCATGACATAAACATCGTTAAAAATTTGGTGACTGAGACTCAACTGGTTCCAGAGTTATATGGAATCAAATTTTTCAGAAAAACTGTGCCGTATGCACAGTACGTATAATGGTAAATTAGATTTGAAACTTACTTATTCTCTAAGAAACATACTTTTCAGTTAATAGCTAAAGCATTAGGGATTCACAAGAACATGCTGAGCGTTATCGTTGATGTAGCCAATCTTACTAAGCATAAATAATTAGTCACATTTAGATGAAAATTAAACACATACATGACTGATGCACTAAAAATGCAATGTTTATTAATATTTTAACCTTACAAGCATGATAAAAAGCTTGGCAGATCATTTACACAATAGGCCTTAGCATGAAAGTTCATAATTTAATTAAAATATTAAAGAGTGTAGAAATTTCATTGCACAGTTTTTCACTAATGTTGTGCGTTCTCCCAGAAATTGTTAGTTCTGTAGGAGTGATTTTCCTTAGAACTTTACTCACTGGAACCCATACCTCATCCATTTTTGATATCTGGAAGGCAGTTTTTGGGCCAGCTGGATTAAAAAAGTGCACCAGTAGATCATTTTCTTGATCACTCTTGTCTTTGACAATACCCAGCCATCAATGATCTTCGTAAATGCACGCAACAAAGTCATTGTTTGTAAAGGATGTTGTGTTAGTGAAAACGATTGAAGTTTTGTGCTCCTCAAATTCTTTACTTTTTGATGTGGCGTAACATCTGATTACATTGTCAGTCACAGGAGTGAATTGATGATACCCTCTTGTACCTTTCACAGGCAAGCAAAGCTCAAATCTTTTTGATAGTCTGCCTTCTGTTTGTCTGATTTCTTCTGCAGGAACAAAGATGTATGTAATTCCAGTTATTTTTTCAGTGCAGTATTTGTACATTTACTCTGGAGTAAGAATAAAAACCACTTTCGATTCTATTTTTTCCCCAACTTTTTGTATAGACCAGAGACCAGTTTTGTTGGCCAGGTGCCAATGTCTGCATTGTACAATTAATCTGTAGAGTAAAATTTCAAAATTAATAACAATCGTACCATTCATATGAGCATATACGAGATGTAAATACAAGAAATTATATTATTATAAATAGTTATGTTTGGTTAATTTCTGTCTGATTGACATTTTATGTTTTTCATTGTGCATTGTTGCAATGTGATACATTCCAGTCTGACAAACATATAAATAATTTTCTTTGTAAGAAGCATAACACGATTTTCAGGATAAACCTTTTCAAACATCTGATCACTAAGTTCAGTAAACAAATTATTAAAGTTGCATCCCTGCAAAATAGCTATTTTTATTTTTTGTTTTAAATCACCTTTCATTACTTTCATATCACAGTGAATGAATTCATTCCTTACACATCTTTCAGCAATTCTGCATATGTGTAAATCACTTGCTGAGGGATAATAAAATCCCCCCCATTATCCTTAGCAGTAATAAACAAAGAAGTGGACATTCTTTTCTGTGAACAGAGCAGATGTACAAATATTGCAAGAGAAAGTCTTTGCAACTTTCATGGCGACAAATCCTGGAATATAAACAATTACAATTTTCAATATAATTGGAAAGATTTTCTGAAAGGGTATAATCTGAAAACAATTCCTGGTCAGTCATAGTTGACAACATTTCAGGGGAATCTTGTCCTAACAATTTGTTTCTAGGAAACAACAGAGGATACGTTTCCAATGAGATTGTGTGCCCACTGTGCAGTATTACAGTTGTATCTGGGGGAGTACAATTACAATTGCTTGATTGAATGCAATTAAATACAAGGAGCTGTTTGTATGCAGCTTTGAACTGTGCACATTAGGATTATTGTCCCAACCTAAACATCCTCTAATATAAGAAAAAACATTTCCACATGGTCCAGACTCATTTTGCAAATGGGAATTCATAACCGCTTCTTGCTCTGAATTAAATCTTGAAACAAGTCCCTAATTACATGAATGAGACTTAGAAATCCTAAAACAAAATCCTTCCTTTCTTCCCTTTTGAGATTTACTATATATGAATGCTTCCTTGAGGAATGCAGCAACAGTTTGAAAATTCTTTTCAGACAGGGCTGATTTAAATCCCTTAGCAAGATTATTCATTGAATTGCCGAAGTCAATGAGCCTGTCAAACATTTTACAATATTTAACAGTTGCTGAAGATTCTGTGAAATTAGGATGTTTTAAATCCCTTTCCAAAAAATTCCAGGGCTCTGGCTACTCAAAAACTTCACTACTGTACTGCTAAGTTTACTTTCAATTTTTTTTTTTTTTTTTTTAGTTGCAAAAATAACATGCTTACACCTTATTTGAAAGAGATAATCCTTCTTTCTCTTGGACAAAACTTTACAATATTCTGCCATTTTATTAATCTACCCTGCTGGTCTTTCAATCCTTTAATGTCCCCCAAGATATTCCTTTCCAATTTCATCATATTGCACGGATCCAACGAAACAAACATTGTACCCAGTGGCAAGATGTATAAAAGATTATCTGAACTCGTTTACATTAAAAGTACATCCTAACTGTCTTGCCATACTCAAGTTTGCGAAAAGTCCATCACATGTCACACATACAATACGAACTCTAACATAATTTAAAATTTGCAGTATAATGTTGCATTTATCACTACTACTTATGCCGTCCCCTAAAAAGTAACCTCTAGGGATTTTCCAAGAAGCATTAACAGCAACACACATCACCAACAAAGCTTCCTTTGCTTCTCTTCCTTCACTTGCAGCACAATGTACATGATTCATGTTCACATAACCCACAAATTCTTCACCATTTATCGCACGCCTGGTTATAATTATAAATAACTCGGTTCTTTCGCTTTCAACAGATTTACATTTATTGTTCACAACTCAAATTCCTCTAGGAACTACATCGGACTTGGAGTATTCGAAGAATGCACGGTTCTTCAGCAGTGAAATGGTTTCAAAGCAACCGTTCGGTCTTTACGTCGCTAACCTCCAGCTATCTCTTGATTTTCTTATTGCCATGGCAACTTACATTTCCTTGCTATAGGAGTAAATATATCGATTACTATTTAATTTCATGGCACAAAAGTATGGTTTTCTTATGAAATATTTCTGTTCTATCACACATTCCACATTATGCCTTTTCTGATGGCCATCTTATCCAGTATTAAACATCCATATATTTCATATTTACAGAGGTAAACTGTTCAGCTAATGACTGCAGTAAAGCCTGGATTGCCGCCAACCATGTTGTACCATCTACGAAGTGTAGATGGACGAGTTAAACAATTGTCAAACAATTCTGACAAATTTGTATGCTGCAGGTGAATGAAAATACAAAGTCAAGCCAAATGTTTTTGTGTTACTGTAACCAACATTTCTGCCAGATTTTGATTGAGCAACCAACTCTGGGGGGGGGGGGGGGGGACACTAAAAGAATTCTCTAAAATATTGCTCACATCTCCAGTAATTTGGCACTTTTAACTCTTGCACCAACTGTGACAGAATCAGTTTTCTTGCACTTTGTTCTTGGCAACTTGCTTTTCATATTTTTTCTTGTACTTTGCAATGTTGTATTTTTTCTGTCTATTACTGCTTCATATTTCACACATTTTACAGATTTTTGTATGTCATATGTATGGCCATGCCCCACATAATACTCTTGTTTTCCGACTTCCTGATAAACATTTTTCAGAAAGAACTGGCATATTTCTTTCCTTTGGAGGAGGTCGGGCAACAGTCTTCTGAAAAACATTGGTGGTAGGCCTATACATTTCACATAACATGGTAGTAATATAGAAAACAAGGAACAATTTCCCCAAATATTTATTCACAAATGGTGTATTCCTTCTAGATACGGTGCAGCTACAATAACACTGAAAGCTACAGGTTGCCCCCAATATGACTGCAGGTGCAATGTTCAATCTGCAAAGGAACACTAGCACCGTTGCTCCTTCTAGTGGATAATATTCAAACTTCTTTGGGGGTTACCATTGAATAAATGTGAGGAAAATCACCAATATTAGACTTTTGTTATAATTTGGGGATGAAACCATGTGTATACTAAACACAAAACAAAAAAGGTCGCCCATCTGGCATTTTTTGCACCGGGGCCTTTGTTGACCTAGCTACGCCACTGGCTGTGCACCCATATTTAAGTACCATAGTTATGTATGTAGTGTGGTATAACAGGTTACTATAATAATTACTCTGTGAAGTTGGTTGCTAGGGAGATGAGAGCATAACAAGAACCGGTGAGCATTTGGGTTGAGTGTGAGCACTTAAGAGCTGACGACATCTAGTTACTGTACAACAAGAACCTTTGTAATCTTCGGATACTCCTTAATGTAATGTAACGAAAATAAAGACCAATGAATGATATGAAAGTTTATAATCTCTCAGGTATCTAAAGATTAAGTTTGTATGGAAGTTTCGCGACTTCGGAAGAATGCCTATGAAAATGATGACAGGAAGTATATTAAAATACAATATTGAATAAAAATAAAATAAGAGAAGTATACATAAAAATACGAGAGTAGCCACCTGCACAGACTCCAGATTTCTTGCTTTGTGTACAATGAGTGTAATAGTTTTTAAACCAGTATTTTTTGTTGGATTAACTCTGTTAACCATACACCTTCCTTTCAGCATTATTATTTGAAGTCATTGGATGATCTAGGTGCATTAATATAAATTTATTTAAATTGTATACTTTTTTGTCTATTTCATATTTCTCCAGGCTGAGATTGGTGTAACTCCTAGTTTCTTTTTTTCTGCTGCATCACAACAGCAGCTTCATTTTTTCACCACTCACAATAACAGTCAATAAAAGACTTCACAAACTCGATGCCTACTACATTCACATCTGCCCACATCCACTGTAAGGTTATTCTGTACAAAGATCTGGCCTTTACTGTGCATGTACCAACTATCAAATGGTTGCTCAACCTGGTACCATGCTCCTCACTTGTTTGGGAAATCTCAATGCTCGGTAATCTCTTGGCTCTCTAGAATCCAAATAAGATCATTAAATCACACTTATCTAATGGAGGCCATTAAACTTGTCAGATTGAAATGTTAAACATTGTAATTTTTCAGTCCCCCTCCCTCCCCCCCCCCCCCCATCATTGCTTGTCTCTGGGAAGGTAGATTCCTTGGTGTTGGTTTTATTTCAGGTGTTGTTGATTTACAATTTTCCTGATACAGAAGAGGGAAAAAAATAATTTGACAGCAGCCTGTATGTGATAAAAGAATTAACACAGCATTGGAAATAATTTAGAATGTTTTGAAATAGATTCTTCTTTTCAAGTTGACATTTCATTATGTAAAAAATTTATCCCACAAATTCTAAAAATAGTATCATTTTGTGCAATGATTAAGTTACGAGACCTTGTTCCAAGCCAAGTCAACTCTTCAGTCTGTATTCACTTTCTGAAATGGAATGGTTTTTCTTGGTGTTATAGTGTTGATTTAGATTACAAATGACTGGTGAATTTGCCACATTGTATGTCCTGTTTTAGTAAACCTTCATTAATACTTTAAAATAAACAAATCCAAGATTTTCAATATCTTCGGGTTTAACAAGTTTTGGAATAAATCATATATATTGGGCATTTCATTTCAATATTATAAAAATTGTGACATTCATAATGGCAAAGTTTCCAGGAATTATTTTTATCCTAAACAAATGATCTATAACATTGGGACAAACCATTGTTTCAGGTTGTCAAGTGAATACACACTTTAAAATGACTCTGAGCAAGATCTTATAACTGTTGTTGCACAAGTATGAAACAAGATTTTTTTTTGTGCAATATCATTTCTTTTTGTAAGATGACTGCTTATTCTGAGTTGTTGCTCAAATCTAAAGGTTTCATTTTTCGATATAAGTATTTGTTACCAACATTGTACCAAAATTTCAAATTTTCATTTGCCATTGAATAAATACGAGGAAAATCATCAGAATTGAACTTTAATTATGATTGGGTGATGGAACCATATAAGTGTACCAAATTACTTATTTCTGGGACTGTGATAAGTAAAGTGGTATTTTGATGTCTTAGTGCCATAGTAATAAAAGTTTTACTAACGTCCAGAGTGAGGAAAGAAGTAAACTTAGACTCACTTGTTAAACTTGGTAACCTCCATCTATACTGAAAATCTGATGCTTACGATATTAAAGTAGAAAGCTATTAACGTTTGTGGTAGATAAGGGATAGATATATGGAAATTCACAAGCTTTAGACTTTTCTTGTGAAACTTCTGTGTACCAAATTTCTGCTTTCTAAGACTACAGGAGGTACATAGATCATCAGTCAGTGAGTGACAAAATTGGTAAAATGTACACGTGATTAACATTCAAAATAAGAACAGTAATGGAATTTTTTTAAATAAATTTGCTAAGATTGCTGATATGTATAATAGAAATTTGAGGTATGTAGCACCACCAACACTGAAGAAATTGAGGTACAAAAAGACCCAAATCGCTTTGAGAGAAAGATAGGCAGTGACTCCATGCACCCAGATTAATTCCTTTAATCCCTTATTTTTCAAGATTTCATATGAATGTATAGTTGATATTTTTTCCAGTTTTGTCATAGATATCCTATAAAGAAATTTCTTAAGATTCTGCTGCTCCAAATCTTTCTACTGTTGCATGTACAAATGGACATACTAGTAACTTCAGTTATAGCAAAAATCAGTACAAGGTTATCTGCCATTTCTAAAGTTGCTCTTCAGTCATTACCGAGCGTGGTGGATGAGCGGTTAACTCTTTGGCCTTGCTTTCAGGAGGACGCCGGGTCGAATCCCTGTCTGGGCATCCAAATTTGGGTTTTCTATGGTTTCCCCAAATCACTCCAGGCGAATGCCAGGATGCTTCCTTCAGTAGGCCATCATCGAATTCCTTCCCATTCCTTGTCCCCAGTCCCATCCCGCCTCTAATGACCTGTAGGCATTAAGTGTAAAGCCATAAGTAAAAAGTCTTCAGTCATTGTTATTACTTCGTTAACTGTTCTGCATTGGTAACATTTTAACATTCCAAAGTGATCTTTCCAGTTAAGAGGTTATCCCCCAGCAAATATTCTTTATTTTATTTTTTTTATAATTAATTCCATGCTAAACTATCATTCTGTGTTAGACCTTTCGCTCTTGCAGACAGTACAGTGGAGAGTTTTGAGACAAATATTTAAGGAACTGTACTTTCAGACTCGGAGCGTGGTGCGTGGATGTTAACTTACTGGCCTCCCAATTGGTGGGATGTATGCTTTAATCCTCAAGATTTGGATTTTCAATGGCTTCCTCAAATCACTCCAGACAAATGCTGGGGAATGGTTCCTTCAAAAGACCATGGCCAAATTCCTTCCCGTTCCTTGCCCCCCCAGTCGTTTCCCACCTCTAATGGCCTGTACGTCAATGATGGGTAAAGCCACCGGGAAAAAAATGTGCTTTCAGTGCTACAGTTTTTTACTGGCTCTGGTGCAACCTTATAATAGTACCTATTACCTGCTAACATTTGCAACACCACTTTTACTTCTTGATTTCAATGCATAGAAATAGGGCTAAAAGTTATTTGTTACAAAACAGTTATTCATTATGGTGCAGTAACATGCCACTTGTTACTGTGACCAACTGCACAGTGTATTCTGTTTTGATTTTGATGCAACAATATTGATTGAAATTGGCCTGGTTCAGTGCAGTGAGTGACATTCAGATTTTCATGCAGGAATATTTTATTAGGCTGTCCTGATCCAGAGGTTATTGCAACCTCTGGCTGAGCAGGGGGTAGATTTATTGCAGTAGCCTGTAATGATTGCAATACTTTGCTTTCATCACAGTTAGAAAAAAATAAGTTTCCTGTGTGTAATAGGCTATCAGCATGCATACATTAAGACAAACTACCAATTGCAGGCGTTCTTATTGATGAGCAGCAGGCACTAAAAGCAGTAAGGAAAATTAATGGTATAGATTATGAAATGTTACTGGTTTTGTTGGTGGATAAGAGTATATTCAAGAATTATTTTTATATTTTAAATCAATGATTTACACTGTTATATAACTGCAAGAAATATAATATTGATGACAATATTAAAATTTAATATTGCCGCATGAACGCCAGTGTACCGTCTGCCAGCATGGCGCAGCGGGTAGCGTCACGAATTGCGGTACCGAAGGTCGCCGGTTCAATCCCGCCCACTGACAAAAATTATTTAATTCTGTTTATTATTTCCAGAAGATTCTACATGTTTCCTAAGGTCACTTGTAACTTCTACTTGTTAACTACTCTTGTAATCTCTAGTACATTCTATCTGTGTATAAATAGAAGAGCATTCTGCCCAAGAGGCAGTCAGTGCTGCGTGTATGTTTGAGTTCTCAATAAACCTGTTCTCAGTTTAAGTGCTGTGTTCATTGACAAGTAACCTTCGAATTCACACCTGCCCCGGTTGCAACGCGACATAGTTTGGTGGAGGCGCCGGGTACCCTGTGCAACAGCTGCATCATCGTGGCTCCGATTAGGCAACGTAAAAGTCGCCGCCTACACGGACTGGAGGGCGAGCTCAACGTCATTAACGAAGATCCATGCTCTGTTACTAGTACCGACAACACGCTGGAGGAAACAACTATGGAACTGCAAATAGGGTCCGGCCTGACCAAGGAACAACACCACCGGGTGTTAGCTATACTACGCCAATTCTCTGGTGTATTCACACCCCAGCAAAAAAAAGGTCAGACGAAACGGCCCACGATAAAGCATCGTATCAATACTGGGGATCATCCGCCCATTAGCCAGCGCTCGTACCGATTGTCACCAGTCGAAAGGCGAATAATTCGAGAGGAAGTGGAGAAGATGTTGCATAATGACGTTATTCAACCTTCGGAGAGTCCTTGGTCATCTCCGGTGGTCCTCGTAAAGAAGAAGGATGGTACGTGGCGATTCTGTGTCGACTATCGGCGGCTGAACAAAATCACAAAGAAAGATGTCTACCCACTGCCGCGCATCGACGACGCCTTAGACTGCTTGAAAGGAGCTACATACTTCTCAACCATGGACATGCAGACAGGCTACTGGCAAATCGAGGTTGACGAAGCTGACAGAGAAAAGACGGCTTTTATTACACCTGATGGCCTCTATGAATTCAAAGTAATGCCATTCGGATTATGCAACGCTCCGGCCACATTCGAACGCATGATGGACAACTTACTTCGACACCTTAAGTGGACGACGTGTCTTTGTTATTTAGATGACATTGTCATACCTGCCAACTTTTACGGTTTTTCCGTAAAATTTACGGAAAAGGACTGTATTTTACGGTTTTACGGATGTGCTGTGTTATTTTACGGATTTCGATCGCTTAGGTCTGATCTTAATTGGAACAATGTTATTGCGGTTTTTATGGACAATTGTGGCAGGTTTTACTATTTATTTCATTGTTTTAAGTGCTCTTAGATGTGCGTTAAGGCTTCTTTCATTTGACTAATAAATTAAACCACGATATTCTAATTTTATTGTAGTCAATAATTAATCGATCTCTCTCTCTGATTTTACATCGATACTTTTTTGAAAGTCGAATCAGCAATCGTTTGAATATCGTTTTCGTATACTTTCGAGTTCCCAACAGTCCCGTGTGCATTGTTTGGTTGGTTGATTGTGACTTTGTGTAAACGGTGTAATCATGAGTAACGCTAAGAAGCAATATTTCCAGACATTCAGGGAAGCATATTCCATAGAGTTTCGTGTATAATAAAGTCAAGAAAAGGTGTAAAATTTGCGTTTTGTACAGTGTGTGGTTGTGATATAAATATAGCACATAGTGGAAGAAATGATTTGGCATTTCACATTAAGTGTAGTAAACACATTGCGTGTTTAAAATCAAAAGAAAAGAATCACAAAATCAATACGTTTTTCGAAAAATCAGGAAATTATGATTTGGATGCGATTACAGCGGAGTGTTTGTTCACTTCGTTTTTGGTGGAACGTGTTTTCAGTATGGTTAAGAAGAATAGAACACAGTTTAGATCATCCCTCTCAAATGAAATCCTAGAGACTGTTTCCATACTGAAGACCACCAATTCTGGTCCTTGTTATACAAACAGTTTTTCTCCAGACTTTCTTAAGAAAGCCAAGATTGCCACTGCTTCATATTTGAAGTCTGATTGAAAGTACGCATATTATGTATATCAAACAGTGTAAATAGGTTTAGTGCTAAGTGAAACAGGATATATATTGTCTCATCTGAGTTTTAGTTTCAAGTTTGCTTTAAAAAAAAAAAAAAAAAGAAGAAGAAAACTTCAAAGATTGTCTTGTAATTAGTGTTTGCCAACAATTAATATGAAGTAAGTAGACATGATTTCAGTTTAATATGACATTATTTTGGTTTAATATGCTGTTTATACAAATTTTTGGATGTTTAGTTAATTGTCGATAAAAAAATTTGTGGTCCACATTCTTTACGGAAACACTGTATTGGGGAACCAGGGTTTTTACGGAAACCCGATTTTGGAAGTTGGCAGGTATGCATTGTTGTTTTCTCGAAAACATTTGAAGAACATCTGAGTCGCCTGTCAACGGTGCTGAAGTGTGTTCAGACTGCAGGACTCCGCCTCAATCCGAAGAAGTGCCTCTTCGTCGCCAAAGAGATAAAAATCCTGGGGCACCTGGTCAACGGAGATGGCGTCCGCGCTGATCCAGATAAAGTAAGGGCAGTCATGGAATTTCCAACTCCTCAGCACATTCGTGATGTGAGAAGCTTTCTTGGGCTGTGCTCATACTTCCGGCGTTTCATAAAAGGATTCTGTAACATGGCACGTCCACTGCAAGAACTTTTGCAGGGAGACGCCAAGTTTTACTGGGATGAAACTAAAGAAAGATCTTTCCAGGCACTTAAGGAGGCTCTAACTTCCGCACCAGTTCTAGCCTTATACGACGAGAATGCAGAAACTGAACTTCACACTGACGCCAGCGGTTATGGGATCGGTGCAGTGCTTGTGCAAATTCAGGAAGGTGCTGAGAAGGTGATAGCCTATGCATCAAGAGTATTCTCTAAGCCCGAGATAAACTACTCTACAACCGAGAAAGAATGCCTCGCAGTTGTCTGGGCTATCAACAAGTTTCGTCCGTATTTATTCGGCAAACCTTTCACCGTCGTGACAGACCACCATTCTTTATGTTGGCTAACCAGCTTGAAGGATCCATCAGGTCGACTAGCAAGATGGGCACTTAGACTTCAAGAGTACGACGTCACGGTGGTATTCAAAAACGGACGCAAACACAAGGATGCCGACAGCCTTTCAAGGAATCCTTTAATAGAACACAACAGCATGAATGGAATTTCAGCCCTCGCTGAATTAGGTGACGTTGCAGCTGAACAGAGGGAAGATTCAGAGTTATTAAGAACCATAGACGCCTTGGAGAAAGGAGAACCGGCCAAAGGAGAGTTTCAATTGATAGATGGGACATTGTATAAGAACAACTACGATCCACTAGGCCCCAAGTGGCTTCTGGTCGTTCCAGCTCATCTCCAGCCAGCTATTCTCAAGTATTTCCACGACGCTCCAATATCCGGTCATCTGGGATTTGTGAAGACCCTGGACCGAATCCGACGCAGGTATTACTGGAAGGGTCTCTACCGATCTGTCAAGCATTATGTGAGTCACTGTAAAGAGTGCCAGCGACGGAAACATGTGCCGCAATTACCTCCAGGTCATCTAGTACCAATTCCGCCTGCAGCAGTTCCATTCCACCGAATTGGGATCGACCTTTTAGGGAGGTTCCCGAAGTCGACAGCCGGTAACCGATGGATAATAGTCTGCACCGACTACCTCACGCGCTACGCTGTCACCAAACCTGTGCCGACTGCAGAAGCTCCAGAGGTTGCAAAATTTCTAGTAGAAGACATTATTTTGAAGCATGGAGCACCACGTGTGATGATATCCGATCGTGGAAAGGTATTCCAGTCAAGACTAGTATCAGAGGTCATGTCAAGATGCGACAGTTGTCCACAGGATGACAACTGCATACCACCCTCAGACAAACGGTCTCACAGAACGCTTCAACAAGACATTAGCCGATATGCTGTCGATGTATGTGGATGTTGAGCAGAAGGATTGGGATACAATACTGCCAGTGGTCACATTTGCTTATAATACAGCAAGGCAAGATACGACAGGCTTCACTCCGTTTTTTCTGCTCCATGGCCGTGAAGCTGAGACCACAATGGATACGCTGTTCCCATTCCAGCCGGACGACACTCAGGATGACTATATAAAACAGCTCATTACCAGGGTCGAAGAAGCAAGACAGCTGGCTCGCATACGAACACTGGCCACCCAGGAGAAGGACCGTCAGCGGTATGACGGCAAGCACCGACCTGTTGCGTACAACCCAGGAGATCTCGTATGGATTTTTACCCCTGTCCGGAAGGTTGGGCTATCAGAAAAGTTACTGAAGCGGTACTTTGGTCCGTATCGTGTCATACGCCGCCGGTCAGACGTCACATACGAAGTCGAGGATTATGAGCCGTCTTCGAAACGACGAAAGCGAAGGGACATTGTTCACGTCCTCCGCATGAAGCCTTACTACAATCCTGACGAGCAGCTAGGCACAACCAGCTTCTTGTTCAAGGACTCTGAGGACGGTTTGGATACTGAGGAAGTCGGACAGGAAGATAATAGTACAACCAGGAGGGGCCCTCCAGAACTGCCATACAGAGGACCCACGACAAGATCAAGATCCAGGACACTTCAGCGTGCCCCAAAAGAAATCTAACAGCGGGACGCTGTTTTCCTCAGGAGAGGGAGCAATGCCGCATGAACGCCAGTGTACCGTCTGCCAGCATGGCGCAGCGGGTAGCGTCACGAATTGCGGTACCGAAGGTCGCCGGTTCAATCCCGCCCACTGACAAAAATTATTTAATTCTGTTTATTATTTCCAGAAGATTCTACATGTTTCCTAAGGTCACTTGTAACTTCTACTTGTTAACTACTCTTGTAATCTCTAGTACAGTTCTATCTGTGTATAAATAGAAGAGCATTCTGCCCAAGAGGCAGTCAGTGCTGCGTGTATGTTTGAGTTCTCAATAAACCTGTTCTCAGTTTAAGTGCTGTGTTCATTGACAAGTAACCTTCGAATTCACACCTGCCCCGGTTGCAACGCGACAATATAAAAATATTTTAAAAGTGAAATCCAGTTTCGAACATTTAAACGCTGCCTGTTTGAGGCCCTGCACCGTGACGTCATTGTACCAGACTACATTGATGTATTGTGTACTGTGGATTGTTATATTACAAAAGTTTTATGTTTTATATCTAATTTTGATATTGAAGGAAGTGCAAAACCATTTTATAAATATTATATTGGACCTATGAGCAAAAATGCACTTGATAGTGTATTTTTATGTCCCGCGTGATGCGAATGTAAGAAAAATTTGGTGTATTACTATGAGAAGACTTAAAGAATCTTCAACCAATTGTTGTGTTGATCATTATAATGTAAGTACATATTGTTTAATTTTAAACTTGTTATATAACAGTTCGTTACCTATTCACTCTAATTATAAGTTTAGAAAAGTTTAATAGGTAATTTCTTATTCAAGTTTAATCCAAAGCAACTACTGACCTTTTAAAGCCCACAAAGGAGACCATCAGACAGTTTAAAAACTGATTCCAATCTCCTGACTGGGGTATTTGTCTACCTGAACTCGTGACCTTGAGGCCACATAATTTAATATTGAGTTGGCTGATATGTTTTTGGTATAGTCATTTCTTCAAATTCACCTAAAAGAAAATCCCTAATGTATCTTAATTACAAAATACGCTGACTCTGGGTAGGCGGTAAGGTCTGCTCCCTTATTTTCTGTCCCGGATTTAAATCCCGGCAGTATCGGATATTTTTAGCACGAATTTTTTTTTTTTTTTTTTTTTTTTTTTTTTTTTTTTTTTTTTTTTAGTTCAACTTTAAAACCAATCTCATTACTTCTAACGGAAACAACAAATGTAATTTCAGCCACTATATTAACAATGAATTCCTAATATACCACACCAATAGACATTGAAATTCGGTTAGGGGGCAAATGTTTTATTTTCAAACATTTACATCCCAGCACTGCACGGAATTAAACTAGAAAAAAGAAAATAATTGATCTTCTCGATGTTACATATTTTGTTTAAAATACCTCTTGACATAAGTATTTAAATTGAAAAAACCAAAACACTTTTCAACAAACCATAAAAAACCAAACTTATTATCAAAACCTGGACAAAACACTGTGTAAGAATAAAGACTTTCCTGCTGTACGATTGCAGTGAGGTCTTCATGGGTGTATTGCGGAATTGTGTTTCCAAATGCCCGTAAAGATTTCATTTTGAAAATAGATTTATTGGGGGGGGGGGGGATTTTTCTGCTACTTCAGCTTCAAAGCTCATCAACAATGACAGCCTGAACATTGTTTTGGCAAGTTATTTCTTTACAATTAATTAACTTAGTAAAATTTTGTATAAAACAGTGTGCAATGTAAGTCCTTGCCAAAAAAAAGTTTGGACCATGGTGCATTTAAACTTTATCCACAAACTCCGCTAATATACTAGACCTATATTTGAATTACATGCATATTTTCCACTATCAGCAACTTCACTGTCTGTAATCATGCGCGTCCCTTGATTCACATTAGGTGTATCTAAATACACTAGAGATCGCCCAGTGGTCGAAATTCGACCATAATTCATTAAGTTAATTAGTATTTTTTGTTTGTAACACAGTAATAATTATTGCAAATAGTTTCTTGAATTTGTTGTTTTGCGTTTGAAAAATTGTCCTATCGGTATCAAGTTTAGTACATACATTCCAACGTAAGCTTCGAATGCGTGAAAATGAGGAAAAATCACTTCAAATGTGAGTAGATGCACACATGTTATTAAGCAAGAAATACACGTTATTACATGTCGATATTATTTCTGCGTGTTACTTACTCTTAATTTTTGGTCCAGGCTGCATTTCAACCTAACCACAACTGCCATTGGTTACGGTAGACGCCATATATCTTAGCACTGAAAAACAATGTCATCCCGCACAGAGAAATCGTAACTGTTACATGATTTTCTATTTGCATGTGGAAAGCAGTTTTTATTCAATACTGTGGACTTAAAAACATGTGGAATAAATGTCAACAGCTATGAACGTGTATTTCTTGCGTAATAACATGTGTGCATCTACCCACATTTTTCCTTATTTCAACATATTCGAAGCTTACGATATACACTTTAAATCAAATATTATCGCCTAAGGAATGTGTGTACCAAATTTCAGACCGACAGGACAATATTTGTAGGTTCCTACGTATTGCTAAACTCAGCATATAAAGACTTTGCTGCCATTCATGTAATCACTTTTTTTTTAACTACCAGATTTCGTTCAAATGGTGGCTCACCATCATATTACAGCTACATCAATTTGAACTGCATCATTGTAACATCGTATATCTAAATCACGATTTAATGAATTCCGAATATACTCCGTTTCGAAATGTTGCTTCTATGTAAATTCAGAGATTAAGCTCGACTCTTTGGTTTCACCAAAGACCACAGAGTATCTCAATGCTGGAAATACACGTCGTATAGTTGGTTCCGATCCGATTTCACTCACACACACGTTCCCCAATTTATTTTTCATTTAATAATGTATCTGTAACATGTTTTAACTATGCTTATAATTTTTTTTTTTTACTGTTGACCAAAGATCACAGACATCGCTTAGTGTCGTTGCCTCTTAAAAACAATTGAATGTATACAACGAATGATTTATTTTATTTAATTTAATGTATTTTTAACACATATTATATGTACATTTTGGCTTTATGCACTTCTTCCCCATATAAACTTTAACTATGCCAAATCTCACATTTCTCCGTGCACGCAATATTCTGAAAAATGTTTCCAAAGTTTTCGCTTAGCGTATTAATATATAAATAACTAATGCACACAGTAATTCAAATATCTAACACTTAATAGCCTTGCAGCTTTCAATACTCAGTCAATGACAGTAGAATCCGGATTTGATGCAAAATAGGTCATGAAGAAAACTGTTTTTGGGAGACAGTTTTAATAACTGCTTCCATTTATTATTGTAAGAGTATTCTAGCAAGAATGCAATATTTCATCAACTATGCTAATAAATTACGATAAAATTTAAACACAATTACAAAATTTTAAAAACTCCCAGTAATTATGCCTTCGGTTACAATATGAACGTGTACTTTGAAGTCAAGATTTGATTCGGCCAATAGCGTTGTTTTGCGAAGTTAAATTTCCCTTGTATCTTTAACACTTTTAATTAAAATCGATAAATAAAAAGTGAATAAATGGAAAATGTAGCGGTAGTTCTACAGTAATAAAGCTTCCGCATTGAAATTGTAATGCTGAAATCTTCAGAGCTTCTGTCAGCTAGATTTTATTAGACTACTACTACTACTACGATGTTTAAATTTAAGCCAAAGGCTATGGATTAGTGTTTCATACTGAAGCTGTAATACTATTTTCTCATTATCAGTGACATAAGGGGGCATCCACAAATTACGTGAGGTGTTTTTCCGGATTTCTGGACCCCCCTCCCCCTGGTGAGATCTGGTCGGAACCCCCCCCCCCCTTGGTGAGATTTGGTCCGTGAGAGCCCCCCCCCCCCCCCAGAAATCGCCCTGGAAACTTTTTGTACACTTTTTTCTTTTTTTAAAAGGTCACACCCTAACTTTTTTTGACTAAATACCCTCCTAAAATCGACTTTGGCTCTACTGTCGCGTGAGATTTCCGTAGATCCCCCTCCTCCCCCCTGGTGAGATCTGGTGAGATTTCGCCGGACCCCCCCCCCCCCCGCATTTCACCTCACGTAATTAATGGATGTCCCCTAACAATAGGGTGGCAGGACTGGTAAAATGCTCAGCCTGAGGGCCCCGTTCCTCTCAGCCCAAGAGGACCTTCTGCCTCACCCATTGTTGTCTGATAAGTACATCCATGAATTCTCCTCTTTTCCCACCTAGGTCGGCACTGATGGAGTGATGGGTGGTCCTCAAGGGTATAGTTAGACCACTGCCTATTAATGTATGTTTTAGTTTATCATTAGGGTCTTACGTGATTTGGGTGATTTTCTTCCTTATTTTCAGAATTAATCCAAGAGTTTGTAGCCTTCAGTATGAATGACAAAATTCATTTGTTTTGCTATATAGTTCCAAAAAAAAAATTATTTGTGAAATTTTCTCTGGGGCTACGATCGCTACAACACATTTTCCAGAGATGTGGATATGCTGTGTATTTCGTTCAGGTTAGGGAGTGTGCACAAACTACGTGGCTCGGTCCAGGGGGGGGAGGAGGAGGGGTTGGCTGGAAGGCTATGTTGGGCTACATGGGGGGGGGGGGAGGGGGTTCTGAGCCAGGCCACGTAGCTTTCCTTTCATAACATTTTTCACAGTTAAAATGAGGAACAGGACACACAACAGCATGTGAATATTTATTTCCCTCAATTAATTATCTCCGTATGTAATTGTCTGACAAGAGAAAACTGTACAAAATGTCTTTTGGAATCAAAAGGGGGAAAAATTACATGGGGGGGGGGGGGAGAGACAAAAGCCACGTAGGGCTACGTGGGGGGGGGGGGGGGTTCACAGGAGGCCAAAATGGAGCTACGTGGTTTATACACGCTCCCTTAGTAGTATTACATTCAGTGACAGTTTGTCATACATGTTTTATGTGTCCAAATGTTTTTCCTAATTGTTTTGTAATGTAAGTATTTTATGTATCTATTATGGTAAACAAATAAGCAATTGCTACAAATTTGTCCTATTACATAACATCATTCATCAGATTTTATTCACAAAATTTTTGTACAGTTTATCTATATTGATTTAATATTGTCTAAAATAAATCAACAGTTTCTTCATTGAAGGAAACTATTATTAAATACTTTGGTTCACATGGTGTATCTTGAGGCTGTGTGAACACTACATAAACAATGGAAGATGGAACTGCTTGGAGATTATGTTACAAAATCTAATTTCCCTCTTTTACTATGTGATAAGATTCTTCTACAATTCTGGACACAGTGTTGAATTGCCTAAATGAAACTTTTGACTGGAATAAATAAGTTTTAAGTTACTTAGCATACATGGAGATGTGTAAAGTTTATTATAGTACAAAAATCTTTAATGCATGTAGCTTTGATGCTCATCATGCATGTGTTAAATGTACTTCATGTGGCTTACATAGTGTTGCAAATTGAAAAAAAAATCTTGATTTGCTAAGCGAAGTGATTTGCGAAAAAACCTATAACCCTTGTTTTTTTTTTTTAATAATTTGTTTTTTTTTCCAGAAAATATATTTGATAAATTAGTTTTATTTACGGAACTTACATTTTACATGTGTGTTTTAAATCTTACTAAATCATATAATGTCTTAAATGTATCTATATAGGTAAAATAATTTTTTATTCATCTTCTGTCTGTACCACATTCACTAGTATCAGTACTGCCAACACTAGTTCTGTCGAAGTCGGAATTTTCTGTTTCTTCTGTCTCCTCTAGATCCATAACTTCAGAAATAGTTACATTTTGTTTTACTGGTTGTATTGCACGTAAAAGCTTTTGAGATGGCGATTTTAAATTTAATTGTGAGCAAAGTACACACTGTGCATAAAGACTGTGCTGATAGTTCTGTCTTATGGTATTTTAAGTTTGAATTTAAACCTACTATCATTCAAAATAGAAGCTTTCTTTCTTTTCAATAGTTGGTTACGCCAACGGTTGCAAAGAAATGATTCATAATTACCGACAATTAATGACTCAGTATCACTATACACGGCGAGTTTAACAAGTATATGAATATGAGGAAAGCACAATAAGTAATAAAACAAAAACCATAGATAAATTTAAAATTCCTAACCTTTGAAAAGATCAGTAGGTCTACTGAAAAATTTGTAGGACTGGCAGCATTAAGCGAGTATCAATCCAAACAATGGGGATTCCTTGTCGCGCAACCTAGCCTTTTTGGGAAGACCCCGTTCGTAAAAGAAAACTTCAATGTTGCCAATATTTTTGTAATTTTTTTTCCCTACTGAACCAGAAAAATATAGTATATTTAAAAATTAAGAAAAGTGCTTGGTATAAACTCTAAAACAGTCATATTAAACGATAAATGCCTTAAAAATTTGAAATTTAGTAGTTATGAAAAAACGTTCCAGAAACATTTTTTTCCAACACTAGGCTTACATCCTTGAAGATACGAAATGTTGCTTAAATATTAGCAATTTTTCATTCAGAATGCTTAGTTTATTTTTAAATGTTTTATTTTTTTATGATAAAGAGCCTGCCTCGTGCAATACCCTCAGATTACAAAACTTTCAGCTTAAAACTGAATTAGTATTAGTCTATCCGGGATGGCGAATATTTCTAAGATTGTGTTACAAGAGTAGAATGTAACTATACCTTCTTCACTCCAAACTGGCAGCTCAAGGTAATGTTCCCATTGCCCTCAATCCCTTCCTGTGCTGAGCTTATGTCTAGGTTGCCAACTTCCAAATTTCCCTTTGCATTTAGCGGTAAGGGCAGCGGAGTGGGGATAGAACAGACTGACCTTGAGCCGCCTCTGTTAACTGAATGGGCTATAATGAAATCTGGGTTGTCTATTGGTTATCAGCATTAAGCAGTCTTGCTTAACAATAGACTGCTGCAAGCTCAAATTCCACTTCCTGGATGTATCCTATTTCTATTTTGACCAGTATTTAATATTGATGAAGGTGAATTCTGGGTTTGTGCCTAGATTTTATTCAGATTCTACACACTTCTTGAAAATGAACAACCCAAAAGTACACCTTCACCAAATCTACATGACTTTTCAGGACATTAGCCCTCTTCTACAATTTTACTTTGCACAGAAAAAGTAAGTTGTCTGTTTGGTCTCTTTACAGATTTTGGTTTTTCCTTTGGAGTTTTTTATTTTCAATAGTAGTATAACTTACTGACCCATTTCAAATTTCCCAGTTTCGGGAAGTTGTTGCTCAATTTTGTTTTGTCTGGTCCAATTTCCTTTTAAAATAATAAATTGCCTGGGAACACTACTGTTAGTGTACCATAACAAATAAAAAGTAGTGCTAAATATCCTCTAAACTGCTGTAGTTAAACTATTTTCTAGTCAGTGTGGCTGATGTTCACAAATTAGTATATGCATTAAGTGTACGTTCGGAAAAGATGAGGTATTGCTAACAGTTTGGTGTAGGGGTGAAATACTTTAATGCTTTTACAAGGTTTTGAATCTGAACTCTTAAATCTGTTCCGAGCATGTGGAGTATCGACGGTAGAACTTGTCCTGTATAGCAAGAGGATATATTTTTCCTACCTGGTCTAGCTCAAAAGTGGCCTTGCTTAATTGAAATTTATCAACAAGTCGACCAAATTATTTTTAATCAAGAAATCCTAAATACTAGCCTCTACTTTAATATGGTTTTAAAGTTGCTAACAAAGTAAACTAATTTTTTTTAAGTTATTTACTGTGTATTAATGTTGTTCTTAGTTCTTTGCATGCTGATGTTCATGCAAAAAAATTGATTTTAATTGAAGGATTACACTAAAATGGGAGTGGCAGTGTGGCATGAGTCGTGGATGAGTGGAAAGTATTTTTAGTGCCAAGTGTTTCCTTTTTGACACATTAATATCCCTTGGACTAGTTTCCTTTTCCAACAATGAATTAGTATTTTTTAGATTTTTATTGATTGGGTATGTATGAAGAGGCATTATTTAGGAAATGCAATGTTGTTGCGTGCCACCTTCTTCCGCAGTTGCGTAGTTAGTCGTTGAAAAGATAATGCCAGTGCAACTCCTTCCCACTTGGATAGATTCTCGAGAAAATTTCATCTATATACAACGCCGAGAAAGCCTCCACTCTTATATTGTCTTTTATTTTGTTTTACTGTCTTACTCAGGGTGGCCACAGACCTGGAAAACCTGGAAAATATGGAATTATCAGGGAATTTAAAGCAACCTTGAAATATCATGGAAATATCAGGGAATCCAAGTAATTTAAAAAATTATCAGGGAATTTTAATTGCAACAACCCAAAATTTGGAAATTTTTTGATAATTTATTTTAATATTTAACTTTTGCATTAAATAATTCAGCTTATATATTTTTGACATAAAATAGCTAACAAATGCCACATTTACACTAGCAACTTGCATCTCTTCTTGCGCCTTATCGAGACAGGATGACGAGATGTTCGTACGCGAGCGCTGACATGAACTCTCTCTGGAACTCAGCATTCGAAATTGTATTTTTTAAAAAAGGTGGATGACATCTAAATCAGAATTATAGTACTACATGTAAACTCAGAATTTATATTTTTTACTGAATAAAACAGCAATCGTAAGTTTATAAAGATGTTTTTATGTTTCACTAAACAGTTTTACAATTTCAAGCAAAGTGTGAAACAGATGTTCCAAAAATATTGAATTTGTGGAGAATCTTCGAAGTCCTGGTTTTGAACTTCTTTTGGAAAAATTGAACCTATAATATCAAAACAAAAGCCTAGATTCAAGATACCAATGCCAGCAAAAATGTGAATAGCGATAATTATACGGCTTTATAACTTTTTCGTATTAATGATATAAGGCGAATTAAAGCAGGAAGAAAATAATACGTAAGATCATGTAAATACTAACCAGAGGTCTAAATAGTTAGGATTTATAAAGTTTTGTGTCATTCAGAGCTCTTTCAAATGCTGAATTGATGCTATAGTATAAACATCGTGCTCATGCCTTTGACATGCACCAAATAAACCGCTGCCAAAGCGAGCGGCACACCCAAGCAACCACGCAAGGTGAGCCTACACGATTGCATGGTTTTTACAAACTCGTGTTCATGCTATCGTGCGTAGACTCTCGGAAACTTATGCGTAAGTTTTAACTTGGCAACAGAAGAAATTGAAGATGGAACAAAAGAAGCTACAATAACTGAACCAGAAGATTTGGAAAGAAAAGTGTAGCAAATTATGAAAGGCATAAAAAAGCTAAGCTTTTGACTTAGTCAAGTTACTGATGAACAATTTAAAAATCTTCAATTATTTTATCTACCAAATATTGAAAGATTACTAAATTGTTCTAGTTCCTATTAGTCATTATCTTATTTTTGTGCTACTCATTTTTAATTATGCTTCATAAGATTACTAAATTAGTTATAAAATTTTCAAATAAACATTCTTAAACATTTTTCTTTTTCTAATTTTTTTAGTTTTATACCAGATTTAATTATTTACAATCAAAATCTAATTAAAACTTTAAATATCTTAATCATGCAAATAAACTTTCTAAATCAGGGAAAAATATGGCAATTTTTTCTGAAAAACCTGGAAATATCAGGGAATTTTTAAATTATTACCTTGTGGCCACCCTGTTACTGTTTCACCTCAAAAGCCTCGTCAGCAACGAATTATTTTCCCACAAAGCATGATCGAATTGGATCATAATAGTCAGTTTTTGCAAACTAGGCTTGCAAAAACTGTATTATGATCCAGTCCGATCATGCTTTGTGGGGAAAAAGGAGATACACAGCCAGAAACCATAATCAATGAAAATAAGAAGTCGCTGTTGATGCTTCGATGAGAGGCTAACAATGTACTACAATAAAACAAAATAAAAAAACGGTTGCTGTAGCGTTCTCTTCAGCGACTAATTACTCAGGAATATCATTAGCGTTTCAAGTTTATGAACTTGATCCGGCGGTTTCGAATATTCTTGGTATTTCCTAAGCGCGGCTTGGTTTTAATCTCTCATTTCAAAAAAAAAATATTCTTTTCCGTTCACATAGTTGTGTTCTTTGCTTGTTAAACACTGTTCACTTTATGTGGCGACCATAAGATGTGTTGCCTTGATTTGATGACAGCCTGTGTATCCACTTCGAGGTTGTCACCATTATTGTTACATGAAATTTATCGTGATAAGTATAAGGCGTACGTCATTATCATTGTATAACTTTACTTGTACTCCTATTACAGACTGGATAAAATGCGAATTGATTTATACTAATAGGTTCAATGTTGAATTGTTAGAAAAATATACTCAGCACTGACTTGTAACGTTAAAACAAAAGATGATATACATGAATTTATAGTAAAAATAAATTCATAGCAAGAAATTGTGACTTTTACTCCTTGTACTTATCACGATAGAAATATTGCGTTCTGTTGGAACGTCGAGATGCCCTTACTTTTAACATTAGATTAACTTCTTTCGTATACTTAAAGTGCACGGTCAGCGCGAGGGGTCAATAAAGCTAGAGGCGACGGTTCGATTGCGTGCTATGTTGCTCGGGGCGGCGTGCTGGTAATTGCGTAAGTTGGTAGTATTGATCGAGTTGTGGGAGGGGCAGCGCTGGGCCCGTCCGGTGGAGCCGCCTGGCGGCTGGTTTGGACTGGCCCTGCCGCCTGCGATCGATGCGGCGCGGTACGGCGCAGCACTTGACGCTTTTGGCCAGAGCTCCCGGGTGACGGCGGAGGCGGCAGCAGTAGCCCAGTCTTGCACGGCTACCAGTTCCTCGCTGATCCGACAGACTGTTTGGACAAATGTAGCTGTTGTGCTTTGTGAACCGTCGCCGATTCTTAGTGGATACAAGTGCCTGTGATATCCAGTATTAGAACTCGCTGTTAGGAGCAGTTTCTTTAAGTAAGTTTGATTCATTATTGAAATAGAAATAATATCGCTCGTAGTATACTATCGCTACGATTAAAAAAATAAAAGGAATCTTTGAATTAAACGTTTAGGAGAAACCTTTACGCCGTGTCCTAGCGAATGCTTTAGTTCAGCCTAAATCTTTAAGCCGGGGTGAGTACTTGTTTGTCTAATAGAATATCCTTTTTTTCTTTTGTGCAGCAAACCAATAAACCCACCCTATTCAAATGTCCGTGGACAAAGAGGAGTTGGTGCAGCGGGCGAAGTTGGCCGAGCAGGCCGAAAGGTACGACGACATGGCGGCTGCGATGAAGGCCGTCACGGAGACAGGAGTAGAGCTCTCCAACGAGGAGAGGAACCTTCTGTCAGTCGCCTATAAGAATGTAGTTGGCGCCCGTCGTTCATCATGGAGAGTTATATCATCCATTGAACAGAAAACGGAAGGCTCCGAACGAAAACAGCAAATGGCCAAGGAATACAGAGAAAAGGTCGAGAAAGAATTAAGAGAGATCTGCTACGATGTTCTCGTAAGTACCCTTAGAAGTTCCTGATGCATGCCTTAAGATTATATATTGTAAATCTCGAAATTTAAATGGGAATCTTTTTAATTCACCAACTTTTTTTTTACTGGTGACCGCATCAGTAATTTCTGAAAATTCAAGTCTTGTTAAACGGACTTGGTCTTAAATTGTTGGCTGGCTGGTTTAAAATTGTTTGAATTAATGCTTGAAGTGAAAGTGTGTTTATTTTCAGTTACTGTGTAGTTTTCTTATATATACATATATATAATGGTAAGAGAAATTAGCAACATGTGCATGTAGCGTGATGGATGATTGAAGCACGTGACAACACATGGTCTTCTGAATAAGCAACATTTCACTGCGCTGAGAGGTTGGCGCGCTGGATCGATGACATGCCTGCAAGGGCGTCTATTCGTTCCTACTTGTCAACTTCAGAAAAGTTATAAATGCCCATATTATCTACGGTATTTTCAATTGCTTGCGATTGTGGTCAGCGCTAATAAAGATGATTCTCTTTGCGTCTGAATAGTTGATAAAGTATTGATTACCAAGAACGTGCGCGATACATAGGCCTAAAGTTAAGCTGTTTCTTGCGTATTGTGCAGTTATTCGGTTTGCATTGCTTGGCTAAACGCGTATAAGCTTAGACGTACTGCCTTGCTTTTTCTCTGCGTGTGGGTTGACTGCAGTTCCTTATTAGTCCCGGTGCGTGTTGGCTGCATGGTGTAGATGACGTAAGCGCCAGTGTCGAAAGACTGAGGTATTCAGGCTGCGTCACACGCTTCCTGCGATGTACCATTTTGTGATGTCAGAACCTTGCTGATATGGAAGGAATATAATTTCTCCTTACTGACATGTTCCCAAAGAGCGACGTTGCTTAGTGTGCTACTAGACCTCATAATTTCATTCAGTCTATCGTTTGCTTGTAGGTAGATCGCTTACAGTTATTGAAAGGAAATTAATTTTCTTCAAAAATGAAGCAAATTTTAAAGCATATTGCACTTGGCAAATATTTTTCAGGAAGAATTTTTTTTCTCTGCAGACTAGTATTCTTTATATATCGATAATGCCATTGCTTTTTAGTGTCGTCTGTTTTCAAACTTATTTTTGGGATGGTATTCCAAAATTACAACGTTCTTCCATGTAGTACGCGAAAAAAGTGTAGTCGTGATTGCCACCGCGATTTGAATTCGAATCTGTTCAATTTCCTGAAGTGTAGTATGCCCTTCAGTGCCGGTTAGAGACTGCAACAGAATTCTCGGAATCGGCATGGAACGATTTGTCTTAGTCCTGAGGATCGTTGAGTTAGTTGAAAAACTTGGTACATTCTTTAGGAGTATAAAGTTCTTTGCTGCGGTGCTTGCCGAAGAAGATAGTGGTGTTTACTCTAGTTCAGAACGGTGTTGCTATGCGGCATTTGGCAGGAGCAGGAACGCGCGCACGCGTATGTCTGCCTCATCTTTAACGATCAAGGTCTTTGGCACTTTCTGAGGCACACTCCAGGATTAGCCGTGCTCTTGACGTCACCACCTGGGAATAAGCTGTAGACAGATGTTATACTCTTTGGCAGTATGTCAAGCTTTCTCTTAATATTCAGTTCCCATCCCCAAGAGGAATTAAACTTCACTATGCTAGAACTTTTTTTTTCAGTCAAACTAATTATAAATTACCACTAAAGTCCCCCGTATTAGTCAGAGAAAACGATAAACCATTCATGTCCAGAGCAAGTTCGTAAAAGTTCATGAAACAAACTTTGCAATAAAATCCTAGCAAAATTTAGAATGTAAAAATCTTGCACAATTTTTGAGGATTTCAGTGCACAAAGATTATTTCTGGAGCAAATTTTATATATTTGTTTTTGAAACCCATCATGTAGATTCATAAAATAAGGTTCCAGTGTTCAGTGGAACTGAACTTCGGTGTCTGCGCTTGCCTTATATTTGGAAGTTTGTTTGGCAAGCTGCAAACACTTGTAGATGGCGATTGCGATTCTGGCCATAATGTTACTGGCTTTGATTAAAAGTACGAAATACTAAGTTTTTACGTAAAATTAATTTCAACGATTTGAAAATGTTAGCAGTTCAGTTTCCCCGAAATTCTGAGGGATTTGTTCTGCTTTTGAGGTTAGTTACTAAAGTTAAGGTTAATTGATGTATTTTTCCATTAATGCCAGGGGAGAATTCAGATATTTAAATATAACGCATTGAATTGTTATCGAGAGTGGTGGGTGAACGGTTAACGTTCTATTCTCGCGTTTGGGAGGACGCGGGTTCGAATCCCCGTCCGGGCATCCAGATTTGGGTTTTCCATGGTTTCCCCAAGTCACTCCAGGCGAATGCCGGGATGCTTCCTTCAAAAAGGCCATGGCCGAATTCCTATTCCTTGCCTCCCCCCTTCCTTTTCCGTCTTTAAAGACCCCGCTATTAACAGACGTTAAGCATTTTTTTTAAAGTATTGAATTGTTAAACCGATCATTGTAAAATATTTGATGGGGTATGTTTAGCTTTTTCTCACCTGGACAATTTCGCAGGTCGGTGGAATTTCTCAAATTTCCTATGTGAATCTTACCTTTGATCTGGCGCAGCAACCCTGCACCTTAGAGTTTAACGCTGTCACTTTTAAATGCTTATTAGAATGACATTTTCATTGCTTGTATTCGTGACAAAAGAAATCTTTGTCTTGGTTGAGGTTAAGACAAATTGTGATTGTTAGCAGCTCTAAATCGGCCACAATATTTTGCGATCATATTCATATCCGTATATGAAGTACCGTAAATTTATTCGGTTCGTGACTGACTACTCATTTGCGTTTGAGTGTATTTTTAAAACCATTTACAGTAATCTACTTGTCATTAAATCTAAATTTTTCCATGGCGAAGAAGCGAAACTGGTTTTTTTTTATCCTCGCCTCCAATACTCTTAATACGCCGTCAGTAGATCCGCTTTGTTTTCTCCATATAATAATTGTGTAGTTTGAATTAAGAGAACTTTCAGTAGTTAAATGACAAAAGGGGTGTGACTGTGGGCTATAGCGGGCGGGACTCTGAACCGCGCTGATTCATCGACAGCGTTGCCAGTGCTACCTGGTGGTGGCTCACCGGATATCGACATGATGCCGATATCGTGATAAGAAAGAGCAGTAGCGAAGGTATTTTATTTTTTTTATTAGCTAAAGAATACATACCTCGTCAAAACATTTCGTTGCTCCTCGATTGAAAGTTTTAAATTCCAGCAAATGGTAATGGGGTTGTTACGCGGGGAGATGTTTTGCTAAAGGTTTTTGAACTTTTAAAGAGCCACGGACTTTCAAATTCCGAAATAACCTCATACGATAAAAGTCATTATTTCGTCAAAGATTTGGGACAATAAAGTTCATAAAATATTTGCAAAGGGGGTAACTTGGGTAATGACATTTTCTGTAAATTTAAGAGTGAGGAGGGGGAGGGAAGACAAATTCAAAAGTAGTTTTAGGGAAATTGCCACCGCTGCATATACTCCATCAAAGTATGAAAGCTAAAAGAATCTTAAATTGTAATTGATGCTTAAGCAATTTTTTCAGAGACCTGCATTCCCTGTGTAAAATCATACTTAGCTTTTCCAGATCGCTATTAATGGGCCTATTTTTCCCCAGTCGTGATGGTGCGATCTAATTCCTGAGTAGGTCCAATTCTGCTCCTCAGATAAGGGAGCGTGCATAAACCACGTAGCTCCATTTTGTCCTTCTGTGAACCCCCCCCCTCCCACCCCCCACGTAGCCCTATGTGGCTTTTGCCTCTACCTCCCGCACGTAGCTTTATTCCCTTTTGATTCCAGGAGACATTTTGTACCGTTTTCTCTTGTCAGACTATTATAAATTACATACGGAGACAATTAAATGAGTGAAGTAAATATTCACATGCTGTTGTGGGTTCTATTCCTCATTTTCACTGTGAAAACTGTTATGAAAGGAAAGCTACGTGGTCTGGCTCTGAACCCCCCTCCCACGTAGTCCAGCGTAGCCTTCTAGTCAACCGCTCCCTCCCCCTGGACCAAGCCACGTAGTTTGTGCACGGTCCCTAAGGGGTCTTGTCTCGGTGGTTAAGAGATAGAAAGGTCCGCGGGGGACTGAATCACTTTCTCCACCTGCCCAAGAATGGTACTACCCTGTTGAATTTTGGATTAACTACTTCTATATGATGTGTTCTTCACATTTTACACTCTAGTTTTGCAGAAAAGTCTCCACAAATTAAATTAAATTTGCCGAAATATAAATGCTGCCATCACTGTAGGAGTGACACAAACTACTGGTACAGGGATCGTATCAACCCAAGTAGTTCAGTTTGTCATATAGGTCGTGGTTATGTTGAAACACGACTTGGACTACTTACGAAATTTACTAAGATTTTACTCTGCGGCATCCGTCTCGAAAATGGTGCATTTGTTTACAATTGAAGCAATCGATCGTCTGATTGCTTGTATCAATATAAGATGGCAAGTGTAGCTATACACCTTGGACAAATATTTTCTGTTTTTAAATTTTGCACAACTTTTTTCATTGTAGGGAAGCTGAAATTGCAAGAACCAAGAAATTTACCAACGTTTCAAGAGATTGTCATTGATTTTGCAGTGCTGGCAGCATCTTATTCCCTCATTTCTAATTTTCGCAACAGTCTTTTCTGTAAAAAATAGTGGAAAGCGTGATTAACTAATCATATTGAAACAGTTAATCCAAATTTCAACAAGATAGTACCAGTTTTGAGTAGATGGAGAAAGTGATGCAGTCCCCAGTCTGTCTTGATTGGGATTTTCAAAGTCTTTTCTGCCGGTACCTAGTAGTTGGTACAACTATCGGGTTAGGTGAGGCCAGACAGGCAATCAAACCTGGCAGTGGAACAGTCCTTTATCTCCTGGCCAACAATGCCATACAATTGTTTCTGTAACATTGGCTGTATCTTTCTTTAGTCTTAAGTTTCTAAAAATGCAAATTTCTTGATTTGTGCTATATGAAATGCTAATTTTTATACACTTTCCTTTTTGCATTTCACAGTATCCAATTAAATTGGATACTGTTTTATTATATTTTTGGATATTTCTTGTTTTATTGATGCACTAAGATTGCAGGTTTACTTAAATTTCAATTTTTAGCAGTCATTATTTTGTAAAGTTGCATTTATTGAAAGTTAATTTATTGCCATTAAATCCAATTACCATACACTCGATTTCAGGCACAAGGGAGTCAAGGATTAGAATAACTTACCAAGAGAAATTATTAAATTATTTCAACGTTTTTGGTAAATTATTAAAGTTGAAATATGTAGAAGGCCATTTAGACCAAAAAGTGGAAAGATTGGGGCAAGATTGTACTTGTTCTTGTGAGAGTAGCACTAATCTGCTTATGTTTTACAGCCCTAGGCACTTTAACAGTTTTTAAACTTTGAGATTTATAAAAGCAAAAATTTCATTCAGTGAAACATTGGTAACTTTCATATGCAGATATATTTTAATTCATTTAATTTGAAATGAAATGTTTCAGGGTCTGTTAGACAAGTACCTTATTCCTAAAGCCAGCAATGCTGAAAGCAAAGTGTTTTACCTGAAAATGAAGGGCGATTACTATAGGTATCTTGCTGAGGTGGCTACGGGAGAAAACCGAAATAGTAAGTTCTTTTTACGTGTCATGTATTACATTTAAAACATTTTAGCATTAAGAGATAACTAAGAAACAGTCACAAAATGATGGCTTCTTTTTTGCTTTCAAATTTAATGTTAAAATTAGCTGAGCACTTTATCCTTGACTGGTAGTGTGCTCAACTTGTCTGGAGAAAAATATGTAGACCTAGTTTTAAAAAAAAAAATATATATTTTAATTTATTTTTGTCAGTTCAGGTTTTGATGCTCTAATAATGATTAATTTTAGTTCCAGATTTATTTTGGTTTTTGTTTTGTCCACTATAAACAGATTAATAATTGGTAAAAATGGCTTTTCTGCATTTCTAGTGTATCTCACTTGTATAAAGTATTTACATCGTTGTGAAACGTTAATGTACATTAGATGGCTTTTGGGAAGCTTACCATTACCTGTTGGGTAATGAATTGTTGCTGGAAATTAGTTTATTTTTGTTTGATGGGTAAAATTTGGGATTATGAAGTTCCCTTTTTTGTTTTGGGGGAGAGGGACATTCTTAAACTGGTTTTATTTGGCAAATTGAGTTTAAGTGATAAGTTGTGGATGTTGGTCTTTCTAATCCCACTTCTCTTTTTTTTTTTTTTCTTTTCTTTTTTTTCCTCTTCACACATTTTGTAGTTTGGGGCACAACACCAAAGTTTTTAACTCTTTAGGAGATTACATTATTTGTATAAATTCCTCAGTTTGGATTTGCTGTACTATTTTTTCTTCAAATTTTTCTCCCAGGAAATTAGTGGATTTTCTTTTCAGTGTTCAAAAAGAATCTCGATTATTTTTGGACTGCGGGTGGGGTGGTTGGCTGACCTTCCAGAACTCTGAACTTTGTTTCAGTGGTTAGTACTTAATAAAAGTATCATATCATGTACCTAAGTGAGAATGTTTTACAGCTGTCGTGGATGACTCTCAGAAGGCATACCAAGATGCTTTTGAAATAAGCAAGGCCAAAATGCAGCCAACCCATCCTATCAGGCTGGGACTGGCGCTGAACTTCTCCGTATTTTACTATGAAATCCTAAATTCGCCAGACAAAGCGTGTCAGTTGGCGAAACAGGTTGGTTTGGTCTTAGAATATGTGATTTTATTCTTTATAGGTTGAAGGAAGCAGATTTGCTGGCGGACTGGTTGTTGCTTAATATTCTGGAATTGCAGAAATGCCTAATTGTTTGAATTGAATTGATTGGATTGAATTATATAGAGTACATTTTCTCATAACGTGCTTGTTAGGTCTGTGCACATTTAGGTATCATATTAAAATGGTTATAGATCGTGAACTACAATTTATTTTGCCTTTCCATTAGCTGTAGTGGATGATTCCCAGAAAGCGTACCAAGAAGCGTTTGACATTGCTAAGTCCAAAATGCAGCCAACCCATCCAATTCGTTTAGGCTTAGCCCTAAATTTTTCAGTTTTTTACTACGAAATAATAAATTCTCCAGCGAGAGCATGCCATCTAGCTAAGCAGGTAGGCCAGTTTGGTAGTGCGTTTTGTGTTAATTTCTGCTGTGCTATTTTTTAATAACTGTTTGCACTAAAGAAATTTCATTATTCAGTACATTGGAGTCAGCTTACTAACACAATGTGAAGCATGAAAATTGACAGTAATACTTCCCCAAGAATGTTTATTTCAACTGGAAAATCTTTTGATATGCCTTAAATTCAAGTGACTAGTACACGTAATTTTTGGGTTTGATTGCTGTAGGTATTGCCCTTCATTAAAGAATTGAGTTAGAAAACTGATTTCTGCGACGTTAGTAATTCTAGATAGACGTGGATTGGCATTCTCGTTGAATATTGAAAGGGGAAGTTGCAGGAAAACTAGTGTCTTCATTATTGTAATATCTATATTATTAATACAGAAAATTTTCCATTGCCATGTAGTAATGAATGTGCTTATGTAGTGTTCAGTTTGGGTATGTTTTCCAGCAAACCAGTCTGCACAGCACTGTTTTACTAACATGAGATAATTTAGTGTTTTTTACTAATGCTTTTGAAACATTCTCCAATATGAGTTACAACCTTTGATAGAATGATGATTAAAAATTTAATTCAATGCAATTTCAATTTTGGCTTAAAACTGTTTGTCGAACTATTCTAACAGTCTATTTGTGAATTTCTGTTAATAAGTTACCATTGCTCTGCATGTGCAGAATATTTTGAAATGTTTATTCTGTTTGTGTAGTTGGAATTAAAATTGTCTAGTATTGTTTAATTTTTTGTGATTGCCATTTTATTAACCTTCATCACTAAACCTGTAAAGATTAGTTGCAATGATGTCAGAAACTTTGCATTTCTATGCCAGTAATATCAACCGAATACAGTAATCCCTTGTTACCAGTTTTTTTTTAACCCCATGTAAATTCAGTGATAGAGATTATTCAAATTAAATAAGTTCAGTATGTGTGTGGTAACTCCAGCCTAGCATTCGGAGTACATTGGTTAAAATCCCTACCTAGTCATCTTGATATTGGTTTTCCATGGTTTCTTGAAATTACTCTTAAAAAATTCTGGCCTGGCAAAAAAAAAAAAAAAGTTCTGGGGAGACATGGGAAGGGGAATGTCAAAGTTGGCATGGTGTTCATGGGTTTATGTGCCAAAGTCAAACATGCTTGAAAGTAAATACTATTATAACAGACCATGTTGTATAAGGGACTAATATAAGTATGCTTAGTGCAATTTACCAGGCCAAGTTCAAGAAAGCAGTTTAAAGTTCTCCTGTTTGACATTAGTTTCTGGGACTGGTGATTCCCAGGAACAGTCTTATTTTTGCCAACAAACTACTGCCTCACTTCTACAGAGAGTAAGTCAAAGGTTGATTGCGTGACATTACTCGGTACGTTTTCGTTGATTTGATTGGAACTCGCATTACTCTTTTTAAATAGGTTTTTTAAATTATTTTTTTTGTTATTGAAATAAAGTACTTTGAATTTGTTTCATTTATTGGTACATCAGTCCATTATTGTAAATGAATTGCTAGTCCCATTTATTCTTCAGTCCCAGAATGCAGCCCACACATGTAACAAGGGATTGCTGTATTATTGTAAGGATCTGTTCAGACTTTTTACACTGATGTTAAAGAGATTTTTTGAATCTATTGTAGAAAAGTTATTCTAATTTTAGGCAGCAGTGCAGAAGTGATGTAAAGAAATGTAAAATTTACGGCTTTCCAGAAGATTAAAAATATGTTAAGAGTTAGTTTTAATAAAGTTCAAACTAATCACTTATAAATATTTAATGTTGTGAAATGTTTTTTGATATACTTCTTTCTGTGTGATTAGGCGTTCGACGATGCCATAGCAGAGTTGGACACATTAAACGAAGACAGTTACAAAGACTCTACCCTCATCATGCAGCTCCTGAGGGACAACCTTACTCTGTGGACCTCGGACACGCAAGGGGATGGGGATGAGCCTCAAGAAGGGGGTGATAACTGATTTGGCCCTCGAAAGCCATCGTGTCCCTGTTCCAAATAACTGTATTCAAAACCTTCCTCTTCTTCCGACACCTGCTTCCATTCCATGATCCTTTCCAGTTCCTCCTGTCCTTCCATTTCGGTCAAGTTGGTATATTGTAATTGTAAGAAGTCACACATCTACACGTGCAAACACAAATTCTTCTGAGTCTAAAAACAGGTTCGTTCACTTTTATTGAAATCTGAACAAACCTTTAAATATGGCTTCCCTTTCTTGTTTCTTGAACGAAAATGCTAGCAATTTCAGCATGCGAATGATTTAAAAATTAAACTGGATCGTGTTCCTAGCTGAACGTGATGTCAGAGCATAGTATCTTGCAGTAATAAAATTGTTTGGTTTCTCATAGGCTACCTTATGTATGTTGGGAGTACCATATATTCGTGTTGTGTTTCCAAAATATTTATTACAGAAAAAGTGAAAAAGTTTAAATTTGCTGCAAGGACACTTAACATTGCTGTAGAAGAATGTGCATATTATAGCTGTGGAAGAGAGAAATTCATTCCAGAAGCAAAGTAACCCACAAAATACTGTAAGACTACGGTTGTAATTTGTATGTACTTTTTGTCTTGTCAGATTTGTCATTGCATTTTCTCTTGCTCATGCTGTAAAGAGAAACTCACAATGTTTTATTATTGCATTGAAACAATCCATATAAAAAGCCAAATTACTGAAAAAAATAAATGTGCGAAATAAAAATTGTAAAGTAAAAAGTTGCAGCCTATTATTTATACTAGTATAAGGTGTGAAAATACATCACTTTTTTATAAAGCGTTTTTAAAATAGTCTGTTCATAAAAGCTAAAACATAAGTTGAAATAAAACTGTCTGCCTATTTTTTTCTCTCTCTTTGTCTTTTATTTTATAAGTGTTTATTTATGTGAAAAATTTAATAAATTTGCAGTATTAATTCATGCTGCTTTCTTTTCAAAAACAATCTGCTTATGGTCATATTGCAAAATCATTGCATTAATCGATTAAACAAAAACCCAATAACTTGTACTCTGTAAACTAATTGATTCCAGTTATTCAGTTTTCAAATTAAAGAGCTGCTTATCTGTTGTGAATTAATGTGCAACTAAATGAAAATAGGATAAAATGAGTGGGTTGCTCATTGGTATTTACAATCTAATATAAGGTCTTTGCTGAACCAGTCCAGCAGGAGAAATGCTTGTTATACCCAGTCACCTTGTATAATTTTTCTGCCTCAAGTTGTGCACAAAAATGAATGTTGAGTGTTCTTTGTGTCGAAAGATAAGTTTCTACAAAAGCTCATTAGTGTTGTGAGTCATACCCTCTGAAATTTTGTCAACTTTTTCTTTGACCAGCTATGGTATGTGTTGTGGCACTTGTTGAATGTGTTTTTTATGTACGATTAATGTGCCTTTAAATTTGGGCCTAAAGAGTTTGTAGTTATTCAATTTGTTCTTGCATTGAGTTCAACCCACAGTGCTCATACAAGCCCAGAAGTTCTTAAAGGAAATCAAACTTTTTGGCAAAAATGATGGCATGTAGGGATTATTGAAGGATGTAACATTGTTGGTGACAAGTGAGATTTGCTGTGGCATATTTGCTTTCTATTTTTGCACAATGTAGATTTTGTATTGCTTGTGTAATCTCATGTCATCTTGATGTGAATGTTCTTATACTGAACCAACATTCTTGTTCCCCTTGTTACAATATTGTGGAACTTTTCAAAATCAATCCTACCTCCACCCCAACTGCTTCAGTGTAACATTGCTAAGAATAGTAAGTTGATGTTTATACTTCGTAAATTAATAAATTTCAAGAGGTGGTGTTTGTAAATAAAACTGTAAAATTAAAATAACTTAATTTTTTAAAGAAAATCCCATTTTCCACCCTGTTGGCCAAAATTTGTGTATTAACTTCCTGATCTGTCCAACTTGTTTTAGCTATAGATGATCATATTTTCTTTGCATGGAAATGAATTCAGAAACTTTGAAGTGAATTTACATTTTAACATAGTGAAGTGCAGGAGTAAAGATTTAGTAGCTTTCTGTATTAATTGAGTTCAGTCTTGCAGTTTATATTGAAAACTCCATTGCCTGATTAAGCCACTTAGATTGTCTGGTGCATTTAGGGGAAAAAGTCATTAAATCCAACTAGGGTAGTAAAATTGAATATTTTACTTGTGCCATTTCGTAAGTATCAAAGGAAGTTTATGTATTTTTAGTTATCACAATAAAGTAAAATGCTATAAAGCAATATCAAAATGCAAAATAGGGAAAAAGTTGCAGGCAGGAAAACTGAAATAATTCCTCAATATTTCAGGTGACATTTAATTGTAAAAGTGTTATAAAGCACCAGCCATCCTTACTATGTGTTTTCACTTGCAACTATGGCTTTACCTGAATTTTAATTTTTCTTCGGTTGCAACGATTGTACCTAAAACATTTCTCATAGGGTTTTTGTCCCCCCCCCCCCAAAAAAAAACCCAACTTTTCCAACTGAAATGCATAAGTTATTTACGGAACATAATTGGGTGGGCAGTTTTTGGGCCTCACATTTGGGTCAAGTTTAATCCCTTGTCTGGACTTCCAGATTTAAGTTTTCCTTTTCCAAAATCACTCCATGCAAATGCTGGGACAGTTTCATTTAAAAATCTCAAATTCCTTCATTATTACTCTCCCATATATAGGCCCTGTTGCAATACAAATACCCAATAAATAATTGTTGCATAAATGTTTTACATTATTTCAAACTTTTGATCACATTAAATACTTGGAAATATCTGACCTGATGTAAAAAGGCAGTTGGTTGAAAAGATTGTCTAGCAGATGGTACCAATCTTGGAGATTAAGTTTGACAATGCTATGGGTTTTAGTATTTGGTAGCCATCAATATTGAATGTTCTGTGAATTTGTAAATATGGAAAAATTGGTTATAATGTGGAGAGTCTCCTCCTTAGTTTACATCAGTAAAATCTGTGTTTAAATGAAGCAAGAGGTGCCAAGATAAATTTTGCAGTTGTCGACCATGTGTGGCAACTATGTTAGAACTGGTAAAAAGTCTGCAAAAATGGTAATGTTGCTTGAAAATGTGCACCAGCAGATATGGTAGGCATTAACGTTCTGTACATCTCATATTGACTGAAAATTTGAAGATGAGAAAGCTGCAGACAAGGTGGGTGCTGCTGTGATTGCTCACATTGAAACAATAGCAGCACAGTTTGGAGTTTCAGTAAGATGTTTGGCAAAGGTTTGCAGCAATAACAATTTGTGTAAATTAATAACAGTATGCACCATTGGTCGTTACACTTGAGATGGAAGAAAAGTGAAAACTGTGGACTAAAAGGGGAATTTCGCTTCAAGAAAGCAAAGGCTGTTAAATCTGAGTGCAAGGTCATGGCATCGGGTTTTTTGGCATGTGTGTGCGCGCGCGTTCTAATTAATTACTTTCAGAAAGCGAAACCAATCAACAGCAAGTATTATGTGAACTTATTGTAGCATTTGATTGTTCAAATCAAACAAATTACTGCAATTGCTGAAAGTTTTATTTCAAGACAGTGGCCACAATCAATGAACTGAATTTCTTCAGAGTGCAGTGGATGAGTGGTTAATGCTTTGACCTCTCATTTGGGAGGACATTGGTTTCAGTCCCTGTCCGGGCATCCAGATTTGGGTTTTCCATGGTTTCCCAAAATCATTCCAAGCAAATGCTTCCTACCCATTCCTTATCCACATTCCTTTCCCTCTAGTAACACCCAGGCACGAAACCTTAAGTAAAAAAAAAAAAAAAAAAAAAAAAACTAATTTCTTCCTCCTACAGTTTGCCTGATTTAGCCACCTCTTATTTTGTTTCCAAACTTGAAAAAATGGTTCAGTGGTAAAGATGGCTATTTTGAGGAGCCTGACTATTCTTACCATACACAGAATATCGAAGCTGTTTAACATCTCTGGGAAAATTTTATTGAGCTAAAAGGAGATTAAATTTTTTCCCACAATTTTGTTTTTAAGAGTACTGCTCGTAAAAGTTGCCTTAAACCTTTTCCACCTGTGATTTATTTGATTTTTTCCCCCTTATCTAATGAACTGAAGCAGCAGTGGGAGGCTAAGTAGTGATTATCTAAACTGTTGGGAACAATTTCTTAAAACAGTTGGTGTGGATTTTTGAAATTCCTTTTTCAGTTTTGCTTGCTGATTACGTCTGTATAATGGCAGTTAAAAAAAATGGTGGGGGTGTGCAGTTTGATAGTGTAGTATAAATGATCAAAATGGGTGAAACGGTGTAGGAGATAGTATTAACATTAAGTTCTCTAGGTTACTTGACATTTGTGGAAGTTTTCTTCTGTGCAGTGAATGTGTTTTTAAAGCAGGTATCTAGCATTTATAAAATGACCAAGTTAAAAGCAGTAAACTTTATTGGATTTTAGTGCTAATTATTATAAAACTCCAAAAATGTTAGTTTTAATGTTGCATGTTACGCATTAAGGCAAAAGTGTCCCCCCCCCCCCTCCATTCAGGCGTGAATTTGTTTCTTACTCTTTGTTTTGCATGTCCAAAACTATCACTGTTGAAAGTAAAACACCCATAGTCTCGATACGAAATTTGTATCTAGGAAAATATAAATTATGTAGTTAAGAGGTCCAAAAAAAATTATAGAAACTTTTTAATACTCACTAGATTTCCAAAGTTTACACTTTTAATGTGCATTTTTAATAGCTGTTCCTGCAACTTTTTCCACGCATCGCACAAATAGAATTTTCGAGCATGGCTATTCCTCAGTAGAAGTGAGATGGCTGCACGCAAGATGCACCGAAGGAATATTTATGTGAGTTTGATAAATTGATAAGAGGGAAATTATTCTCCCCAACAAATTTATAATGCTGAAGAGACGGGCCTTAATTTTAGAGCATTGCCAACAGAAAGCCTGGCATCAAAAGCAGAAGTCAAAGCTCCTGGCTTTAAAATTAGCAAAGATTGTGTGACTATTAGTGTGCAGCAACGCTGCTGGTAATCACAAACTGCCTTTAATGATGATCGGCAAATCTATTAGCCCCAGAGCTTTTAAAAACTGCAACATGAAGCCCCCTACCCGTATATTATTGCAACCAGAAAAAAGCATGGATGGATGGTAAGCTGTTCAAAGAATGGTTTCACGACCGTTTGTTCTGTCCGATGGTTTTCTAAGGAAAATCATTTGCCTCCCCGTGCTATCCTTTTGATTGATAACGCGCCGTCACACTGAGGAATTATGTGATTTAGAAATTGTGGCGAAGTTTTTGCTGCCGAATGTTCACCACTTCTACAGCCGATGGACAAGGGTGTACTGCAAATATTAAAACTTATTTACAGAAAACAATTTTAAGAATGCTAATCCAAGATGATAACATTCCTTTAGTTGACAAAATAACCAGTGTGAAGGATGTTGTTTATTGGGCCGCTGAGGCATGGCAGAATATTTCAGAAAACGCTCTGAGAAATTCTTGGAGAAAACTGTGGACATCTCTTGAATTTCAGGACACCCCAGTTGAAAATGAAGAGGAGAATCTACAAAAGGTACAGACAATCCGTGGATGTGAAGCAGACTTAGATGAATGGATGGCAGCGAATGATGCAAGATTGGAGAACCTTACTGACTGATTAAGTGGCTGCTGTGACTGAAGACCAGGTAGAAGTGGACGGAAGTGACAATGAGGCGGAATGTGACAAAGGAGAGCTGGTGCCACACAGTGACACGGCAGAAACCCTTGACCTGGTGCTACACTATTTCGAGGAACACCTGTGCTGGTTTAATGTATATGAGACGATGGTGCAACTTTGCGTTATATAACAGACTGTCTTCATTACGCCAAAAAAAACAATGACTTAGTTTTTGCCTTCTAAAAAGTAGGAATAAAATGGGCGCTTGTAAGTAGTGTTGCCAGGTCCAGGTTGTTTAAAATCGGGCTCAGGGGTTAAAAATCGGGACAACTCCAAAAAAAATGTTCTATATAATTCACGTTAAATTTTATAATTTATAGAGGGCAGGGATAATTTCTATAGGTATTTGTCAATCATAGAAACTTATGAATCTTATTACTAAATATTATAATGATAGACTTATAGATTAAAGTATTAATTTTTTATTAAAATTGTACAGTGCTAGATATCATTGTTTTCATCATACTTTTTTTCATAACGTAATTATAAAAATCCGCTGAAAGACAAATTGAAACTGGTTTTAATTTGTATCTCTGCTTTGACATGTTCCTGTAATTATTCGAGATGCTAGACCAAATTATATTAGACTGGGGTAATTTCCTTTCACGTTTCAAATCGGTATTGGTGCCATGAAAGCAGATATTTCAGATTAATGCGTCTCATAAAAGTGTTTTAAAGCTTGAGCTCGTAGGGCATAGCATGAGAAATTACTATAAAAGTTTCAGGATGAAATTCTCACGTTCAAATATAGACTACTCATAGGTCCTACGCAAAGCACGTTTTACACTGTTATGTAAAATATGTTCGGGACAGCCAATATTTGGCTGATGCAGCTTAATTCACGTCTTCATATAAGTTTTTGAATTTATGGTTCGCCATAAAATCTTACCGGCAGAAATTTTTTGTACTACCGTGATTGGAGGCGTCTGCAGCAAGACTAAATAATGTATCTGAATTGTTGAGTAGATACCGTACGTAAACCATTACGAGCATGTGCAATCTCAATGAGCTTCATTCTTGCAAGTGACAATTTCTCAGCAATTTTAGAATCATTATGCAAAGTAAGATCGAGTTTTGATTCACAACCGAATGAACTGAAAGACGAGGTTTACCGGGACCGAGTGGTATCTCATTGTGACTTAAGCAGCTATCATTTCCTGATTCTTGGGTACTCATCTGATCGGTGTTAAAAATATTATCAGCGACTTTGTTAAACTGACACTCCCATCTTTTTACTTGTTTTAATTAGATTTCTGGTGATTTGCTATGTCATTTTCGCCATCATGAAATACGCCAAACTCTTTATGGCACAATGTGCACGTTAGTGGGGTCAGTTGTTCCATAATCCGTGAACAGGACTGCTGGTTGGGTGCGGTACGTCTGACGTAGACACGTGATTTCATTTTTTGTGACAAGCAGGGGCGTAGCTACTATGGGGCTAGGTGGTGCAGTGCACCGGGGCCCTCACGCTCAGGGGGCCCCCAAGCATACCTAAAGGGCAGGCCCGCCGCTAGCTGTTTGAGCGCCCGCGTGCAATACCGATTATGCCGCCCCCTGTCTAACTAGCCAGTGGTGGATTTAGGAAATTTCCGAACCGGGTCAGAAAACTGTGAGATTGCCGCCCCTTCAAACATTATTTGCCGCCCCCATTGTTGCCATTCCGAGTGTCGCCGGCCGCCCGAAGCAGCTGTTGAGCTAAAAAAAAAAAGGTCGCCCCTTACATAATACGCTGCAAATTTCGTCGCGGCGACAATGGAGTGGCAACTATCGCGGGGTGGCGACTGTCGATCGCTCGTTTTGCCGCCCCCCCTCGATGTGCCGCCCGCGTGCGGTGCACGCGTTGCACGCCCGCTTACGGCGGGCCTGCTCAAGGGGCCCTTAAACGCACCTCTAGGGGCTCTCAAGCGCAGTTTAGAGGGCCCACGAGCCTTCACGGCAAACTATTTTTTTTTTTTAAAGCTCTACCGTCGTCTAAGAACGTCCCCTGAGAACGTAGGAGCCCCTCACAAAGGGCCCTCCCTGCTCAGGGGGGGCCCCAACCACTGCTCAGGAGTCTGAGGGCCCAAAATAATTTTTTTGCACTGGGGCCCTTGTTGACGTAGCTACGCCACTGGTGACAAGTGATGGGTTTTTATCACTCTGCTAAAAAAATCGGGACATTTGGCGTCCCGATCGAGGGTAAATCGGGACACCTGGCAACGCTACTTGTAAGCATTGTAATTATATCGTAAGTTTGATAGTTTTTCTTTCATTGTTATGCACTGTTTAAACTTCATGTTTTCTTACTAATTTTTCTAATACGTGTGTACTGTACTGCGTAAATTAAAATTGTGTGTACGTACAGCAGTTAACCGCGCAATTATATCCAGTATGAACTGTGTTTTAATTCTTTTACCATTTTTCATACTTAGACTAATTTTTTCCCATGTTTGGATTAACCGAACGTTCGGATTAGCGGGATTCTGGTGTATATATACTCACATTTTTAAACATGTCTGTATTTTGCAACATGTTTAAACTCAAAAATTTTACAATCTGTTTACTGAACGATGTTTGCAGACCCCTCAAGAATTGGGGAGCTTAATGCATGTGGTAAACTTTTATATTTATTCTCTGTGGACTTAAAAACCAAACAGCCATCACTTATACATATTTAATACCCTGCTTCTGTCGTTACTCTTTGTCCATCCAATTATTCACAATTTCATTGCGAAGATGTATAAAGTGATTAAGTGGAGTGATGGACCAAGGAAAATAATTCTTTTTTTGGTATTTCTGACTTTACAAAAAGTATCTGATAATGTTAGAAAGTTCAAGATATTAAAATTATGAAGATTAAAGCCTAAAATACCAACATGAATAGAAAAATAATTTATAGTTTACTGAAGAAGGAGGTGCCTACTTCCTTAAGCTTAATTTTTCTCCCAACTGATAAGGGAGCTTGCACTAACTACGTGGCTCGGCGGTCCAGAGGGGAAGGGGTTGGCTGGAAGGCTACGCTGAGCTACGTGGGGGAAAGGGGGGGGGGTTTCCTTTCATATTATTTTTCATAGTTAAAATAAGGAATAGAACACACAACAGCATGTGAATATTTATTTCCGTCATTTAATTATCTCTTGATGTAATTTACGATAGTCTGACAAGAGAAAACAGTACAAAATGTCTTCTGGAATCAAAAGGGAAAAAAAGCTACGTGCTACATGGGGAAGAAAAGGGGGGGTAGAAGCAAAAGCCACATGGGGAAGAGGGGGGGGGGGTTCACAGGAAGTCGAAATTGAGCTACGTGGTTTATGGACACACTGTAAGAGTGAATATTACTAACTCAGGGGAAAAAAAACTAGAGAAGAATTTGGACAAAATATAAACAAAAGGATAAACCAAAGAAAAACAAGTCGTGTAATATATCAGAAATAATAACAGTAGGCTAATTATAAAAAGTAGCAAAAAGCCTCAGTAGAAAAGAGAACCTAACAAGTTTTTCCTTAATGCTCAAAGACAGTGATTCACAACCTCTATTCTGGGAGCATGGGGAAAATATCCGCAGAAACAATATTAAAAATGTAATTCTTATTGAATTTTAAGATATATCAAAAATTATTAATTAAAAATGGCTTCAGTGGTCGCCATGAATATTTCAATGACCAAGCAAAAATCTTGTATTTCCAGGATATGACTAATAAAATACATTCGATTTAACATTAAAGAGTTTCTTTTATAATTAAGTTACGCTCTAAGAGACTGTGGTACGTGTTTATACCAATTGACATGGTTTGTAAGTTAGTAGTCCGTAAAATTATTTTTGACATTTTACTAGTCCTAGGGTTAAAAATGCTAAGGAACGCTCGTCTATACCATAGGTACCAAATCTCTTTGATCTACCATATCCTTTTCGAAAAAATAATTAGCGCTCACTTTTCAGGAAAAAAAAACATCGGTTCCCTGTTCTTGTAATCAATAATGTAACTTATAGTGCTACATATTTTTTTCGGTCTTTGACCACTTTTTCAAACAATGAATCGATAGCCTTCTGTTAGGTGAAGACTACTGTGTTATTTATTGAAAACAACTATTTTTTAAATTGCTTTATTAAAAGATATTAACAATATTGGCATATTGCTCAAAGTTTGATTGATAAATATATATTATTAAAATATTAGTGAGAGGGTGAACATAGTGTTAATGGAACTAATTTTGAAAGTGACCTGTAGACAGCGTTCTGAATTTTTTTTAATTCACACTAGAGTTGACCGAACTTCCTAACAATGACTTGTGAAAACTTGTTAATATAAGCATTGTTGATTGGGCCGGAACATAAAGGCCCTTAGGATTTGCTTATTACTGCCCTGCCACTAACCACGGAGCATTCTTCTCACTACCACACGAAACTTCAAACTACACGGCCGAAATTCTCGCCATCAAGGAAGCCATACAGTACGGATTAGAAAAAAACTTCAGGATAATACTTATCTTAACGGACTTCAAAATTACACTTCAGCGACTCCAGAACCCTCAGTGGAACCTCAGCAGCAACAGATACATCATGGACATTATTGAGATGACAGTTTCAACGCAAGAACAAGACATCAGATTCATGTGGGTAAAAGGTCACTCTGGCATCACTTATAACGAACTAGTAGACTCTCTCGCCAAACGCGGAGCCACGGAAGGTACGCTCCTAGCACTGCCGTTAGCCCGTTACTGTATACAGACTTCCTACCCCGGGTGCAGGGGCGCCGAGTTTTAGAAAACCTCGTGGGTGCTCATGCCCATTTGATTCGGTTTTTTTTTTAAAATAAAAAGAGAACCGGCAAAGAGCGTGAACTAGTTTCGACGATTTCACTGGCGAATTGCTGATTTGGCAGGGAATAACATACGCTACTTTTTACCCATTAAACATTTAGGGTTTCACGCAAATTAAATAAAAACCTTCAAAAACATGAACGAAGACGCAGGACAAAATAGTTACATAATAGTGAAAATTGCATCTAAATCCGTCTAGTAGATTTCAAGTAATAAGCAAAAGATACAGAAGGAAAGAGAGATTTTGCATTTTATAAATTCTATTCCAGGCCAAAAAACACACTAAATTTCATTAAAATGGGTTCGGCCTCTTTAACGTGATTGATTTACAAAGTTATAGATTTTCAACTACATAGATAACCAATAATTTGTCTCTTCCTGTTAGAAATCGGTAATTTATTGTATTTGATTAGTGTCCGCAAGGATCGCTACTTGAACGAAGTAGCAAGACAGCTCGTAATTAATATACAGATGTGATGGGGGGGAAAAATGTGCAGAAAATACTTGATTGAACAATAAGAAACGGATACCTATCCTCTAACATAAGACTAGCATTTACCCGCTGATTCGCACGCACGGGGTTTGGCGTGCCCTTTTTTTTTGTTTTTAGTACCAAATATTAACTTGAAGAAGCAAAAAATGTAAATTTCGTTAAAATATTTTCCTTTCCTTTAGTTATTATTATTATTCGATTTTCAAATTGTAGTTCGAAAGCTTTTTGTTATACTTACAGTTCCACACAATATAATATATTAAAAATAATAAATTAAAATTAGATGAAACATAATAAGGGCGTATCGAGAATTAATTGACCTTTTGGTCAGAAATTTGGAAAATTTTCTCGAGATTAAAACTGAATATTAAGGCCTTAGACATAAAGCAAAATGAAAGTTACCGTCTGCAGTAGTGTTGGCAGTAGCGAACATGGAGGAAGGAAATATATGGAGACGACGCAAGAGACCTTCACCACGCATTGAAGTGAAGCCGGGCGGAGGAGGAGTGGGGGGCTAGGCCGAACCCATACAGACACGGGGTATATGTACAAAAACCTCAAGGGAACTCTAGAATCAACATAACGCCGCAATCTGGTGGTGGATTATTATGTAACTCGATGAGACAAATAAAAAATGAAGAATAAATGTTTTTGATATCATGCTTAGTTTTCGAGATATTCTGTCTCAAACGTGAAATGTTTTTGGTTGAAATTCGGAAGAAAAAATTGGTCAAAGTCAAATTTGATGACGGATTCTTATTTAAAAAGACGAGACAAATAAAAAATAAAGAATTAAAATTTTCGATATCTCGCCTAGTTCTCGAGATATACTGTATCAAAAGTGAGGTGTCTTGAGTTGAAATGCAGAAGAAAAATTTCGCAAAAGTCAAAAGAAATCGAAAATAAAGAATACAATTTTTCGATATCTTGCTTAGTTTTCGGGATATACTGGGATTGGGTTGATATGTGGCCTGGATTAAAAATTAATTCTGCAAAAGCCACAATGGTGGACATGCAGAATGGATATTTCAGTATTTTTACTACCACTTGTGGTTAGGTTGAAATGCGGCCTTGATCAGAATAAAAATAGTTATCTTGTTACCATACATCGTAAGCTTAGTTGGGAATACCTGGAAGCAGTTTATGTCCGCGATACACGTTTTGTCACTAATTTGGTTCTCATGAAATTACTAACAGTAATAGATCAATTCTTTGTCCCTTATGGAACAACAAAACAATTCTGGTACAGACTGCATTTAGACCTAACCACAATCTCCATTAAATTGCCGATACAGAATCAAACTATGTAGACATACCCACACACGCGTATTTAAATCGCAAACTGTATTTGCAGTAATAACATCGTTTGCTTGATCAAGATTCCTAGATCGCATAGCATAATTTAACACACATAATTTCATCATACACTGACAGTATAAACTGCAACGTGACGAAAGAAAGCTCAATACTAAATTCACTGAATCGCGATTAGGGATTTGCAATCCAGCAAAGCGGGTTTCGCACAAAATTAAGCGGATCCGCAATCCGCAAAATCCGGTGGAAACGCATGTCACTTTGCGTGACTCGCTGCCCCATTCGGTCTCTGTCGGATATTTGCAGTTTGCCCGCGTCCTTGCTGTTGGCATTTGACTCCTGTGAACAAGCGTTTGTTTTTGTCAACCTTCTTCATTCGTAAGTAAATACGCTTTTACGTATTCATCAAAACTTGCGTTTGTTTCGAGTATACATTTCTGTAAATTTAGTTATGGTACGTATTTAATACGATTTTCTAACTATATAATTATTTTTTAAGTGCCGCACACGTTATCTGAACTACAGGGTTACAGCTTTTTATTCACGGTTTCATTATTCCCATTTTCTGTATTTGCAGATAAAGTAATTGTGACAATTTCCTAATTTGCGGCTGAAAATTTGATTATTCGTTGATAGGAAACTAATGTTATCGTAATTTTAACGATCGCTTACCTATTTATTTAACAGCTATCAAAAGGAAATTGTATATCCTTTGACTTATTGTTGTTTTGGCCGCTGCCTCAATGCTTTTCTTTGACGAAAGCCACCTGCTTACATGTACCTCTCAGGCTTTCGATTAATCCCTCTTCTCCTTGTTATTATTTCGACTAAAGGTAAAAAAAGTTATAATGAAATTTTCACGGGTGTATCGACGAATTGTATTGTAGGAACACCATACTTCGACGGCTGCCTCCGCCGTCTTCCTCACGTGCGTAATTTCGTGTGTTTGCAATGAAATCCGGAGGTACAATCTATGAGGACTTCACTGCAATCATTCGCCGAGAAAGTCTCCTTTCTTACTAAAAAATAATAATTTCCACTCTAAAAACGTCGTTACGCCACATAAGTAAATCTGAAATACTTGACAGTTTACGTGTTGGTGAGTAGTTTCTTTTAATAACATTGAATCAACTGTAATATCAAACAAGGAATCGGGAGATATAATAATGAATCACGCAAAAAAAAAAGGCCAAGTCTCGTGCTTGTGCAGTGACAAAAAGTTATGAGATCTTGTTCTGAGCCAAGTCTACACTTTACAGAGTATATTCACTTCACTTTGTGAAATAGGATTCTTTTCTCGGTGTTATGGAACGTTTATTTAGAATTAAAAAAAAAAAAAAAAAAAAAAAAAAAAAAACTCGTGTATCTTCGCCATTAAGCAAACCATATTTTTAAACTTATGTGATGTATTGTAAGGCACATAATATGACCTACGACTCAATATTTTCCATTTTTATTATTTATTTATAAATTGGTTTAGATTAAAAAACAAAAATGTAAAACCTCGAAATTCACTTAAGACGCGCTAAAAAGTTTTAATGTCATTTTGCCAATCAAAATATTCTTAACTGTTAATTTTTATAATTTAACATTAAAAATTATTTATTAATTTAATTTATTAACGTTTTAAGTAACTATGTTTTGAATATATGCGTTAAAGAACTGTTTGTACCAATTCAGCGCGGATCCCGCGGGATTGAAAAAACTGCGGGATTGCAATCCTTAAGCGCGATGTAAAACACACCCCTTTAAATCTCATTTTCAACACTCGTTAAAAAGTAATACTAGTCTATTATGTGCAAAATAGCAAGGTATGCTGATTTTATAGACTACACCAACAAAAATTTGAGAACAAAGTTATCCCATTGAGAGCTATGACTAAATATTTATAGACAGGCACCGAAGTTTGCAAAACCTACCGCCCACTTCAACAACGATAATTAGAATTCAACTTACTTATGAAATGATATTCCAGGTCCTTTCCTCTCTTGCCTATTTGTGCAACCGTATGCAACACAAGATGGCATTATAAAACACTTATACACATTACAAAATGAAATAATCACAGCATTTAACACAATGTGAACATCGCATTTGTTTGGGATTGCAATATCGCCGCTGCCACCACTTCGCATGCGCGAGAGTTTAGAGCCTGCTTCACAGATTTAACGTCACTTCTCCTCCTTCCTTCCTCCATGGTAGCGAACGGTCATTTCTAAAAATATCTCTGCCGTCAATGATAGCATTTGCAATAACGAATCTGAAATCGCTGGCAAATTTTCGTAATACGATATGTGTACATTCCTATGCATTAATTCAGTAGAAGCTACTACTGTATTGTTATGTAAACTATAAATGAAATATGTAGAACAAAATCAATGCCATTTGCATTATGTAATAACAATTCCGTATAATTAACCAACTGCAAAAAAAAAGAACTTTCAGAATATGTAATTCAAACCGTCATTTTTGACGGGATCGAAGCTAGTAATAATAATAAAAATATAAAAATGGAATCGTTATATTAACAGTGTGTAGCATAATTTTTATTAGCTGGATATATGTGTTAGTACATACTTCATGTACAGTTTAACTAAGAATTGTATGATCAACAAATTAATAAACCTTTCTAAGAATATACATTTTTAATTTATATAATATCAATTTTTTTCAATGCAAACTTATTTTGTCAAACTACGGCTCTATTTATAAATGTATCAGCAAAATCTAGTAGATCCACATCATCCGCTATTTCTCGGATTACGTGCACTTCCATGCGATAATTTAATCTTTGCTGAGCCATAGTACTCAGTTTTTAATGATCGTTCTGCGGTGCATGTCGGTACTGGAATAGTTGAAACGATTTTTTAACAATTTGATGATACCAAATTAAATATATATATAAACATTTTTCACATTGTTCAGTCTGACATTTTTTTGTTCATGCAATAGCACGATGAGGAACCAAACGATCCACATCAATGAGATCTTCGTGGAACTCTTTCACGTGACTGCTGCTTGCATCATTTTAATCAGTAAGGAATAATTCCACCTTACACAAATGTCTTATAGCATTTTTAATGGTCGCTACGGCTAATGACTTTATCTAAAACGTCAAGATATATTTTTTATGTCAGTCAGCGCGTGAAGAAAATCAATGCGGTTCACTTGATGAATCGTCTATATGTCTATTTATCCTCCTTATTTTTGGAGTTATTAATGTTGATTTGTTGATCATCCAATATAAAAACTGAGTCAAGAGTCGATTTCGAAGAGCTTTGAAATTTTTCGCCAGTTCATTGGAATGAAACGACGTGCTTCACAATATTATCTACAGATTTTTGCAGAATGAAAAAATTCTTACGTAAATTTGCGTTTAAAGCTTTGAAGCAAACGAGAATTTCTGCCAGAAATGATAATAAAAAGAGATTCAAAAGTTTTAAGACTTTTTATTAACCATATTGCTTTCGCTCAGGTATTATCTTCATGACCTTTTGTGTCCTTCAAAAAACATAGCAGCACACTATAATTGTTTAGAATAGTTTTTAAGGAATAAATACGACAACACTACCTTGTTGGTCAAAAAGGCCGCAGAGATAGGTTCACCAGTAGCTGCCTGTAGTGATTCAAAACAAGCCTGGTGTTTCGACGAACCATGCACGACAACAACACGCTAAAAAAATGTCTTATTACATGTACCTACTTATATAGTCTCTTGAACAACCAGGTTTAACGAGTGAGCGGTTCAATGCACATGAATTGACCTTGCTTCGATAGCTTTAATCCCCAATCCCTTCAACATCAGAAGCACTGTCTGTTTATAGACCTGTACACATCTTTATATTTATGTCGAATCTTCTTAGAACTGTATTCATTCAAAATTTCAAAGAAATTTTGTCGGATGTTGTTGATACCGTTTAACAGAGGCCGATAAAAATTTCGTGTATATTACACTTCGTGTCCACGTAACGAAAGAAGAGTGAGGCTTGTTCATTACTGGAAATATCGCTAGTTTTATCAACCATAATTGAATAGCAGACCGTATTTTGAACTGCTTTTATTGTTTTATGCAGTATTTCGTCACTCAAAATTGCACACGCTTCGTTAGGGATATCGTATGACAACCACCCACATTTGTTGCCACTTGTTTAACTCGAAAATATCCTATACTCACAGCTTCAACATCGAATGCAATTTGAATATTCGTCCTCCTAATCCCTTATGGCTAGGCCTTCGGTCACTAAAAAACGATTTGTTTTCATATAATATAGTTTACTTTTTGATAGCGTTCAGCGTAAATTGACGGCGCGTTATAAATTGACTCTATGCAATACAGAAAAATGGTGAACTTTACGCTTTTCATGCTTTTTAAAGCTTTATTTCATTATGAAAAACCACCTTGAGTGAGTGCCTTAATGTATTCATCTCCTCTTGATGATGTTTTCGGCGCAGGTTTGGCAAATCCCTTTATCTATATCTTCATCATTTTAACAGCCATGAAATAATTGTCTGCCACTTTTAAAATTGTGACTTTTCTTCTGTTCAAATGAATTTGCAGAAATAATATCTTCTGGTTGGATTTGCCGAGTTGTAATAAGCTGAGAAGAGCTACTAGTGGAGTGTTCTTCAGGTTACGATTTCGAAGGACGAATTTTTATATGGAAACTAATAATTTTCCGAAATAAACACGATAACATCTAAGCAGCGTTCTCTTAAAGCACATGTTTCGTTTACCAGCTCGACTAAGAACGAGTGAGCCGCGGCCGCAACAGCGCGGCGGCGGGTGAGGCGCGACGGAAGGCGGGCTAGGATTTGCGCGGGGTCTAGTTGCTTGATTTGCTTCTGTGCGGCTTTCTACGAATCAAACCAACACTTACCACACAGTAGATAGTGTTATGTATGACCTAACGTAGTGTTTATATTTTTCTCCTTGGGCATGACGTGCACACTCACTTCATAAACAAGTGCGATTTCGTCAAGACGTCTTGCCTCGCCAGGCGGTGCGTGACGTTGCTAACACAGGTGTCGCTCGAACTCTATTGTTGATTAGTGATTACTGTTGATGTCTATTCTCATGAGTGCTCCGCACCCACTATTTACATCTCGTGGGTGCCAGAGCACCCGAGCACCCACAGAGTAGGCGCCCCTGCCCGGGTGAAACAAAAAATAAAACAGGACAACTTAAAGGAAAACACTACGCGGCCATCCAACCATCAGTTCCAAAACAAGTCTGGTATAAAGATTTCGACGCAAAAAGACAATTCCTGACATCAATAATTAGGATGAGATTAGGACATTGTGCCGTCCCCAGCCAGGGGCGTAGCTACTATGGGGCTAGGCGGTGCAGTGCACCGGGGCCCCTAAACGCACCTCTAGGGGCCCTCAACCGCAGTTTAGAGGGCCCACGAGCTTTCACGGCAAACTGGCGACTTTTTTTTTTTCTGAGAACACAGGAGCCCCTCACTAAAGGCCCTCGCTGCTCGGGCGGGAAGGTCGCTCGTCTGGCCTGAGGGCCCAAAAATTTTTTTTTTGCGCCGGGGCCCTTGTTGACCTAGCTACGCCACTGTCCCCAGCCATCTCCATAAAGTGGGTGTCATGGAATCACCACTGTGCGACGCAGACAAGGAAGACGAGGCAGATTTAAATCACGTATTCTTCAGATGCAGTAAATACTTCACCCACAACAAAAATCTGCTAACTAAATTACTATCGCTACAGGTTCCTCTCCCGACATCGATCTCAACCCTCCTTGCGTCGGGCCACCCGAAGATATATAGAAGCCTGATAAACTTCTTACGCGAAGCACAAATTAACATTTAAACGAAACTAATACAAACAAATGGACAAAACATACCAAAACTATATAGTTAAAATTCCATATGTAAAATTATATTAAATAGCCAATTTGTATAATATGTAATATTTTAAATATGAATGATATGTAAATAATATTTAAATAACATGAAAATATCTAAGCTATATGTAAATATGGAAATTAGATTTAAACAATGTAAAATATGCTAAATAGGAAAGATTCATAATAAGCAAAATGTAATATGTAAAATGTCGTATGAGGGCTGGTGTAATGGTCTTGCGACCAGAAACTAAATTTAAAAAAAAAAAAAAAAAAAAAAAAAAAAAAAAAAAAAAAAAAAAAAAGCCACTCGCACAGCCGAGCAGTCTCTTTGCTGTTATCCTCGCATAGTACGAGAATTGTGTAGTTCAATACGTCCAGTGAACTACAGAATGTCACTGTGGAAATGAGTGGAAGTATAGAGAAGACAAAGGGGTAAAGCAAGAAGCATTTATCATTTTCGCGTCTTTCCCGGTAATATCAACCTTTATTAAGACAATAATTAAGAGAAAGACGATTTAGACATTCTTAAGTAATTGAAAAACTTGTTGTCGTCTGAATACAGTTCATCAAAAAGAGTATAGATTCCCTTAGCAATAGAATATGATGTACATACATCTTTCTCTCCCTTCGCCTTCTCTTTTTCATTTTAATTATTTTTAATTAATTATTAATTTAATTGCGATGTAGCTAAAACTCCGGTAGCAATTTCCCTAGCCATCTAATTTCCCCTTTATGTATACAGTGCAACCTTAATATACCGTACCTCAATATAACGAATTCCTCGATTTAACAAATTCTTCGTAATCTCCTTGAATTGTCCATAAGAGTCAATATAAAATGTACCTTTACATTGCGAACATTTTTTGCGAACAACCTCTTTATAAAGAATTTTCAACTATCAAGAAAAAGTATACATACCTCTAATTAACGAATTTTGTCAACCCAAAACCTTTATATAAAGTTCCCACCAATCGCGACATGTTTCGACGCGCTTTTGTTCGTAAAACAATCATTGTTGTTTGATTGAAAGTAATGTAAACACTTCTGCTCGTCACTATTGTTAAAGATTTAAGTTAAAATGGCTCAGAAACGTAAAAGGTGTTCCTTATCGGTTGCAGAAAAGCGAAACATCATTAATTATGTTGACAAAAATCCTATGACGAAAAAATTAGACATAACTAATAAGTTCGGGATTCCCGCAAGTACATTGGCTACAATTTTAAAATTTAAAGATAAGTTTTCAGAAGAAAGTGGTTTGCCTGTAAACGGTAAAAGATTAAAATCATGCGAGTTCAAAGAAGTAGAGGAATGTGTGTCGAAGTGGTTTAAAACAGTGCCGAGACAAAAAAATCACAATCGGAGGCCCTATTCTTCAGGAAAAGGTTCAACAGTTTGCAGTAGAATTGGGACATGAAAAGTTCCGTGCTAACAACGGGTGGCTTCAAAATTTCAAAAAACGAAACAAGATTGTTTTTCGAAAAATATGCGGTGAAAGTGGTAGTGTTGATGAAAAAGTATGTGATGATTGGAAAAACAAACTGGCAGAGCTGACCACCGGATACGATCCCGAAGACATCTTTAACGCCGATGAAACTGGACTATTCTATAAATGTTTACCTGACAAAACCTTATCATTCAAAGGCGATGAATGTAATGGCGGAAAAAACAGCAAACTTCGCGTAACAGTACTGCTGGGAACAAATTGTACTGGGACTTACAAACTTAAGCCACACATCATCGGAAAATATAAAAAACCGCGATGTTTTAAAAATGTCAATAATCTGCCAACAGATTACATGTCCAACCATAAGGCTTGGATGACTAGTGATGCTTTTTGCAATTGGCTTAAAAGTCTGGATAAAGAGATGAAGAAAAAAAACAAGAAAATTCTAATGTTCATCGATAATTGTACTGCACACGGAGAAATTCTTAACCTGGAAAATATAAAGTATTTGCCTCCAAATACCACGTCAAAACTACAACCACTGGACCAAGGCATCATTCAAAGCTTCAAAATGCATTATAGGAAGGAAGTTGTCAGACGATTTCTTGCTGATGTTGAACGTCAAACACCAACTACAATTGACGTTTTACAAGCCATTTGGATGATCGCCAAAGCTTGGAATCTAGTCACTGAAAAGACCATTGCAAACTGCTTCAAGAAAAGTGGGTTTAAAGTAACATGCGAAGATGAGGAGGACGATTTACCAGTCGCAGAACTTGCTAGGACCTGGCAAAGAGTTCAAAAAGAATTGCACCTTCAAGAGACTGAGTTCGAAGACTTCGTTACCTTTGATAATGATTTAGCCGTCTGTGGAGAACTAACTGATGCTGACATCGTCACATCTGTGTTGCCGGTTACTAATGCAGAAGCGGATGAAGACGAGGAAGAAGGGGGTGAAATTGATGAGCATAACTTCACAATAAAAGATGCTTATAATGCTTTAAATATAATAAAATCTGTGTTTCTCAAAAAGGGAGGTTTGAGTGACGATGTAGTCAATTCCATTACGAAATTAGATTGCGCTTTGGATGTGATAACTCTTACCGGTGGTAAACAGACAACTATTTATGACTTTTTTCTAATCAAGATGAACAAAATTGAGATTAAGCTACTTTAACCACATTGTTGATTCTTTACCTTTAATTCGTGATTTTTATTGTGCGAATCTTTGAAATTAAATTACCTACATAATGTATGTACCCACCAAGATATGTACCTACTTTTACGGATTTTACTGCATTCAATTTTGATTATTAATGTAAGAAAAAATTTTGTTACCTACCTAATTGTTTTTAAATAGAAAATACATACAGTAATTTGATAAAAATGTGTTATCATTTATTAGTAGAAGTTGATCGCTATAACAAGATAAGTACGTAATGTTGAGGTGAATATAATTATTTTTTTACCTCTTTATAACGAATTTTAGACCAACCTAACCTCAACATAACAAACCTTAGTTCAACGAATAACTTGATATAACGAATATTTTCTTATTCCCCTCCGATTTGTTATATCGAGGTTGCACTGTATATTTAAATTTTCTTTTATAGCTGGAATGTCAAATTCCTCCCCCATTTACTTTTCCGATTTATAAATTTTAATTTTAAAATCCTTAAGCATTTTTTCCCCAAATTATTCATCACTACACTTGGTAATTTGCTCCAATTCCTGACAACCTTACCAACAAAAGAAAAAATTTTCCACTCCCTTATGCAAGAAATCGAGCCCAAGCTTCTGGTCATGGTCGCCTTTCTCCTTCCATGCACTATTCCTAATTCTTTTACCAATTTCCCTCCAAGCCCCATGACCAAGATATGCTCTCTGACATTTCCAGCACTCTCTTCACCCTCCTCCTTTCCTCCATTGAGTCCCAATCCAGTTCCTGTATCATATCAGTTACTGACTGGGTCCTGCAATAATTTCCACAAATCAAAGTGCTCTTCGTTGCACACCTTCCAACTCATGTATTTGATCACCAAAATGTGGTCCCAAACTACACCACCATATTCAACAAATGGTTTTGTAACCCAACTCCCTAACTTCTCTGTTACATCCTCTTATCACCCTCTCCAGCAAATGAAGGATTTTGTAACCTTTTTCTACCAGCTGCTCAATTGAGTTTGTTATCAAACGTTATGCCAAGAATTTACACTTCATGAAGCAAATCTGACCCCACTCTATAATCATAATTAACCTTTAGATCTATTTATCTGTATACCTTATAAGCCGAGTCTTCTTGGCATTTATCTTCATTCCATGCTGGCCTACCTATTTAAATATTCTATCCAGATCACCCTGCAGCTGTTCAGTCTTCACCTGTTTTGATCCTATTGTATGCCATTGTATCATTTGCAAAATACCTAGATTCTGACCGTAACACAGTCATTCATTAGAATAATTAACAGCTACTACCATATTTACTTCACCTTCTTTTGATAATGTATTTCCTACTTTGTTTTCTGACTTTTAAGAATTCCTCTACCCAGCAAGTAAATTTCATCCAATTCAATACATTTCAGATTATTTAAAACCATTTTATGGCTTACTCTGCCTTAAAAAGATCTAGTGCTACACTATCAACTTGGCCTCCCTTTCCCAATTCATTTGAAATATCTTGCATATAGCCCACTATCTGAGATTCACATGAATATCCTTGCCTAAAGCCATGTTGTCGATCTGAAAACTAGTTTCTTTCTTCACAGACATTTCTGATATGGTTGCATATCAATCTCTCCACCATTCTGCCTATCACTGATGACAAACTAATTGGCCAGGAATTTTCAACCCTATTTTTTACCCCTCCTTTATGAACAGGTATTATTACTATCGCTCTTTTCCAATCCTGTGGTAAGCAGCAAGTCTCCAAACTCATTTTAAATAAAATTTCAAGGTAAGGTACAATATTGTATCACACAATCTTTAATAAATCTGTAGTAATATTATCTACACTAGTTACATTACGTTTTTTTTAGCTTTCTGAGTTCCTTTGCAATTACCTCAGAATTTATTTCAAATTTTGTGGGTTCGTCATTTATACTCTCCTCTGATTCATTCCCTCCCATTACAGGATTACTGTCCTAGTTGTCTCACCAAACCTGTCACTCAGCATCTCTGCACTTTTAAAATCCTAAAGTAGGAAGGGGCATATGAACAGTAGACTGAACGCGTGGTGGCGAGTCTGGCGGCGCCGCCAGGTGGCCTAGTATAATAAGCTAGGTAAGATACAATGCCCCGACACGACTTTCCACCACCAGTGGCTGCCGGCCTGGTCGCGGGGCACGACAGCCAGCCGGCCGCCAGTTTGTGGCGACGCCACTGGCTGCCCTAGTGTAATAAGCTCCATAAGACTCAATGACCAGCGACGAGCAGCGCCACCAGTGGCGCGGCTGGCTGCGCCGTCAAGTCGCCTAGTGTAATAAGGCCCAAACACACGCTGCTACTTGTTCACGTGCTAGTCAAAAACTTATTAAAGGAAAGCTAGTATGTACCAATACCCAGGGCAGAGACGAGTAAGCGGGGCAAAAGTACCCCGAGGGCCCTCCATCCTGTGTGCCTAACTAAATAGAAATCAAACTTTAAAAAACTTTATTAAGAAAAGGAATTATTTGATTTTTTTTATATTAAAATTTTCTGACTTTATCCAACAAAAAAACTAAGTTTAAAGTAAAAAATTTGTCGGGAGGGAAGGGGGAGTCTAAGAACGCTAACCCAGGGTCAGAGAACCCTAGCACCGGTACTGCCAATACCTACTTTTAGTACGGACTGATCCTACTTAAAAGACATGTAGAACTTCAGAGCCCCCTAAATTTGTCTTGGACCCCTATGTGAACCGCTGGTCCAAAATATTACTAAGCTCCCTTTTTCCTAATAGGAAAAATTATGCCTGGTTGTCAGACTTGTATATTGTACCGGTACTTTATACAACAGTATTATGATTTCTTTCTAAGTGACCATTTGGAAGACTTAAATATTACTAATTTTAAACCGTGTTGATTGGTGATTGATATTGATTTTTAATGTTTCCAGGCTGAATACAATTCCAGCACTTTCGGACAAAACATTGAACTCCTTTAAGATATCGACCCACCAGAAAGATTTCTCTACTACTATTATTCTCAAAGGGATTGTTTTGTATGTCTATTTCGAAAGCTTTCGGACATTAGTCTTATTCAGAATCATTCGTGGAGTGTTACTATAGTTTGCAAAAGTGCTTGTGCCGTATTTACATTCATATGTCACATTATTACTTTCGTATTATCCTATAAGTTAGTACTGTAAGTTGCAATCTATGATTTACTCCCAGATTTTTATTTCTTGTAGAAATTATTGTGAAATGCATGCGTAACACTTTTCTTGTTACTTTCTGTCTTGTCAGAGTCGATATGCAAGCTGCAATCTGATTTTACCACTCTGGAAGTATCTGCAATGATGTAAAATATCACATCTTTTTGGAAAATATATCACTGATTTTTAAATTATTTGCACTGCGTTTTTGATACCCAAAGCCTTCTAGCTTTACTGCTTGACTTTTATATATAATTTGTGGATTGTGTTGTGAGTAGGGTTGCCAGATGGCCGGAAAATGCAGGAATGTCCCGGAATTTTGTGTCTGCTCCCGTATCCAGGAATTAAGCGTTACTGTTTTTTGTCAAACTTATGATACCACGGTGGCCATGCCGCGCTCGCAGTGGGAGGTGGAGGATCGCTCCACCTTAATCCTCGGTCACACGGGGCGCTTTTTGTCGCTGCTACTTCAATAGGAGCGTTTAATCGCTTCATATAACAATATAATCGCTGCTACTGACCAGGGCCGGATTTAAACTTTTATTTTAGTGTAGGCTGTTCATTTTGTTTCGCCCTTTTCTCCTTCATATTTATACTAATCACTGATTTGTATTACCTTTATTAGGTAACAAACGAGAGATTAAGAGTGACTTCATTATTTTAAAGTATTCAGATTTAGTCATAAAACAGAAACAAGAAAAATGAATGTTTATTATGAAACAAGAAAATAAAAAATGTAATACATAATTATAGTTTTGGGAACTGCATCCCTTTCGGTACCTGCCAGAAACTGGTACTAACCTGTTGAAATTTACAACAGTCGCTTCATCAACATGTCCTCTTCACGTTTTGCGATCATACATTGCGGAAAAGTCGCTGGAAATTTAATTAAAAATGCCGAAATATGAATGGCCGAGCAACTGCTAAATGCTTTCAGCAATGCTAAAATAACAAAAAGTATTGGTACAGGGATCATTTCAACCTAAACAGTTTAGTTTTGTCATAAAATCATGGTTAGGTTGAAATACAGCCTGGATGAAGTTATAAAAAATTACGAAATTTTGGCTATGCGGCATCCAAGACGCAAAGGCGTATTTGTTTACAATGGAAGCAATCTATTATCTCTGGTTGCTCGTTGCTATGTAAGATGGCAGGTTCCGAAAGTGGTGCAGTTCCCATAGTTTTCTACGGGATTTTTGATCGGCGAAGTCATCTATAAGATCATCATAGTTTATGGTGTTCATTATTTCCGCTTCTATATATAGAAGAGCCAAAGTGTTTAGTTTTTCTTGAGATAATGAATACCTCTGGTAATTCATCACTCGTTTTAAGCAGGAAAAGCTCGTTTCCCCAGAACAATTTGTGGCTGGAGAGCAAAGTGCTATGCGGAGAGCTATATTCTAGTTCCTACCTGTTTTATCGACTTCGCGTACACTTTTTCTTAAATAGAGATGCCTAAGGAATGCGTTAATCACATTTTCATCGAGAAATAACTTTTTTCTACTGGCCGTACTTTGCACAGCGCCCTTCGGGTAAATGTTACACAGAGAATGCTTCCTCAAAAATCTGGAGAGATCAAGTAACGAATTTGACTGAGGTTTCTCTGCAATCTTATTAGATGAAACGTACGCTCTGATTTGTAATCAATTATTGTTAAACGATTATAATTATATTAATTTCAATCAGAATACCGGTTTCGGCATAGTTCAATGCATGTTCCTTAAAAATTTCAAAGAATTTTATTCATTATTAGCTGAGAAATGACGAGTTAGGTTTCAAAAATCGTTGACTTTCAACATCCAGATTCTCAATTAATGAAATCTTAGATCATACTTAACTATTTTATAAATAATGAAATGTAAGTCTGTCAGCAGAAACTTATATTCAGGAAACTAATGAAGAATTAAATTAATAATTTAGCTAATTGTTCGCTGACACCACTTACATAAATGAAAATTGTTAATAAACGTATTTTTATTTTCTATTAATTGTACCGAGTTTGTCACTTCACTATTAGATGTCACCAATTAAATGAAAATTTATAGTAGACGTTTTTCTATTATATTTATAATCACACACAAATTTGACGGCTTACTAAGGCGGGCACCCTAGGAAATTTGCCGCCCCTAAAACGCTGCAGCCCCTAGGCATACAGCCTAATGGGAAATCCATCACTGTTACTGACTCGACTAGCAAGTATCAAAAATAGCAGCCATTCGATTTGAACACGTTCAATTCTCATCGCTAGTAGCGCGCGATTGTGGTGGTCACGTGACCCAGTCGCCGGTACACAGCTTTGTGTCACGTCTGACAGCACAATCGCTAGACTTTTTATTGTTGTCAGAAGTAGCGTCACCGTTCCAATTTTTTTTTTTTTAAATTTCATCACGGAAAACCTGGGATGAAATGTGACCAAATAGTTGATTTTTTTGTTTATCGGAAGGACTGTTGCACACCAATAATAATAAATGAATTAGCAAGAATATGCGAAAAAATAAATCGTTTGAGTAGGTTATTTATATGATTGAATGAAAGTGGATTGATCATTCCATCTGACGAACATCTCAGAAAAAAATAATAACATTAAGGATGCATACAGAAAGTAATTTAGCTATGAGTAAATACTCCACAGTCTTCAGGCTATCACCACTTGTAACACAAGTTAATTTCTGGTTTGGTATTACATGGAATAGAACCTCTTATCAATGTATCTTTTTCATATATTGAAGAGAAACCACTTCAAATAATTTATCAAACTTTCCTTCAGTTAGCCGCTGAATATTTTTGTAGGCTAGTGAATCCTAGTTCTATCAGAAGAAACGCAGAGGCCTCCGCTTTTTTTATTCGTCTAATCCAGTCGCGGACCCATTTTCTGTTTATCTTTTTAATTTAATTTAACAAATGTTTATTCAACTCAGCATTAGTCGAACTAATTAATCGTCTCAGAACTATACGACGTGATTTGTACGATATCATAACCAACCGATTAGTAGCAGCGACAAAAATCGCCCCGTGTGACCGAGCCTTTACCACCATTTCAGCCTATTCATAGCTCCTTTGAGCTGGTGTACTGTGGAGTATTTTGTCCTGAGACATTGCCTCCAAGTCGTTTTGACGAGTCACATCTTCACATTTGGTATGTCTTAATGTTGGCTGTAGTTGTCGTCTTCAAATGATGTTTCTTCACAAGATGGAATGCCGGCGCATCTGCCATCTCAGAAATGGTCATCCGTTTTTGCTGTGGTGCCCTTAGGGCTGCCATGGCGTGTTTCGCAAGTCTTCCTTTGAAGCCAGGTGGTTGACGAAGTTCTTGAGTAGATCGATGAGGGCATCCAGTCGGTCTTCTCGCTGTCCTGGAACTTGGCAGGTGCAGGAGTGGCTGATGTGAGCTCTGTCGAACTTTTTAGGCTCCGACTTCTTCTTCTGTCTTGTTGCTGGATGGTGAAGAGGAATTCGACGCTGCTGTGGCGATCCAGAACTCGACTGCCGCTGCTGTGGGCGTGTCTTGCTCACTTCTCGACTTGGTGCGGGCTGCGTATGGAGCCTTGGACTCCGGTGCTGCCGAGTCTTGCGAAGTTGCTGTTTCCACTTGTCACAACCGCGGAAAGAAGCTGCGTGCTTGGATCCGCAGTTGCAGCAGACTGGCTCATCCCGGGGTTTTTTGTAGTCTGCAAGATTATGTCCGTCTCCGCAACGGACACACCTGACCGGTTCAGTGCAGTCCCTGGCATAGTGCCGGAATTTTTGGCACCTGAAGCACTGGACCGGGCTGCGTGAGGGCGGCTTCGCTGCTATGGTCTGCGTTGTGGCATTGCGTGGGGGCGGTTTCTCAACGATGGTCGGCGTTGTAACGCTGGTACTCGTTCCATCAGGGAGCATGTTGTTGTGGCCCTCTGGATTCTGCTGCTCAGGAGCTTCATTTTCCACTGCAGTGGTGTTGACTTCTTCTCCGTCGTGGAAAATGATGTGATGGATGGTGGAGTGATTCTGTAGGATGTCTATTACTGTCTCGAAGTCATTGAGGCAGGCCGGCAGTATCTTTACCCCTTGTTGGTCAGGCCAACAGAATAGGGGGAGCTTCGTGCGGCGATGCAGATAGGCCAGGATGCCGGTGTAATTTCTCCTATAGCGGGCAAAGATGAGTGGCACTGGGCCCTCTTCTGCGTAGCCTGATGATTTCTGCGGTGTCCTCCTGATCGGAGTGGTCAGGAAGTTACGGCCGGTCGTCGAATCAAAACAGAACGTTTTGAATCGTCCCCTTATGAGGTCGGCGTACTTCTCCCAGTCAAAGTCGCTAGCTAGAGGGGTCGGAAACACTAGTGCTTCCGGGCACTCTGCGACTCCCGCTGGGAGAATCTTCTCTGCAAGATGACTATGTTCACTACTTGAGAGAACCATCTCGAAGGTGGCGAAGTCGCTGGTTGGAACCTCCCAGCAGAATTGCAGATCGTCCAGTAGGATTGCGATGAAGAACTTCCATTTCTTGGGTTTTCCTCGGTCGAGGCGACGTATCCATAGCTTCATCGACCACTCTTCAGGCCTGACGCTTTCAACAACGCGTTCAGAGGCTCCTGCCGGTAGAAAGGAGCATTCAGCATAGAAGCCGATTTCTCCTGGGAACGCAAACTTGTTGTTCCTCTTCTTCTTCAACTTGGCTTTCTTGACGACATCAGAGCCGGTCGAAGCGGCGTCAGTACATGCAGCAGTGTCTGTCATGGCTCTTGCGAATACCACTGGCTGAAATTGAAATTCGTATGTGTTTGAGCCTTTACCGACGACCAGAGACAATATATATATATATAGATTGTTGAACTATGGCGTAGTGATTTTCAACCATTATGTAGCATTGTTTTTTCCTAAAATTAAACTTTTATTAATTAATTTGAATATTTGTTCACTCTTTAAACATGCCACTAAAATACCTTTTTTGATCCCAAAAATGTCCCGGAAATTATAATCCTGTATCACTAAACAACCTTTTTAACCCCAGAAATGTCCCGGAAATTGTAATCATATATCTGGCAACCCTAGTTGTGAACACTGCCGGATCCAAATGGGAAGGGCAAATCGCGGCATTTTCTCCGCTCAGCAACTCAGGGAGGCAACAAATTTAAATGGTGGTGACCTTTTTTTTATATAAACTTGGATATAATATTCATCGGAAGACAGTTATAAATGTTTGATTTGCTACCTTTTATTAGAGAAGAATAATTTTAGACAAGAGCATCTGAATTGATAGGATATGAATTTAACTATACTACTGATGTAGCTGAGTAGGTCCATATGGACCACTTCCAATGTTTTTGATGAAAAATTTACTTGTTGGGAGAGGAATTCTTAAAAGCCAGGAAGCAAAGTGTTAAATTAGGAAATACATTATCAAAAGAGGTGGAAGTAAATATGGCCACAGGGTAGTGTATTGGGACCATTGCTGTTCATTATTCTAATGAATGATTGTGTTGATGGTTTATGGTCAGAATTTACGTTATTTGCAAATGACAATGACATATAGTAGGATCAAAACAGAAGAAGACTGAACAGCTGCAGGGTGATCTGATTATAATATTTAAATGGCTGGGTCAGCATGAAATGAAGATAAATGCCTACAAGAGTCAGCTCATTAGGTACAGAAATAAAAAAAACTAAAGCTTGTTTATTATTATAGGGTGGGGTCATAATTGCTTGTTGGAGGCTTGAAGTGTAAATATCTTGGCATAACATTTGATAATAAACTCAACTGAGCAGTGCACATTGGGCAGGTAGCAGGAAAAGGTTACAAAATACTTCATTTACTGGAGAGAGTGATGAGAGGCTGTACCAGAGAAGTTAGGGAACTGGGTCACGACAATTTTGTCAGACCATTGGTTGGATATGGCGGTGCAGGTTCGAATCCACATTTTGGATATCAAATACAGGAGTTGGAGGGCATGCAAAGAAAAGCAGCTAGGTCTGTGGAAATTACTGCAGGAGCCAGCCAGCATCTGATATGATAAAGGAGCTAGTTTGGGAATCATTTGAAGACAGGATGAGGGTGAAGAGAGTTATGGGAATGTACAAGGCATATGTTGATGATGGGGCTTGGAATGATGTTGGTCATAGAATTAGGAATAGTGCATGGAAGGGAAAAGATGATCTTACCAAAAGCTGGCACTCGATTTCATACATAAGGGTGTGTGAAAATTTTCTTTTGTGGGTAAGGGGGTCAGGGATTGGAACAAATGGCAGAGTTATTAAATAACTGGCTCAGTGAGACCATTAGGGACAATAATTCAGGAACGGTAGGGGTTATATCATTATATCAGAAAACGAGCCTATCCGCACAGTTGGAAGTGAGCAGATTAGAAAATTTGAAATTAAATATGAAGATATGAATGAACTTAAGGAATCTAAAAAAGTATAAAGGGGCCGGTGTGGATAATATTACTACGGATGTCTTAAAGATAGTAGGATGGGACATTGTACCTTATCTTGATACATTATTTAAATTGAGTATGGATACTTGTTTTTTACTAGATGACTGGAAAAGTGTGATAGCAGTTCCGATCCATAAAGGAGGGGAGACAAATAGAGTCGAAAACAATAGGCCAATCAGCTTGACATCAGTGGTAGGTAAATTAATGGAGAAATTAATATGCAACCATAACAGACGTGTCTGTGAGGAACGTAAGTGGTTTTCAATTCGGCAACATGGCTTTAGACAAGGATATTCATGCGAATCTCAGTTGGTGGGATATATGCAAGATATTTCAGATGAAATGGACAGAGGGGGTCAAGTTGACAGTGTAGCACTAGATCTTTCAAAGGCTTTTGACAGTGTGAGCCATAAAATGGTGCTAAGGGAGATTTGCTGGGTAGAAGAATTCCTAAAAGGTAGAAAGCAAAAAGTTGGCGTAGGAAATGCGGTATCAAAAGAAGTAGGAGTGAACTTGGGAGTTCCACAGGTAGGGATTCCAATCCAGCAAAGCGGGATCCCGCATTAGTCTGGCGGATCCCGCACAAAATTAAGCGGATCCGCAATCCGCAAAATGGGGATAAAACGCTTGTCAGTGCGTGACTCGCTGCCCCACTCGGTCTCTATCGGATGTATTGCACTGTTTTCCTATACCCTTCCAGCTGGCATTTGGCGCGTGTGAACAAACGTTTGTTTTTGTCAACCTTCGTCATTCGTAAGTAAATAGATACACTTTTGTGTATTCATTTTCGAGTACACATTTCTGTAATTTGAGTTATGTTGCGTATTTAATACGATTTTGTAACTATATAATTATTTTTTGTGTGTTGCAAACGTTATCTGAACTACAAGGTTACAGCTTTTTATTCACGGTTTAATTATTCCCATTTCTGTATTTGCAGGTAAAGTTATTGTGACAATTTCCTATTTTGCGGCTGAAAATTTGATTATTCGTTGATAGGAAACTAATGTTTCGTAATTTTAATCGCATACCTATTTATTTAGCAGCTATCAAAAGGCAATTGTATATCCTTTGACTTATTGCTGTTATGGCCGCTGCCTCAATGCGTTTCTTTGACGAAAGCCGCCTGTTTACATGTGCCGCTCAGGCTATAGATTAATACCTCTTCTCCTTGTTATTATTTCGACTTTAGGCAAAAAAAGTTATAATGAAGTTTTCACGGGTGTATCGACGAATTGTGTTGTAGGAACACCATACTTCGACGGCTGCCTCCGCCGTCTCCCTCACGTGTGAAATCTCGTGTTTTTACAATGAAATCCGGAGATACAACATATAAAAACTTCACTGCAATCATTCGCCGAGAAAATCTCCTTTCTTACTAAAAAGTAATAATTTCCACTCTTAAAACGTCGTTACGTCACATATGTAAAATGGAAATACTTGACAGTTTAAGTGTTGGTGAGTATTTTCCTTTAATAACATTGAATCAACTGTAAGATTAATCAAGGATTCAGGAGATATAATAATGAATCCCACAAAAACAATTTTTGTAAAAAAAAAGCCAAGTCTCATGCTTGTGCAGTGACAAAAAGTTATGAGATCTTGTACTGAGCCAAGTCTACACTTTACAGAGTATATTCACTTCACTTCGTGAAATGGAATGCTTTCTCTCGGTGTTATGGAACGTTTATTTAGAATTAAAAAAAAAAAAAAAAAAAAACTGTGGTAACTTGGCCACTAAGCAAACCATGTTTTTAAATTCATGTGATATATTGTAGGGCACATAATATGACCTAACACTGAATATTGTGGTGAGACATAGAACCACATTAACATGAGGTATGTGGGTAACGAAACAAGGCTCGCATTACGCTGGCTTAGAAGGACATTCTCCAGGACAGGGGTCAGCGAATTCAAGTGCATTACGGCGAATTCTCCATTCAGGCTGGAAGAAAGACGAAACACAAGGGTACTTGCCAGTTTGTAAAGGCAGATTTACGACCTTTCACTGCTCAGTATGGGGTCGACCTCAGTTCGGGACACGGACAGAGTTGACGGGTGAGATATATATCGCGTGACGAATGCAGATACGTGATAACGTCAAGACACGCCAAATTATTCTGTGAGTGCTCACTGCGTGAAAATAGCAAAACCGAGTGGACACGAAAGAAAAACGACAGTTTCCGAAGAAATTCTCCAACCCAGTCAAAGGAATGATGTGTTAAACCTGAGTGCTTGGAGGGGCGAATGTTTTGCCAATAGTATTTTAGTATATAGAATAGTTCTTATTTTTTTTTGTATAATCTTGTTTTGGTCCACCAATGAGGAGAGAGGCAGGAACGTCTACATCAACGATAGGACCAGAGAAAAATCGGCTGGAGGAGGAGAAGAGCATCCGAGGTGTTAAAAGGTGGCGCGAGAGGCTCTTCGGGGTCTTTCTGGTCGTCTTTCGGGTCGTCTTTTGGGTAACGCTAGTTGATCTACTCTTGTGCTTCCGCACGAGAACGACCCAGAAAGCCGACAGCATATCATGCGATCGGTTGTGTCTGCATTTTGAGTCACAAGCTGACAAATAAATTCAGTGTGGTTTCGGAGTTTGCTGACTTCGCCAATGCCGGACAGACGGTAAAACACAAACATTGCAGCAGTTAGTAATATTGTGTTTGCACTCTACCCAACATAACGCTCTGAGCGGAGAAGTCCGCACGATAAGAATTCTCACTCTCCGATAGATAAACTGAGATTTTAGCCGTGGCTTTTTTTTTTTTTTAACTTGATTCAGTAGTTTCTGTGATTGAAACGGACATTAGCTTTTATCAAATAGTCTCATTACGTGTCTTGCCGAAGACTGTAAACTGTTATTTTATATATGAAAATCTGAACGGATATTTTGTCGTTTTGTATTTCTTAATTTAGTGCCCATTAATGTAGGGCAAATGTGTTGTTTGTAAATAATTTTGATTGTGTATAATTATTAAATTTAAATTCACCTTATGTCTGTTGGCCATCGTTCAGAGAATATATGGTCAGGTTATGACTTTTTCATTCTTATTAGTAGACTAGCTTCGAGCCCGTCAAAAATGACGGTTTGAATGCAATATCCTGGCAGTTCATTTTTTTTAGTTGGTTAATTATATGGAATTGTTATTACATAATGCTAATGGCCTGGATTTTGTAATGTTCTATATATTTCATTTGCAGTTCACATAGCGATACAGTAGTAACTTCTACTGAATTATTGACGATGGAAGTATAGAACCAATAAAATTGAAAACAAATTAGGAATCCCACAAAAACTTTTGCTGTCAATGTAATATCAGTTTTATTCCTGGTCCAGGGACAATTTAGCACGATAAATATGAAACTTCTTTCCCTCGTAATAAATAATACTTCCAGTAACATGGCGCTTATGAAAACAGTTTAAATGGTTTGTAAAACTCATTTCAGAGCGAATTATGCTGTAACAAAATTTGTCAGTTGCGATTCTGGTCAACTTAGCCCCAATCTACATTAACATTGCATTCGAAAATCATAGCTTTTATTAGCCTCATATGAATAACGACAGGCAGCACCTATGGTGGTAGTCTGAATTTATTCTGGAAAAGATTGCATGAAAAAAGCGATTATCGACCATTTTTAATTAAATCATCGTCGATATGAGTACCATACTGTGGTTAGATTATCGGAGTATTTGACTATGATTTATTTAATAAATACATTTTACTTTAATGACGGAAAGTATAATATCAAAACGGATAACGGTCATTTATCTCGGTGATACATTTCATGATTCGTAAATATGGTGTAAACTTTTTTCGAGTTTTTAATTAACTTCATTGTTTATCATCTGCCAAAAACATTCTTAGGTTATGTTTTAACCTCGTTCTTATAACTGGTACAGATAAAATAACGCAAAATGGAATACTCTTCTCCTTGCATTAATTTTTGCATCTAGTTGTCATAAATAAACAAAAAGCAACATGTAAATTTAAACGAACGTACCAACTGTAACATAGTAACAGAGTTTAGTAACGTATGATTGCCTCGCATTAATTTTCTATCTCTGCTCGCCGCTATTTGGCTGCAAGAATATCTTTGTTGAATTGCGAATTATACATTAAAATCATTTTTAATTATATCTTTCGTGATATGAGTACCTTATTCTGGTTAGATTATCAGAATATTTGGTTATATTTTATTTATAATTTCGAAAACGGATTGTTATTTATTTGACTGATACATTGCGCATTACGTACGTTTCTCTTAGTTTTTAATAAACTTCATTGTGTCTGCCAAAAAAATTCTTAGGTTATGGTTTAACCTAGTTTTGATAACTGATACAGATAAAATAGCGTCAATATTGAATCCCCTTCTCCTTACATGAATTTCTGCGTCTAACTGATAAAATAGCTTAAATATTGAATCTTCTTCTCCTTATATAAATTTCTGCGTCTAGCTGTAAATAAACGAAAAGCAAGATGGTGGTACGAATGTAATATGGTGGTTGATGATTGGCCGTTCTTTAGCCAATAGGAGTAGCAGCTATAGACGACGCACGCAGACGCCACGTTAGCGTTTTATATAAGGGGATTATAAATCATTTTGAGAACACTTTTCAATCCACAATATAAATACTCATATGCTTTTGATAAACTTAAGATAAATATTAATTACCATTCAGTACAGTAGTATACCGTACCCGCTTCAATTTTCCATTTTTTTATTATTTATTTAAAAATTGGTTTAGATTAAAAAACAAAAATGTAAAACCTCGAAATGTACTTAAGACATGCTAAAAAGTTTTAATATCATTTTGCCAATTAAAATATTGTTAACTATTAATTTTTATCATTTAACATTAAAATTGATTTATTAGGTCAATTATTATTTAATTTATTAACGTTTTAAGTAACTATGTTTTAAATATAAGCGTTAAAAACTGTTTGCGCCAATCCCGCACAGATCCCGCGGGATTGCAATCCTTATCCACAGGGCAGCGTATTGGGACCACTGCTATTCTAATGAATTATTGTGTTAATGGTTTACTGTCAGAAGTACGACTGTTTGCATACGACATAATGTTATATAAAAGGATCAGAACAATGGAAGACTGTAAACAGCTGCAGGGTGATGTAGATAGGATAACCAGCTGGGTGAGTCAACATGAGATGAAGATAAATGCAAAGAAGAGCCAGCTTATTAGGTAGACAGATAAAAAAGCTAAAGGTTGGTTATGATTATAAAGTGGGGAAGGAACTACTTATTGAAGACTCGGAAATATAAATACCTTGGCACAACATTTGATAGCAAACTTAACTGGGCAGGACACATTGGACAGGTAATAGGGGAAGGGTTCAAAATCCTTCACCTTTTTGAAAGAGTGATGAGGGGATGCACTAGAGAAGTAAGAGATTTTGGGTACAAATCATTGGTCAGACCACTTCTGGAATATGAGAGTGTAGTTTGGGATCCAGATTTTGGGTATAAAATACAGGAGTTGGAGGGGGTGGAGAGAAGGGCTGCCAGATTTGTCTTTGGAAATCACCGCAAAAAAAACCCGGTAACTAAAATGATAAAAGAGCTGGAATGGGATTCATTGCAGGATAGAAGGAGGGTGAAGAGAGTCATGGGAGTGTACAAGGCCTTTATAGATAATGAAGCATGGAGTTGTATTGGTGAGAAAATTAAGAGAGGTGCTTGGAAGGGTAAAGATGACCATGACCACAAGTTGGCACTTGATTTCAGGCATAAGGGTGCGGGAAAATTTTCTTTTATAGGAAAGGGTGTAAGGGATTGGAATAAATTGCCAAGAGGGGCGATGAATAATTTATCAAGAACTCTGAAAGAATTTAAAGTAAAAATTAGCTCAGGGCAAAAGTAGGTTGGAAGAGGAAAGTATAAAGACGGGTGTGTAGAGAGATTGCCACCGGAGCATTCACTCCATCGCAATTTTATCAATTATTATTATTATTATAAATTACCAAATGAAGTGATGAATAATTTACCAAAAACGCTGAGGGAGTTTAAAATTCGTAAATCGCAAAAGTAGATGGCGGAAGAATTTAACTCTCAAATTATATAAGATAAATTAAAAAGGGATAATTGGATGACTAATGGAATTGCCACTGGAGCGTGTGCTCCATTGCAATGAATAATAATAATGTTCTACCTCCAGCTTTTTGGATCCGACATTACACATTGTAGTTCTTGTGTTGTAATCAGAGTTAAATGAACAGACTGATTTTCACCTTCGTGTATTGGTAGACGGCCTGAGTTCAGGTTCACTGGCCCGATATCTTCAGAGTGGAGACTTCAGGAGCGGATAAGCTACTATAAAACAAAGTTACACTTTGCTTTTAGTTGACCGTATGCTGTCATGTTTCAAAAACATCATATATCACCAGACTTCTCTCACTTCTGCCTCCAACCATAATATACGAGTATGGCACCACGCAGACCAAAAACTAACCTAAGTGCAACTAATGTTTAAAATATCTCCTCACACATCGGGTGATGGTTTCTTCATCCATTCTAGAAACACCTCATTATTTCCGACTGACAGTAACTGATTTTTTATCCAAGTGGCTTAATATATTATCACAACATATAAAATAATACTCTAATAATACTTCAAATCATATATATTATTTCTATAAGGTATTTTTTTGTCACAAGCCTATATCTTCCTTCATACTTAACCGAAATCAATGAATGAGGTGTCATTTTAAAGCTTATGGTCTCCAATTTGATCACATCATATTTTAAGAAAGAAAGTTTTCGGAATTTGACCCTTAAAGGGCAAAAAATGTCAATATGTATGAAATAATGTTTTCTGTGTTACGAGTAATTTATCTCCCTGGATACCTACCTGAAATCATTTTATGAAGTATAATTTTAAAGATTAAGATCTCCGCTTTTGTGACGTCAAATACTAAGACAAGAATTTTTCGGAATTCGACCTTTATCTCACTTCATATCTAACCGATATAGATAAATGAGGTATCATATTAAAGACTAAGGTCTCCGCCGTGGTAACATTATATTTTAAGAAAGGAATTTTTCGTAATTCTACCCTTAAAGGGCAAAAATGTCGATTTTTCTAAAATGCGTTTTTTGTGCCCCGAGTCATTTATCTTCCTGGATATCTAACCAAAATCGATAAATCAAGTAAGATTATGAGCAGTAATGTCTCAGTTTTGGTGAAATCATATTTTAAGAAAGAAGTTTTTTGGAATTCAACCTATAAAGGGAAAAAGTATTATGGTTCCACAACGCATTTTTGTGTAAAGAGCTATTTATCTCCCTTGATATCTAACCGATATAGATACACTAGATATAATATTAAAGACTAAGGTCTCCGCCGTGGTAACATTATATTTTAAGAAAGGAATTTTTCGTAATTCGACCCTTAAAGGGCAGAAATGTCAATTTTTCTAAAATGCGTTTTTTGTGTCTCGTGTCTTTTATCTCCATGGATATCTAACAGAAATCGATAAATGAAGTAGGATTATGAGGAGTAATGTCTCATCTTTGTGACATCATATTTTAAGGAAGAATGTTTTTTGGAATTCAACCCTTAAAGAGAAAAAGTATACATTTTTCTACAACGCATTTTTTGTGTCACGAACTATTTATCTCCCTTGATATCTAACCGATATAGATAAATGAGATATCATATTAAAGATTAGGGTCTCCGCCGAGGTAAAATTATATTTTAAGAAAGGAATTTTCGTAATTCGACCCTTAAAGGGCAAAAATGTCAATTTTTCTGAAATTCGTTTTTTGTGTCTCCAGCCACTTATCTCCCTGGATCGATAAATCAAGTAAGATTATGGGGAGTAATATCTCAACTTTGGTGACATCATATCTTAAAAAAGAAGCTTTTTAGAATTCAACCCTTAAACGGAAGAAGTATAAATTTTTCTACAACGCATTTTTGTGTCTGAGCTATTTATCTCCCTTGATATCTAACCGATATAAGTAAATGAGGTATCACATTAAAGACTAAGGTCTCCGCCGTGGTAAAATTATATTTTAAGAAAGGATTTTTTTGTAATTCGACACTTAAAGGGCAAAAATGTCAATTTTTCTAAAATTCGTTTTTTGTGTCTCGAGCCATTTATCTCCCTGGATAGGTAACCAAAATCGATAAATCAAGTAAGATTATGAGGAGCAATGTCTCAGCTTTGATGAAATCATATTTTAAAAAAGAAGTTTTTTGAATTCAACCCTTAAATGGAAAAAGTATAAATGGTTCTACAACGCATTTTTGTGTCACAAGCCATTTATCTCCATTAATATCTAACCGAAATAGATAAATGTGGTATCATTCTAAAATATTAAGGTTTCTGCTGTGGTAACATTATGTTTTAAAGTGAGGAATTTTTTGTAATTCGACCCTTAAAGGGCAAAAATGTCAATTTTTCTAAAATGCGTTTTTTGTGTCTCGAGCCACAATCGATAATTCAAGAAAGATAATGAGGAGTAATGTCTCAGCTTTGGTAACATCAGATTTTAAGAAAGAAGTTTTTTTGGAATTCAACCCTTAAAGGGAAAAAGTATAAATGGTTCTACAATGCATTTTTGTGTCACGAGCTATTTATCTCCCTCGATATCTAACCGATATAGATAAATGAGGTAAAATCATATTCAGAGCCAAGTCCGTAGAGTGCAGCAGTAGATATCACAGAGATGTCAATAAACTTATTTTTATTCAATAAGTAGTTTTTCGGATATTTTTTCTGTTATTGAAACACTTTCGTTTTGCTACACAATTCCAATGTAAACATTTTATTCGCACAGCAACAAATATCACAGAGATGTTGATATGTTGTGTCCGTTTTGTTCAGGTTGGTTGTATTCTGTGAAGGTCAGTGACAGTTTGTTGTAAATACAGAGTGTTTTACAGTTTCCTAACTGTTTCGTATTATGTTGTAAGTATTTTGATGCGTACCTATTACACTAACAAAATAAATATTTGCTACAAAAGTACGCTTCTACTTTTCATTATATTACTAGCATACAACCTCACTATTCATCGAATTTTATTCGCGAAATTTTCGCACGGGTCGTCTAGTACCCTAATAATACTTCAAATAGCAACTGGCAGGTCAGTTAGCCTTCCTCTTGCGTACGACCGTTAGAAGCCGACGAGCATATTCGTTTTGAAAAGCAAAGATTTGGTGTATAAGGGGGCATCCAATAATTACGTGAGGTGTTTTTCCGGATTTCCGGACCCCCACCTCTCTGGTGAGACTTCGTGAGATCTGGTTCGACCCGCCCCCCCTTTTTTTTTTAGGTTTCAACCTTCCTAAGGCGGTTACACCCCCACTTTTCGACGAAATACCCCCCTAAAAACGACTTTAGCGCCTTTTTTTTTTTTTTTTAACTCTACAGTCCAACAAGAATTTCGAAACCTTACGTGAGATTTCCGTTGACCACCCTTCCTCCTTGGTGAGATTTCGCCGGACCCCCCCCTCCCTCTACCTATTTCACCTCACGTAATTAGTGGACGCACCCTAAACAATAAATGAACATGAAAAGCTCTTTGTTAAGACAATTCACTGCAGATTAATTTATTACTAACACTAGCTGGTACCCACGACTTCGTTCGTGACTGTAAAGAATTCATATTGACAACTATAGACATCTAACAACCATAGTGCACGATGGGAGACTCGATACTATTAGCACACACAAATACCAGTCTTCTGCGCTATGTAGTTCCGGCAGCAAAGTAAAATTTACGGATACACACAAGTCTTTGGATGAAATACGAAAATATTCATGATCGACCAATGTCAAACACCATATCTCACACACTCCCACAGTTACCGAATTTCGGCCAACGTTGTGATCGATGGGAGACTCTGTGTTACTACCACACACAAACGCCAGTGATCTGTGATAGATAGTTTTCACTTAAAAGTGATACACCGTGACACATGCGTCTTTGGCAGAAATATGAAATTGCCGCAGGTCGACCATTTTCATCTCCCATATCTTCCAAATTCCATAGCTACAGACATCTAACAACCATAGTGCACGACAACAGACACGATTCTACTACCACACATAAACACCAATGCTCTATACTATGTATCGTGGCAGAAAAGTGAAATCTGCGGAGACACATGCCTTCCGTCGAAATACGAAAATATCCTTTGTCGGCCACTTACAACCACCATATCTCCCACACAACCACAGTTTCTGAAATTCGGCCGCTGTTGTGATCGAAAGGTGACTCTGTGTTACTACCACACACAAACGCCAGAGATCTGTGATCTGTAGTTTTCGCTGAAAAGTAATACACCATGACACTTTTGTCTTTGGCAGAAGTATGAAATTGCCACTGGTCGACCATTTTCAACCCCCATTTCTCCCACACCCCCATAGCTACCGACATCTAACAACTATAGTGCACTACATGAGATACGAATCTACTACCAAACACAAACACCAATGCTCTATGCTATGTAGTTGCGGCAGAAAAGTGACATATGTGGAGACAGTCGAAATACGAAAATATCCTTGGTCGGCCACTTACAACCACCATATCTACCACAGTACCACAGTTTCTGAAATTCGGCCGCTGTTGTGATCGAAAGATGACTCTGTGCTACTACTACACACAAACGCCAGTTATCTGTGATTTGTAGTTTTCGCTGAAAAGTGATACACCATGACACTTTTGTCTTTGGCAGAAGTATGAAATTGCCACAGGTCGACCACTTTCAACCCCCATTTCTCCCACACCCCCATAGCTACCGACATCTAACAACCAGAGTGCACTACATGAGATACGATTCTACTACCAAACACAAACACCAATGCTCTATGCTATGTAGTTAGTGACATATGCGGAGACAGTCGAAATACGAAAATATCCTCGGACGGCCACTTACAACCACCATATCTACCACAGTACCACAGTTTCTGAAATTCGGCCGCTGTTGTGATCGAAAGATGACTCTGTGCTACTACTACACACAAACGCCAGTTATCTGTGATTTAGTAGTTTTCGCTGAAAAGTGATACACCATGACACTTTTGTCTTTGGCAGAAGTATGAAATTGCCACAGGTTGACCACTTTCAACCCCCATTTCTCCCACAACCCCATAGTTACCGACATCTAACAACCATAGTGCACTACATGAGATACGATTCTACTACCAAACACAAACACCAATGCTCTATGCTATGTAGTTGCGGCAGAAAAGTGACGTATGCGGAGACAGTCGAAATACGAAAATATCCTTGGTCGGCCACTTACAACCACCATATCTACCACAGTACCACAGTTTCTGAAATTCGGCCGCTGTTGTGATCGAAAGATGACTCTGTGCTACTACTACACACAAACGCCAGTTGTCTGTGATCTATAGTTTTCGCTGAAAAGTGATACACCATGACACTTTTGTCTTTGGCAGAAGTATGAAATTGTCCACAGGTTGATGACTTTCAACCCCCATATCTCCCACACCCCCATAGCTACCGACATCTAACAACCATAGTGCACTACATGAGATACAATTCTACTACCAAACACAAACACCAATGCTCTATGCTATGTAGTTGTGGCTGGAAAGAGAAGTATACGGAGATACGAATTTTTGGTCGAAATATGAAAACGCCCTGCACTGACCAACTTTAATCATTATATCTCCCACATCCCCACAGCTATCGGCATTCGGCCAACGTTGTGAACGACAGAAAACTCCATGCTACTTCCACCCACAAACATCAGTGATCTGTGGTAGGTAGTGGTGGCTGAAAAGTGAAATATAGGAAAAAACACGTCTTTTTATATATATATATATAAGATTAGGATTTTTACACATTGCTAATGAGTAGATACTATGAGCGATTCTAGCGCACCTTTTACTTCTCTTGGTTGACATTGTGAGGCGTTACATCCGCGACTAAATTATATCATATGTATGCACAATATTATGTCATCGAATTATAATTGCCGTGTCGTTGCCGTAGGAGCTAAGGATATATTTACACTGTAGCTGGCTTTGACCGATTTTTCACTCTGCCGAATACGGTCGATTTCGGCCAAACAAACAAATGCACGCTGTAGTATGGAATCCAGTGTAAGTTGTTTACACTATGACGGAACTGCTCTGCCGAACCAGTGTTGCCACTTAACGAAATAAAAGTCGCTAGACCTTGTCTAAAAACTCACTAGATAACGGGATATTTAGAACTAAAAGATTCACAGAAATCGCTAAATAAAATAAAGTAAAATGTGAAAGTAAGTCATGTAAAAATATTTTAATCATTGATATTTTAATTAAATTCAACATAATATTGCCTTAAAATCAAGATCAATTTCTTCAATCAGTATTTATTCTTCATCATCTTGGTTAATCATTGGAGTTACAGAACTTGGAGATGTGAATGGATGAGATGAATGGTCAGTCTTAGTTGCAAAAGAATATTTAGTATCTTTACCAATTGCAGCAATCACATCAGCCGGAAGCTCGTAACAATTTTTAATTGATTCCTTATATAAAAAGAAGGCTATTCGTATTTGCCGCCATCCTATTTCTCAACTTATTTCTAACAATGTTCATTGAACTGAAAATCTTCTCTACTGCGGCATTCGATAGAGGAAGTGAAAAAGCGAATATGGCTAAATCAGATAATTCCAAAAAGGTATTTATTCCAGCAGCATTCTTGTATTTTCGAAGTTCAGCCCAAAGTTCGATGTTATTGTTCCTAGTGTTCCATTGAACATAATTAATACCATGCCATTTCTTTAGGGGTTTGTCATTTTTTTCGTCATCGAATCTGAATTATGAGGCAAGATCTACTATTTTGTTGTCTTTGCCCTGGCGGGAGTATTTTTCACACTCAAGACACATTTTCTTCCAAATAATGTACTTTATTTTTCGACACTCTGCAAAGTTAAATTTCACCATAAATCACCAAATATTTTTTTTAGCGATAACATTTTTATGAATATCACTGTCGAACTTAAAAATTCACTAAATCTAACGACAAAATCGCCAAGGTGGCAACATTGTGCCGAACTCCGCCTTGCTACCAAATTCCGTTTTCGGGCAAACTCGCTTGTCCCGCATCATCTGTTGTATTGTGATCCCTGTGTCCGTGGGCTACTTGTGCTTTCACTACTTTTGCTTTTCTTCTCTACTATAGCTCTGGCCAGATTAATTGGCGGGTGGCGTCAAATGCGCCGTTGCCAAGCCGTGCGCGTAACAGTTGTATTCACCTCTTTACTTGTAGTAATGGTTTGTAACGTGTTTTAAGTAATTTATGATCACTATTCTGTCATAAAATATTGATGCATGTCATTTCTTTAAGAAAGTTATGCATTGCAGATGCGTTAATATAATTGGAGGTTTCAAAGGACCTGTTATTTATTATTCTATTATCTGCGCAGAAAAATAAAATTCTCGACAGACTAAGGAAACTTATGGAAATACTCTTCTTTTATTGTGGCTAAAAGTCCACGTGTTACATTTTATTTTCCAGTTTGTATATTTATAACTAAAATCAAAATTTTATTTTGTCATCCTCTGCACTGAAAAACTTGCTTAATTAACGACAAAATTATCTGTTTATATATTACCACTCATCACTATCGTAAAATTCGTGTACTGTCCTCCTGACAAAGGACTGTCAAAGTCGCTAAGCTTTGTTAGAGTGCTGTATTGTTTCATATTTTCTTTCGAGAAACAAACGTAGGTTATTTTCCCTCACGACACACGCGCTGGACAGTTCTCAAACCGACAACCACAAGCTGCAGCGCAAATAGCCTGTCCATTCCCTAATTATTTTCGCAATATGGTTGTTTTTTTGCGGTAACAAATCACTGCAGTTTTTTATTTCGTCAATATCAAGTACGTCCATATCTTTCAAGTCTTTTCCTACTAGCGTACATGTAGGAAGACAAAATTTCTCGATCATTGTCCACAAGAAATTTGAAATATTTATAAACATTGTGAATGATAAATTTACTGTGTTGTCTGCTTCAGCAGCGGTGGTTCTGCTGTCGATGACTTGCGTCTTGTTGGGAGTCGTTAGTTCGGAAACACCTGGAATAGGAGAATAAGTCTCTTCCTAAGTATCCATTTTTAGTAGCAAGATTCTCTTGCTAAATTTCCCTAATTATAAGTTACTGCACTTTTTGTTCGGTAAAATTATTACACTAAATTACTACAATTAATAAATAACCAAAAGGAATTATTTAAATCGCACGTAAAAATCGTAAATCGCTAAAAATCAAAATATCCTCTCTCGAGCAAGTTCACACTCACACTGACACTTTCTAATTCCGATTCTCAGGTTCACCACATTTTTAGTGAAAGGGAGGTGGAAGGTTTGGGGGTGGTTAGAGAGCTGTTGACGCTTGGACTAGGCAACACAGGCCGCACAGCGTTGCAATTTTCAGGTGATAGAAAGAGAGCGCATCGCGAGTTTGTCCCCAAGTACGGCAACAGCGCGTTCACACTGACCCGCCAATTACTCTGTCCACAGCTATAGCTATTGCTCCACTAGCTTCTTGTGGTCTAAATTGTATTAGTCCTAAGAGTTGTTGATCATGTAGGCGCAAGAGAGAAATGCAAAAGTCGTGAAAATCGTATCAAAACAGAGATATTAGCAGAAAATTATGGCAGAAATTGTATTAAGTAAAATCGCTAAATATACGTACATCAAAGTCACAACAAGCCTTTCTTCTTGAGAAATACATTTAATGAAATTCGAATATTTTTATAAACGTGGTAGGATTGCTTCCAAAGTATATATATATATATATATATATTGAAGTGTCACGCTGATTGCGGCACCAGGAAAAGATAGTTAATTTTATTTATTGGAATTTTATTATTTAATATTTAATGAGAAGATGTGAATTGATCAGCAAGGCACCAATTTAAATTAATATTTATTGGATCACGTACATGGATTGATTAATTAATTAAATGTGATTCAGAGATGTGATTTCTTATTATAAACTGTCCGGCATATATTGTTGTTCGTCAGGGTCGTTACTGGGCTAGTGGACGCGGTAGGCAGACGCACGCAATACACACAATACCGTATGGATTCTCCTGCGACGGCAGCTGCAGGCTTCTTGTGATGACAGCTGCGGTCAGGTCTATGGTGGCGCCTCTTGTTGGGCGCACGGTCGACGCTGCACAGACGTAAAGTGGCCCCTCAAGCAGCTAGGACGCAGTCTGGCGTCGAACCTGCTCCCTGGAGATACGGGCTGGAAGGCTCTTCAAGCAGAAGCGCGCACTCACAGTTTCACTCGCGTCTTATATTCCAACGTCCGGCCGCGTACCGCCACGAGGTGCCCACCTGTGTGGCCTCCAAGCGAGTCTGCCACCCCTTCCCTAGCGGTCCAGGGGATTCGGGGAAATACGAGGGGTTGCCACATTCCTGTGGGCGACAGCTACCTGCCTGCATCTAGCTGCACCCTCGCAAATCCGTTGGCAAACATAGGTTGCTACAACTTCGCACGTATGTACTGTGTCAGTACAATATATAAAAAATGTCTCCGGTTTCATTCTGAAGTATTTCCCTAATTTAATTGGCTGTTCAAACAGTTTGGAGAACAACGTATGGAATTATTAAAATAAGTTCCCTCTCTAAAAATAAAGGTCCTTAACTCATTCACCTCTTTCGCTACCAGACAAAATATGAAATCTTTAGAGGGTGTTCAAGAACGTCAGTTTCATCCATTTTGCAACGGGATATGTTATGAACTGAAGAAAAATCTTTCGAAATCTGGGTTAGTCAGTCTGCAGAATCGATCGGTATATTCGATTGACTATTCGACAGAGTGAAAAATCGGTCAAAAGCTGTGTCCACACTTTTGTTTGTCAGAGACATGCGTCATGTTGCACGGGGAGAGGCTCGGAAGGCATGCCCGAGATCCTGAGTTCGTTCAACAAATCAGGAGGCACAGCGTGTTGCAAGCATTCCCAGTTGAAGTGGGTTCTCGTGCATCTCCTCTTGCAAAAGTCGCTCTCCTGTTCGAAGATTACCGTACGTTACCATTGTTATGGAATGCCAAAAACAAAAACTATATATACATAAAATAATTGTTTAAAAAAACATAAAAACCGCCTTCAAAAAGTTTTGTCGAAACATGTTTCTAGCATTAATTATAGGTAAGCAGTAACATGATTTTTTTAATGTATTATTGTTATTCATTATTGTTAATATCTTTTTGATTTTCTTGCTTTCGCTGGCACCGACTCCAAAAATAACTAATTAATGTAAAAATTTCAATGACAGTAATGTAAAATATTGCCCATTTAGATTTACTTTCTCTTAAGCAAGGTATAAAGTTATTTTAAAATTTTAGTGTTTTTTTTTAAGGCGGTTTTTATGTTGTTTTTTTTAAACAATTATTTTATTTTTAAATTTTTAGTGGTATTATGGTTTTTTTTTGTATTTTAAATACGCCGCAGCAGTTCCCATTTTGCGAACTTCCTGTTAGCTCAGTAAGTATACGTGTGTAAATTTCTATCGATGTCAGATGGAAACTGCAGGTATGTCTCGTATAAAAAACAATTAAGGGGTGTAGAGGCGAAGAGTAGTTTGGTTTTGTAAAACTAGAGTGGACAGTATTTTTCTCTTTGTTTTAAAATATACATGTGCAAAGTTCCACCGAAACCAGATAAAAACTGTAGCTTTGTGTAAAGAACATTTGCAAAAACTAAATGGGGTAATGGAGTGAGCGGTTGGGTTTTGTAAACAGAATGTAGATACTAATTTTGTCTTTATTTTTAAGTATACATGTGCAGTGTTCCATGGAAATCTGATGAAAACTGTGGGTATCTATAAAGAACATTGGAAATTAGGAGAGGTGGGGGTAGAAAGGAAGAGGGGTTGAGCCTTCTGCAACCTAATTTAAACACAATTGCTCTGTATGATTTAAAGTATAAGTGTGCAAATTTCCTTCGGATAAAACTGTAGATTAAGGGATGGAAAGAAAGGAGAGGGGTTTGGACTCTCGACACAAAATTTAGACAGTATTTTTCTGTTTGTTTTGCATATTCATGTGCATACTTCTTTCAAAATCAGAAAGAAAAGGTAGCTTTATATAAAGAACATTGACAGTAATTAAAGGGGTAGAAAGGGCAATAGGGTTTGCGTTTTTGTGATAGTTATGTAGACAGTATTTTTCTTTTTCTATTTGTTTTAAAGTATATTCATGCGAAATTCCACCGAATAGGATTAAAATATGGGTTTTGTACAAATATTAAGGGAAGGGGATCGAGGGTAGTTTTTTGATTTTTTGGTCTGAAATCTTATCCATAAAAAAATACATGTATATGTACCAACTTTCATAAAGATCGGTCAAATGGTGCCGACTGTAGCTTTCTAAAAAGGAATTGCACAAGGGGGTGGGAACGGGGATAAGGGTTCAGTTTTTGTAAACCAAAAGTTGACATTATTTTTCTCTTTATTTTATAGAAAAAATTTGCTAAGTTCTTGATTTTTTGGTCAGACACCTTCTTCGTGAAAAAATACATGTAAGCACCAACTTTCATGGTAATTGGTCAAACGATCGCGACTGTAGCTTTTTGTAAACAACATTGACAAAAGTTAATGGGGTTGAAGAATGGAAAGGGGCAAACCAAATGTTGACAGGATTTTTCTCTTCGTTTTAAAGTATACATGGACAAAGTTCAATTAAAATCAGATAAGAAATGTGGATTTCTTTAAAATTAAGGGGTGTAAAGGGAGACATGGGGTGGTTTTATTATTATTATTATTTGGTCAGAAACTTTCTCCATGATAAATTAAATGTATATGCCAACTTTAATCGAGAACAGTTAAATGGTATCGACTATAGCTTTGTATAAAGAACATTGGTTAAAATTTAGGGGGTGGATAGGGGAACGGCATCTGTTTTTTCAAACCAAAAGTTGGCAGTATTTTTCTCTTTATTTTTGACTATACATGTAAAAATTTCCATCGAAATTGGATAAAAAAATATGGGTTTGTATAAAAATTAACGGGTGTAAAAGAGAGAGGGGTAGTTTTTTTTAATTTAATTTTTTTGGTCAGATTCTCCAGAATAATTACATGTATATGCCAACTTTGATGACAATTGGTTAAACGGTGTCGAGTGTAGCATTTTATGAAGAATATTGACAACTATTAAAGGGGTGGAAGGAGGGAGTGGGTTGAGCTCTTTCAGACCAAATGCTGACAGGATTTTTCTCTTTGTTTTAAAGTATACATGCTCAAAGTTCAATCAAAATCAGATAAGAAATGTAGGTTTCTATAAAATTAAGGGGTGTAAAGGGGAGACAGGTGGTTTTTTATTTTTATTTTTTTGGTCAGAAACCTTCTCCATGAATAACTACAAGTATATACCAACTTTAATAGAGATCAGTTAAATGGTGTCGACTGTAGCTTTGTATAAAGAAAAATGGCAAAAATTAAGGGGTGAATAGGAGGAGAGGGGTTCAGTTTTTTTAACCAAAAGTTGACAATTTTTTTCTCTTTATTTTTGGCTATATATGTACAAAGTTTCATCGAAATAGAATAAAAAATCTGGATTTGTATAAAAATTAAGTGGTGGAAGGAAGTAGAAGGGGTGGTTTCTCAATGAAATTCATATGGGACCACTTTGGAGGTATATCCTATCCACTAAAAAAAATTCATTTATATCGGTTCAAAATTGGCGAAGATACATACAAAAAAAAAAAAAAAAAAAAATACAGACGAATTGAGAACCTCCTTTTTTTGAAGTCGGTTAAAAATCAAGAGGACAGATGCCCTGAAGGTCCTTGGGGAAAAATATTCCATGGATGTAACTGCAGTGAAGAAGAAAATAGAGAGCCTGAGATTATACTTTTCTAAAGAGCAGCAAGAAGTCCTTTCCAAGAAGAGCGGTGATGGAGGAAATGGGAATTACAGTTCATCATGGTTCGCATACAACAGTATCGCATTCATAAATGGAAGGAACACAAGAGATTGCTGGAAGCGGAACTTCAATCACGGAAACGTCGAATGCAGAAGTAACTACCTAGCGATTCAATCTTCTTTTCTTCTGTCATTTTTTTCCTACATTAACCAATTAAATTCAGTTAATCTATTTAGAGCCATTTTACAATATTCCTGTAAGCTTTCGGAATTTTTATAACGTTATTTCATAGGGTTCTATGTCATTCATTTAAGTGATAGTACTTATAATCAGTATTTAGTAATTTTCCATATCATTTAAAATAATTCAAGCTCATTTTAATTAATATTTAGCATTGATTGATTGTTGTGAATAATTTTTACAATGTGGGATTCTTTGTTTTGCCGAGATTCTTGCTCAAAACTTTGGTGCAGTGCCCTAATAATATTCAGTGTGCAGTATACAGTACATTTATTTAGGCAATCTTAATCTCGACTAACGTGTGGGAAGGATCAAGCTTCATCATGTACTTAGTATATAAATAGGCAGATTTAAAAAGCACTAAGTATCATATTAATCAGTAACAATAAACAATATTAGTTGTAATACGCAGTCACATGCATTTACATGTGTATGTGAAAGTATCAACGAACATTCTGAATAAACAAAAGTAATTTGTACAGTAGCAGCTACCTAAGAATTTGAATATCTTCAGATTATTCATTGCAAGGGACGGTAGCGATGTCAAACATATGTTGTGAATACAGCGGTTGGACAAAATAATAATTTGACATCAGTCTTGAATGAACCTCGGTGAGAGTAACATATGTCTGTAACACTCTGCCTGTCTGGTAATAGCTCAGTCTTGAGTTGTGATTACTTTCCACCGATTGATTTGAGTCAAGACGAGACAATCGGGCAACTCGATCCCGAACTTTGACGAGTCAAATTGTAAATTTCATTACTTGAAGAAAAGGGTGATTGATATACCCACAGGATCATAGATATTGACGACTTGGAAAATTATTTAGTTAAACAGACAAATAACGAGAAATTGATTATTAGAGCAAATAACAACTCGCCCAAGTGTGAGATACAAACGCCTGTGGAAACTGACTTCAGTAAACCAAACTCCATTGGATCACTGCTAGGTTTTTCGAAACGTATGTTAAAACATGGATTTCATTAATCAGACTACACTGTGCAGATATTCAAAGTTAACACTATGCGTCTAGAGTGCAGTGTATGTACAGGAAATTACGTCTACGATAAGTTGGCGCATACACTACACGAGTTTTTCCAACAGTACCGCCAGGTTATAGGATTGTAGAAGTACCTGCAAATGTCGTCTATCTACCCATCACTGTAAAAAAAACTTAACAATATTCACATTAGAGTTGTCGACCAGGACGGAGAATTAGTTGATTTCGGAGGAGAAACCATTACTCTGAGTCCACATCAGGGTTGTTACGGATGTAAATATTTAGACATCCGTGGATGCAGATGCGGATGCGGATTATTAGAAGTTCACATCCGCGGATGCGGATTCGATGCGGATGCGGATTCGATGCGGATGCGGATTTTGGGATTTTAAAAGGATAATTATTTAAATTTTAAGTGCATAAATAACTGAAAATCAATTTAATTTTAACTTTTTATTTATTTAATCATATTTTTAGAACAAAATTACACAAGTTTTTCGTTTTACTTATGACACAACAAAATTTTAAGCTTCGAGTTTCATAATAAAAAAATCTTTGTTTAATAATTAAACTTAAAAATTGGTGAATTATATTTAATAAATAGCAATATTGCAGCCTTCTCAGCTTCCAACCTGTTTCTTAGTGGATTATATATTAACCCAGCTCCACTAAATAGTTGTTCGCTGGGAACACTGGCTAGCGGAGGTGATAAATATCTGCATGCTAATTTGGAGAGAATTTTAAATTCACAACGGTTAACTTTCCACCAATTAAGTGGATTTTCATCTAAACCCAGTCTTTTTTTGTTACGATAAATAACTAATTCTTTGCGGAGAAGAGCATCGGGGCTACTGTTGTCCGGTTCTCCTTCACCTTCATCTTCACTCGATGAATCTAACATCATGGCAAGATCGCTTTTTAAGCAAGTCTTCTTACCCATCCTGGACGTTCCTGGTTAAGGATCGAGAGAATCTCCCATTCTCATTCTTTTTGGTTTTTCCGCCGGTAACATAGGAGAAGCAGTGACGACATGGTCATTTACCATCTTTATTATTTCATCCGTTATTTTTTCTTCGGTGACTGGTTTGAAAAATTTATACTTATAGCGAGGATCTAAATATGTGGAAATTGAATATAAGTTGTTATCTTCCAAAGAAGAAAATTTCGCTGAAAATTGTGATTTCAGATTAGAGACTGCCAACCGAATAGCATCACTTTCTCGTGGTTTTGTTAAATAGTCGTCAAGTTTTTTCAAAAGCATTTGTATGATAGGAATCACAGATGATATGAGTGCCTGAGAACTGCTCATTTCACGAGTGGCTCCTTCAAACGGTTTCAGTACTTCAAGACAGCAGTCTATTATTTTCCACTCTTCAGGCAAAATTTATTCAATGTTATTGTCATTGGCATAAAGACTTAATGCATCTTTTATCTTCAAAAAACGCTCAAACATGTAGAACGTGCTGTTCCAGCGCGTCGCACAATCCTCGAATACTTTAAGATGCGGTTGATTGAGTCTGTCCTGAATTTTTTCAAGTTGCTTTTGAGCAATGGTTGAATGGTTAAAATGAGTAGTAATTTTCTTACATTTTTGTTTGACGTCTTCTATGCTTTCCTGCGATCGTAAACCATGCCGAAGAACAATTTTCAACTTATGAACGGTACAATCTAAATCATGTAGCAATGCTAATCGCATTCCTCTTTTCATGTTAGAGCCTTCATCTCGTATCATGAAATGCACTTTTTCTTTTGAAATATTCCATTCAGCAAGCATTGTGTTGAATTTTTCTGCAATGATATCACCAGTATGACGGTCATCAAAAGACTCGCATTTTAACACAATTGACGATCGTTCAAAGTTTTCTGATACTCCGTGGCAAGTTAGGCTAAGCAAAGAAATACCTGAGCTGGGATCTGTCCAAATATCAGTAGTGAACGACATGTAATCATATTCTTCAATTAGTTCTTTAACTTTTCCAGCAAGTTTTATGTATAGCTCATTGCACACGAAATCAGTAAAAAAAATTTCGTCCTCTAAAATTATATTTCGGTCCTAACTCTTGTATGAGACGACGAAATCCAAGTCCCTCCACAAAGTTAAAAGGTAAATTTTGAAGCGCTATCATTTCGCCAGTGAGTTTGTCAATCTTTTTTGAATTAGGATTGTTAGTATCCCACTTCTTTTCTTTTTGTAGTACTAACGAAAGCTGTTTCTTGGCTTGTTGCAACGGAGTCACAATTGTACCTGTAAAAAATACAACATAATATACACAAACCATCTACTAAATAAAAAATAAGTATACTTATCAAAATTCGATGTAAAAAAAACTAAAAGTAAATAATACGCATTATAATTGAAATTTTTAAAAATAAAAAAGGCCAATGTGGAGTGCGCTTTCAAATAATTGGGTGTTAAAAGGGCTATAATTTGCTAACAATAAAGTTAGAATTGAAACAAGACTTAAGCATTTAATTTTAAACATAATTTGGAACTAACTTTGGATTCTTGTTAGTGCTAAAAAAGCTTAAGAAGTGAATATTTTCAATAATACCATTTTTTTATTTTAAATTTAATATAGAAAGTAACATAAAATCATCTGACTAATAACAACAATATATTTTAGTCACACTACAATATAATAAAGTAAGAAAGGTTTATAGATATTGGCCCTTTTAGCACCAAGTATAATGATCATGAACTGAAATGAAAACAGTAAATTATTAATGAAATTAAATCAATTTATCTAACCGTAACTAAGTTTGTAAAACATGATTGTAAATCCGATATTTTCGATACATACCTGCTTCATCATTTGTTTTCTTCAATTCCTTTTCTTTAACCGCACTTTGGAATAAACAAAACTCCTCCGGGGTATTGACTTCAGGTGATTTTTCAAAGAAGTAGTAGTGCGTCCCTTCCGCGAGTAACTTTTATTACATATCTTACACTCCGATTTCTCCGGATCATTTTTGTCTATTGTAAAATAAGTCCAGATACTGCTTTTTATCGGTGGCGACATTTCACTTAATATTTATATCAAAACATTCATTAAACACTCAAAAAACTATGACGTACACAGTAAACACTCACTGTAACTACAGTTTATTGACAATGGGAAAAAACACAACAAACAAAACCTGTAGGATACTGTTACCAATGTGCGCCAGTTCGTCAGTTACCGAATGAAGTTAGCAATTACCAAAACAAACGCGAAGCACGTGCCACTCTGGCTCCGCCCACTTTCTTTACATGTAGTTACTTGTTGATATGAATGTGCATCCGTAAAAACTCCGCATTGATTGATGCGGATGTGAATGCGGATGCAGATGTCTGAATTAATGCGAATATTCCGCATTTGCGGATGCGGATGCGACTATTCGTAACACCCCTAGTCCACATATAAAGAATGGGCGCTCGTTATAGCAAGAAGCGACAAACTCGTTCACTTATCAGTCGTGAACCGACAGTGAAACGGTTAACACCTGCTAACCAGTGGCGTAGCTAGGTCAACAAGGGCCCCAGTTCAAAAAATTATTTTGGGCCCTCAGGCCAGATGGGCGACTTTTTTTTTGCTTTGTGTTGCTGTGTTGCTGGTAGGGGGCCCGCTGGCTGAGGCTGGAGGTCCCTGAGCAGTGGTTGCGGACCCCCCTGAGCTGTGAGGGCCTTTAGTGAGGGGTCCCTATGTCTCAGGGGCCCCTTAGGAGACGGTAGAGCTAAAAAAAATGTCGCTAGTTTGCCGTGAAGACCCATGGACCCTCTGAACCCCCAGAGGTGCGCTTGGGGCCCCCAGAGGTATGCTTGGGGGCCCCCCTGAGCGTAGGGGCCCCGGTGCACTGCACCGCCTAGCCCCATAGTAGCTACGCCTCTGCTGCTAACGTGCTCTTCCTACAGTCGTTAGGCTATACCGCAAAGAATGGATGAACTACTTGATGTAACTTCTAGTGAGGAATTTGACGAGTCGGTGACTCGTAAACAATTTCTGACTCATCAACCGCATACGCCATCTATATTTAATAACAATGACGAGATTCGAATATCTATTCAGAACCAAGATACATATACAGTGCCGGGCGAAAGTTATATGCATATTGAAGGTAGATTCGTCAAAAAAGATGGAACTGGAGCAAGAAATTCACTTCTCACAACCAATGTTATTGCTTTCCTGTTTGAGGAAATTCGTCTAGAACTTAATGTACACGAAATTGACCGAAATAGAAACGTTGCCATCACAAGCACAATAAAGAGGCTAATTTCTGGCGATCCTCAACAAAGTGGGGTTTTGAACAATGCAGGATGGAGTCCACACGATCTTGGGGATGGCCGCTTTGATGTATGTTTACCATTGAGTATGCTTTTAGGTTTATGTGAAGACTATAAAAGGATACCTGCAAATGTAAAACAAGAACTAGTACTGATTCGTGATAGGGATGACACAAATTCATACATACAAGCAAATGCATATCCTCAAAATAGCAAATTCATTCTTAATAAAGTCGCGTGGGTGATGCCACACGTGTAAGTAGGCGACAGAGTGAAACTGGCTTTACTTAAGATTGTTGAAAATGGGAAACCACTATGTATTCATTTCAGAAGTTGGTACCTGCTTGAATATCCTGTTCCTGTACTTCCTGTAAGCAAGACACAAGTCTGGACTTTGAAGACAACAACGCAACTGGAGAAACCAAAGACAGTAGTTCTGTGTTTTCAAACAAACAGGAAATGTAACACGGAAAAAAGTGCAGCTGAATTAGACCACTGCCACCTTCGCAATGTCAAAGTTTTCCTAAATGAGGTAGCGTTTCCTTACGAGAACATAAATTTAGACTTTAAGAAAAACAGAACAGCTCTACTGTATGAGAAGTATGCCAGGTTCAAGCAGTCTTACTATGAACATGATCATCAATCACCACTACTAAAACGTGAAGAATTTGATGCAACTTCACTTCTAGTTGTAATTGACTGTGTCGCGTTCCCGGTTCTCTTAGAACTCCGAGAAGCGCCTCTACAGTGGCTAGAGCTAACCCGGGTAATGCCGAGCGGCGCCAGAACCTTCGGGTTAGATAATTATTGAGCGGGAGGGGGGGAGGAGGTTAGGCAGACTAAGTCCCACAATGAACAGTCTTAGGAGTTTATTGACAGCCTCTAGTCACAACTATTATGCCTCCGAACAACTTGAGCTAACGTTAAGGCCGAAAGATAGAAATACAATAGGTCAGCTTACTTTGTGAGTGGTGAGGAGCCGCCAGCCAGCCAGTCCAGTGCAGCGCACTACTTCCGTGGATGAGCGATCTCTGACTGCACCCCTACAGCGGTGGGCTTATATACATTACCCCGCGCTGACTGGGGTAAACATGCGTTAAAACAGTGATTGCCGTAAGTGGGTCGCCGGCTAAGCGCAATTAACTGGCTGGCTCGCGACAACTGTTTACAACAAAATGAAACAGTTAAGACAGGACCTGTAGATATATGTATGGAATTTGATAGCAGTGAAAATTTCACTGCCTACACGTCTGCATACTGTTTGATCTTGCACGATCGTGGTGTAGAATACGTACCTCTAACTGGTGTGGTGCGATAGCTGACATAAAACAGGATAGCACCCCGACGTTCCAGCTCATTGCCATGCCGACTATCTTCCTGGACGCACAGGGCTTCAAGGAGAAGGACGGTGTCTTCATTTTCAAAGAAGTTATCGTGTTTGTGATATGACCTAGCAATATTATCCCTACACATTGCTTTTCTGTATCCTCACCATCACGTGGATGTGATGAACCAACACTCAGACGGTTGACAAATAATTACGATGGAACACCTTGGAATACTGATGGTGTAACCTTAAGTAAACAATTTACTATTCTACATGCAATCACCAATGAAGATGACTCCATTATTTACGTTAAAGGACGGGAGAAGGCTCGATGGTTCCAGAAAATTATCCACAAGAAAGTCTGCTACAATATAAAAGATTTAGGACGCCCCCCACTACAAGAACTCAAGAAAAATAATTTGAATAAACTTTGTAAAGCTCATTTATTTTGTAATGCTATGTGCGTAGCTGAAAATGTATTTTTAATTCCCCAATGGTGGGTAAAATAAAAAGAAATAAAATCAAATAAAATATGTTATTTTTTTATTTAAAAATTTCACATACAAGTAGTATTAGTCACATATTCATATGTCCACAAACATTATATCCAGGCTCATAATTTTTAATTACACTATTTTTGACATTATCAGATACTAGCATAATCCAATGATCAGCTAGATTATATCATGGTCAAACAGATATTCAGGAATCACGTTCTTGACTGTAAAGCGTACCCAGGAGCAGACATAGACTCGGACCATAATTTGATAGTAATGAAGTGCAGGCTGAAATTCAAGCGAATAAAGAAGCAACATAAGCAGAACAAACTGGAAGTGAATAAACTGAAACAATCTAGCACAAGAGAAAAATTTGCAGAAATGGTAGACTTAGGTCTAAGAAGTAGCAGTGAAAGGAGCTCAACTGAGGACGAATGGAATGCATTAAAGACCGAAATAATGAAAGCTGGCAAAGAAACATTAGGCATTAGGGAACAAGCTGCCCGAAAACCTTGGATCACAGAAGAAATTTTGCAGCTGATCGATCAGAGGAGAAGGTACAAAAATGCTCAGGATGAAGCAGGAAAAGAGCAGTACAGGCAATTTAGAAATCAAATAAATAGGAAATGCAAAATAGCAAAAGAAAAATGGCTACAAGAAAAGTGTGAAGAAGTAGAAAAGGAAATGGTTGCAGGAAAAGTAGATGTTGCATATAGAAAGATCAAACAGAATTTTGGAGAAATGAAGAAAAGAGGTATGAACATTAAAGCTGCCGATGGGAAACCTCTTTTAAGGTCAGAAGATAGAGCTAACAGATGGAAGGAATACATTGAGAAACTGTATGTTGGGGACGACTTGAACAATAGTGTATTGGAAAAGGAAGGCGATGTCGACATGGATGACTTAGGAGATCCTGTTTTGAGGACAGAATTTAAAAAAGCCTTGAATGACTTGAAAGCAAATAAGGCAGTTGGAATTGATGAGATCCCTGCAGAACTTCTTAAATCTCTAGGAGAGGAAGGAATCGAAAGATTATTCAAGCTGATATCAAAAAGTTATGAAACAGGAGAAATTCCAACTGATTTTAATAAAAATATCATCTTCACACTTCCAAAGAAAGCACAAGCTGACAAATGCGAGAATTATCGCACAATTAGTCTAACATCACATGCTTCAAAATTACTGACCAGAATAATATACAGAAGGATGGAAAGGGTAGTAGAAGAGATAGTAGGTGAAGATCAGTTTGGGTTTAGGAAAAATCGCGGTACAAGGGAAGCAATTCTGTCTTTAAGATTAATACTTGAAGGGCGGATCAAGAAAAACAAAGATACTTTTATGGCATTTGTTGATTTAGAAAAAGCTTTTGATAATGTTAGGTGGGACAAGATGTTCAAAATTTTAAAGAAGTCAGGTCTAAAGTATCGAGATAGAAGAATCCTCTATAAACTATATAAGAATCAAGTGGCTGTGATAAAAGTAGAGAATCACGAGAGACAAGCATCAGTTAAAAAGGGTGTGAGACAAGGTTGTAGTCTATCCCCGTTAATATTCAACTTGTATGTAGAAGAAGCAATGAAGAAAGTCAAAGAAAAATTTCCATGCGGCATAAGTTTTCAGGGAGAAAAAATCAGTATGCTACGATTTGCTGACGACATTGTCTTATTAGCAGAAAGTGCTGAGGATATTGAGAAGTTATTGAATGGCATGAACAAAATACTAAAGGAAGACTTTGGACTGAATATAAATCAAAGTAAAACAAAAGTGATGAAATGTAGCAGATGATGATACCAATACTAGCAGATTAAATATAAAAATAGGATCTGATGCAATAGGAGAAGTGAGTGAGTTCTGTTACTTGGGAAGCAAAATTACAACCGATGGCCGAAGCAGGAATGATGTTAAAAGCAGAATAGCACTAGCAAAAAGAGCCTTCATGAAAAAGAGAAACCTTTTAGTTTCAAATATTGATCTAGGAATTAGAAAGAACTTCTTAAAACTCTATGTGTGGAGCACAGCACTTTACGGTAGCGAAACATGGACTTTAGGAATACCGGAAAGAAAGAAACTTGAAGCATTTGAAATGTGGTGCTACAGAAGAATGCTGAAAATTAGGTGGACAGACAAAGTAAGAAATGAACGAGTTTTGGAAATGATGGGTGAGAAAAGAAGTTTATGGAAGAAGCTTACAGGAAGAAGAGACAGGCTGGTAGGTCATATTTTGAGACATGCTGGATTGGTTAATTTGTTAGTGGAGGGAACAGTTGAAGGTAAGAACTGTAGAGGTAGACAGAGATTAGAATATATGAAGCAGATAATTGAGGACATGGATTGTAAGGGGTATGTAGAAATGAAGAGGTTAGCACAGGATAGGAAGGGATGGGGGATTGCATCAAACCAGTCTAAAGACTGACGACAGCAAAAAAAAAAAAAAAAAAAAAATCCAATGATGAACTGTATGTCACTTGAGCTACACAACATTATTAATATGCATATCAATTAACTTTTGCACTGTAGCCATGTGATAATCATGCATCACTTTATAAGCCAAGATGTTCACAAACTCAGTGCAATATCTTGCAACCAGGTAGCCCCATTTCTCCTTGACGGTTGGAGCGCCAGTCACTGCCGGCTGCGCGTCGATGAGGTTCCTCCAAGTCGAATTGCCGAAGAAGACGCCGCTATCAGGATCATCATTAGGGTAAAAACAAACAGTTTTCACGCCATTAAGCGTTCGGCAGGAGACGGTGTGCTCGCCGATTGGGACGTTGTCAGTGCCGGTGTTGACTAAATCGGACACTACGTCCAATACCTGGATAAGGACGTTCCATTCTTCATATGTCAGTACAATTTTACTGTGTCCCACTTTTTCGAGAACCACAACAGGTTCAAACTCATGCTTAGAACCTGGGGGGGGGGGGGAGTTTACAGGAGGCCAAAGTGGAGCTATGTTATTTATAGACCAGGCTATTTACTTAGTGCTAAGAGTGGGATCTGTGAACAAATGTTTTGTCGTGAGCGCTGACTCGTGCTGGATGACTCCAGCACCCCACACCACGTGGTGTCCCGCAAACTCTTCAAAAGTACAGGTATTGTACTCGTAGTTCTAAATACAGTACATACGAGTGATCATATTAAAGACATTATAAATTTTAATATTGTATTTTGGTAATGAACTAAAAAATATTTCCCATCTTATTTGGAAACACAAACTAAAGAATAAACAGTTGTGTTCCGTGGCGACCGAGAGAAGTTGTGAGGGGCAGATGTAACAGAGGTAATGAGTACACTTTAAAAAATTGAAATTCATCCTGAGGTTACTAAACAAGTATAAAGGGGCTGGTGCAGATTATATTGTTATAGATGTCTTAAAAATAGCAGAATACGACATTCTGTCTTATCTTGAAATGGTATTTAGATTGAGCCTGGATACTGGCTGCTTCACAGATGTGTGGAAAATTGCTATAGCAGAGTGAGCCATAAAACGGTGGATAATAAGGTAGAAACCATTGGAGTGAATGAGAAATTCACTTCCTGAGTAGAACAATTCTTAAAATATAGAAAGCAAACCTTTAGAGCAGGAAATGCAGTACCAAAAGAGATGGAAGCAAATATGGGAGTGCACGGGGAAGTGTATTGGAATCGTTGCTATTCATTATTCAACTGAATGATTGTGTTGATTGTTTAAATTCGAAGTTAGGTTGTTTGCAGAGTCCTACCACGAATTTGTAAATGGTTTTAGCAAGTAAATGCAATGAATATGCTATTTTTACAAATTTCCCCCTCTGATTTTGATGATTTAGCGATATGTTTTAGCAGACTGAATTCTGGGGCTAGGTATTTAATTTCATTTGCAGAAAACCATATTTAGTTTTCGAAATTGTCCTTCAACGTATGGAGCGTCAAATAAAAAATAATTGATCTGGACTGAAGCGTAAATTTTCTTCAGATTTTTATGTTTTTAATTTTAATTTTCAGGTTGATGTTTTTAAAACTGAGTAACAAGGTTGAGAACTTTACGTTAAATTAATTTTTAACTTTATACACTCAGTTGTGGAGCCTGTTTTTATAACCTGACGGAGGGGGGAGGGGGGGAGAGAGGGGGAATGGCAACTTGAGATTTTAGTTCAGTATAACAGATAACACAATGATTATAATCGGGGGTGGGGGTAGGTCCAGACGTCGGTCAGGTTGGGTCTCGTATTGATTTATTAAATATAGCGGCCGGGCCTCCATAACTGTCTACTGCAGATTCCTCTCTGTATTAACCTACAGGTCACACAGGAGTTCGACGTGGCAAAAATACGCTTACTTCTGAAACTAACTGCAATCCTCGGAACAGAATCATATTTATTTTGCTTCTATGGATTCACGGCTCTCCCTGTTTTCTACCGTATCACAAACTCGCTACCTTACAACGTTTCGAGAACTGTCTCTGTTCTCATTTAAAAACCAACTACATCTTTCTCTTTCACGAATGTCTTACATTAGCAGCAGCTAGGAGTACATTCTTAGAATGTTGCCAAATGACTTACCCTAGCAGAAGTTGCAGATTATCTTTTCCTACCTAGTCTGTTGGTATCCCTACCAAACATATTCCAGAATAGATAATGTTGTCTTACTGGTAGCTCAGCGGCCAAGGCGCTCGACTATAAGGCTCAAGGTCGCGTGTTCAAATCGTTTACACGGTGGGATTACCGAGTTAGGCACAGGCATCGCAGATCGGAAGCTCTGTCACGTGGTAGCCGAATCCTTCGAGGATATCTCAGTCAATAATTACATTTATTTTTGTTAATGTTATCTAGCTGTTATAAAAATATCGCATGGTTATGATTACCCGATAATACCATCGGATAAAGGAAATCTACCGTCTAGCATGCAGTCTAAAGCTCGGAGCGTCCTTCATACGGACACACCAGTTCCTGCCAAGGCCGGAATTCGAACCGAGGATCTTCCAATCAGAATACTGTACAGATTGTTTGTTACAACCCTCACTTTTATTCATTACCCTCACAGTCTTTCACAATGGGGAAATACGCCTACAGATAGGCTATAATAACCAAATTTGTTTTGCGTCATCTCTGCGAACTTTTACACTTGATCAATGAGGGATTATAGTCAGCAAGCATAAAACTGAGATTCAGTTTGAAGGAATGGGGATACTGTCTGTAATTTGCACAACGGACAAAATTGTACCCCCAGGTTCTGATACTTTTTGCTCCTATAATAAGTTGGCCAGTGTAGTATGTACAAGCACCAACGCTTAGGGTAACTTAATAACTTGATAGTGATAGTCAAAGCCCAACAATTCCTCGTTTCAAGTTTTTAACTTTTGCAGACTCAAAGCACATCAAACGCATTTACACCTACCTAAATTTAACCATGTTAACGTACTGGAAATAAACGCTCGTGATAAATTTGGTGGCGTATCAGTTACAGACGAAAACACCCACAAAGCTCATATGATGGCAAAAATATTAAGAAATTTCGAAACTATACGCAATCTCCTTATGCTCCCACTATGTTCGTTTTTCGTCTGTCTGTAACGTTTCGTATGGCCGACGTTGCCAACTGGAAAGGGACAAATCAATACTGGCAGTCCAAGAGGCGCCGTCTCGCGAGAATACGCACTGAGGCTGTAAGGATCCGAAAGAGCACACGGAGTTCAAAGGACGTGACCATTACTCACTAACATTGTATACTCACAAAATTTCATTTCTCCAGGTCGAATGGTGCGTTGCTTCTTTAGTTAACGTCTTCTTGGTTACTTGGCCGGATGATGATCTAGCGATTCTGTTTGGCATTCCAGAATACGTACTGTATATTATCATGGAAAGTCACATGATGGCCGTAATATCTGTTGCGGTCAATGTTTTCACGTTACACTTAACCGAAGACATTGACGAATTACGGCGGAAATCGTAAAAAAATCACAAATTATATTTTTGATCTTTCTAGGAGAGTTTCGACATTTTTGTTCGAAAGAGCTGGCTGTGAAAGATATGTTCACTTTGAACCCATGATAGAACAGTCTCAGGGATGTGGAACGGTGCATACACTTATTAATAATAATATTACCAGCAATTGATGACCAGTTAGCTACTTAACAACCCATTAGTATAATCAATATCCACTTTAATCTGCAAGTATAATCCCATGTTAACTAAAAGATATGTGAAACACTGCTTACACTTATTAATAATACCAGTAACATCACTAGCAACTAATAACCACTTGATTCCTTGCAGAACTATTAGCATAATAAATTTCCACTGTAATCAGTAAATACATATTAATTCATGTTAGTTACTATATATGTGGAACAGTACATATATTTATTAACAATGTCAATAATATTCCCAATACTGGTAACCAGTCACTTACTTAAAAACCAATTAGTATAATAAATTTCCACTGTAATTTGTAAATATATATTATTCCATGTTAGTTATTGAAATCTTCAATGTGTTTACTGCATTTATCAACCGTTTCAGTAGAAAGAAAGACCATATATCATTTTAGTAATTGCGGAGAACTTTCTCACCTTACCCTTCCTTACACTAAATGTATAGTATTTTCTGTCATTCTTAGTTACCAAATTCCAAGAAAATTCTTTCACAGAGTAAAATGGTTTCTGAACCAAAATCTCTTTCAGTTTGGATTTAAAGTGGTTAGGTTTTCGTAGAAAACATTTAATTTTTTGTGCTATGTCATTGAATCAGGATCTCCAGTAAATGTTATCCCTTTCTGTACAACTGACAATGACTTGTAATCCTTGTGAATGTTATATTTATTCCCAGTATTATAGCTGTGTATGTCAGCATTACGATTGAAGTGTGCAGAATTTTTTACAACAAACGATAGTAGGGAGTAAGGATTGCAATCCAGCAAAGCGGGATCCTGCAATCCCGCGGGATCCCGCATCATCAGACAATCTGGCGGATCCCGCACAAAATTAAGCGGATCCGCAATCCGCAAAATGCGGATAAAACGCGTGTCAGTGCGTGACTCGCTGCCCCACTCGGTCTCTATCGGATGTATTGCGCTGTTTTCCTATACCCTTCCAGTTGGCATTTGGCGCGTGTGAACAAACGTTTGTTTTTGTCAACCTTCGTCATTCGTAAGTAAATAGATACACTTTTGTGTATTCATTTTCGAGTACACATTTCTGTAATTTGAGTTATGTTGCGTATTTAATACGATTTTGTAACTAAATAATTATTTTTTGTGTGTTGCAAACGTTATCTGAACTACAAAGTTACAGCTTTTTATTCACGGTTTCATTATTCCCATTTTCTGTATTTGCAGGTAAAGTTATTGTGACAATTTCCTTTTTTGCGGCTGAAAATTTGATTATTCGTTGATAGGAAACTAATGTTTCGTAATTTTAATCGCATACCTATTTATTTAGCAGCTATCAAAAGGCAATTGTATATCCTTTGACTTATTGCTGTTCTGGCCGCTGCCTCAATGCGTTTCTTTGACGAAAGCCGCCTGTTTACATGTGTCGCTCAGGCTATAGATTAATACCTCTTCTCCTTGTTATTATTTCGACTATAGGCAAAAAAAGTTATGATGAAGTTTTCACGGGTGTATCGACGAATTGTGTTGTAGGAACACCATACTTCGACGGCTGCCTCCGCCGTCTCCCTCACGTGTGAAATCTCGTGTTTTTACAATGAAATCCGGAGATACAACCTATAAAAACTTCACTGCAATCATTCGCCGAGAAAATCTCCTTTCTTACTAAAAAGTAATAATTTCCACTCTTAAAACGTCGTTACGTCACATATGTAAAATGGAAATACTTGACAGTTTAAGTGTTGGTGAGTATTTTCCTTTAATAACATTGAATCAACTGTAAGATCAATCATGGTATCAGGAGATATAATAATGAATCCCACAAAAACAATTTTTGTAAAAAAAAAAAAAAAGCTAAGTCTCGTGCTTGTGTAGTGACAAAAAGTGATGAGATCTTGTTCTGAGCCAAGTCTACACTTTACAGAGTTTATTCACTTCACTTTGTGAAATGGAATGCTTTCTCTCGGTGTTATGGAACTTTTATTTAGAATTTTAAAAAAATTCTGGTAACTTGGCCACTAAGCAAACCATGTTTTTTTAAATTCATGTGATGTATTGTAGGGCACATAATATGACCTAACATTGAATATTTTCCATTTTTTATTATTTATTTAAAAATTGGTTTAGATTAAAAAACAAAAATGTAAAAACTAGAAATGTACTTAAGACATGCTAAAAAGTTTTAATATCATTTTGCCAATTAAAATATTGTTAACTATTAATTTTTATCATTTAACTTTAATATTGATTTATTAATTTAATTTATTAACGTTTTAAGTAACTATGTTTTGAATATAAGCGTTAAAAAACTGTTTGCGCCAATCCCGCACGGATCCAGCGGGATTGGCGGGATTGGCGGAGTATACAGGATGTTACAAAAGGTATGGCCAAACTTTCAGGAAACATTCCTCACACACAAACAAAGAAAATATGTTATGTTGACATGTGTCCGGAAACGCTTACTTTCCATGTTAGAGCTCATTTTATTACTTCTCTTCAAATCACATTAAACATGGAATGGAAACATACAGCAACAGAACGTACCAGCGTGACTTCAAACACTTTGTTACAGGAAATGTTCAAAATGTCCTCCGTTAGCGAGAATACATGCATCCACACTCCGTCGCATGGAATCCCTGATGCGCTGATGCAGCCCTGGAGAATGGCATATTGTATCACAGCCGTCCACAATACGAGCACCAAGAGTCTCTACATTTGGTACCGGGGTTGCGTAGACAAGGGCTTTCAAATGCCCCCATAAATGGAAGTCAAGAGGGTTGAGGTCAGGAGAGCGTACTAACATACTAACGAAACTAAAATGAGCTCTAACATGGAAAGTAAGCGTTTCCGGACACATGTTCACGTAACATATTTTCTTTGTTTGTGTGTGAGGAATGTTTCCTGAAAGTTTGGCCGTACCTTTTTGTAACACCCTGTATATACTGTGCTGGCATTGTAAGTACACGTAGATTTCTAAACAGATTTCCGCACGACGCCCTTGGGCTTGCTCTACTAAAAACTCTTAGAGCACGATTTTGTGATTTAAATACCCTTTGTGCTTCTGAAGAGTTTCCCCATAATGAGATGCCGTAAGTGAGCAGTGAAAATATGTGAAATATATTATTTTTTTCGTTTTTGTATTAGCTGCTAGTGTAAGCCCGTGACTGTTTTTTGCGTATCGTCACGGGTCTAGGATAGTTCCAGTTTTTACGATGAAAGAATATGACAGGTCGATCTGATCTGGCCAAATATAAGCTTGACCTATGTTTCACCCTTAGGATGAATAAATTCTCTTGAGCTTGAAAAACTCAGAATAGAGTTTAATATAGGTAGGTATTAAACACGGACAGGAACTATCGCTGTATCGTGTAACTTGCTTAAATACGAACTTAACATGTATTTGACCCTTAAAGTTCACCCTGCAAAATTAAAAAAAAAAAAAACCTGTTTGCTTCGAAGGCATAACGTTGTTTATTATTGAGACTGTGCAAACACTCATAATATAAACATTGGTCATAGTATCTGTGACGGCCAGAAAATTTAATATACATTCCATGTTAAGAACAGTTGAGCAACTCCACAGAAATAAGTTGCCAGAATAGTCGATTCGGTGAAACATTTGGTCTGATGTCCACTTACAATAACCTAATAACTCACATACAGCGAACATAAATAAATACCAATAGAGAAAGTGGTCAGTAATATATCTAAAAACCAAATAAACTGTAATGCATAAATTTTGGTGTAGCAGTATTAGTGAAAGTTGTAACTAAACTGAAATTTATCCTAAGCCGAAATGACAATTGGCATTCGTGGTTACAGCAGAGACAATGAGTAATTTTTCAAAAAGTTTTTTAAGTTGCTTCAATTAGTAACATGTTACAGCAGATCCACTTTTCTTCAGCCAAAAAATTTATCAATATTTTTTAAACTATGAAACGCTACAAAAAGTAAACTTAAAGAATGTATTACGCCAATTATTTTGGTAGCAGTTGTTTGGCTATTATATTGTGGACATAACCACGATTTCCTTCTAATGGTATCCCTGGTCGCTGTTTTGTAAGCTAAGGCTGACACGTGACACCGTTCTACAGCCAATAGCTACCGAAGTGAGTGGGTGACCTTACGAAATTATATAGTAGATTCTAGATATTACCCTCAATGAAAATGTTGCAGAATTCAGTTTTTTAAGAAGTTGTTGAATATGTTGCTTGCAGTTCAATTTGTTATCTATAAATATACCCAAGAATTTAGTAAATTGTTTTCATTGATTGCCTTTCCTTCCGATTTCACATAGCCGTCATTTGTTTTATTTTTGGTCACAAATTGAAGTAATTGTGTCTTTTCTATATTAAGTATTAATTTGTTAATTAATTTAATTGCGATGGAGCGCACGCTGCGGCGGCTAATTCGTTACAAACCCATTTCCCTCCGTTTCCTGTACCCACCTGTACTTTTACACTTAAGAAATTTCAACTTTAAATTGTTTTAACGGTTTAGGTAAATTATTCATCATCCTCTTGGTGTCTTATTCCAATCCCTGACTCCCTTACCTGCGAAAGAAAATCTTCCTACACCTTTGTGCCTGAAATCGAGTGCTAGCTTGTGGTCATTGACATCTTTTCCCCTCTAAGCATTACTTTTAATTCTTAGACCAACATCTTCTTACTCCTTGTACGCTCCCATGACTCTCTTCAACCTCCTCCTGCCTTCCAATGAATCCCATTCCAGCTCTTTTATCTTATCTGTTACTGACTGTGTTCTATGGTAATTTGTATTTGATACCCAAAATGTGAGTCCCATACTACACTACCATATTCAAGCAATGGTCTGACCAAAGTTTTGTAACCCAATTCCTTTACTTCTCTTGTACATCCCCTCATCACTCTCTCTAACAAGTGAAGTATTTTGTCATCTTTTCCTACTACCTGTCAAATGTGTGCTGCCCCGTTGAGCTTGTTATCAAATGTAATGCCCAGGTATTTACATTTCGAGTCTTCAATAAGCAATTCTTTTCCCACCTTGTAGTCATAATTAACCTTTTGTTTTTTATTTGTGTATCTAATAAGCTGACTCTTCTTTGCATTTATCTTCATCCCATGTTTACCAACGCAGCTAGATATCCTGTCCAGACCATACTGTAGCTGTTCACAGTCCTCAACTGTTTTGATCCTTTTATTACGTCATCTGCAAACGACCTATCTTCTTTATTCATTAGAATAATGAATAGCAATGGTAGCTTTTTTTTTTTTTTTTTTTTTTTGTAACTGCTTTACGTCACTTTTTAACATCGAGGTCTTTAGAGACGGGAAAGGATGGGGGGCAAGGAATGGGAAGGAATTCGGCCATGGCCTTTTGAAGGAAGCATCCCGGCATTTGCCTGGAGTGATTTGGGGAAACCATGGAAAACCCAAATCTGGATTCCCGGACGGGGATTCGAACCGCCGTCCTCCCGAATGCGAGGCGAGAAGCAATGGTAGCAATACGCTACAATGCCTCACTCATTACTCGCTACCATTAATTTTTACTTTCTACCTTTTAAAAATTGTTCTACCCAGCAAATCACTTTCTCGTCAACTCCAGTAGTTTTTATTTACCACCATGTCAAAGGCCTTTGAAAGGTCTAGTGCCATACCGTCAATTTGGCCTCCCTTGTCCATTTCATCCGAAATATTTTGGATATATCCTATTAACTGAGATTCGCATGTATATCCTTGCCTAAAGCGATTTTGCTTACTTGAAAACCACTTTCGCTCCTCACATACGTTTCTGATGTAGTTACATATCAATATCTCCATTAATTTACCTGCCACTGACAATTGATTGGCCTATAATTTTTGACTCTATTTCTCACCCCTACTTTGGTAAGCATGAAGTATCCAGACTCAATTTAATAATATTTCAAGATAACGTACAGGATGTCACATCCTGCTGTCTTTAAAACATTTGCAGTAATATTATCTACACCAGCCCCAATACGGTTTTTTTTTTTTTTCAGCTTTCTTAATTCCTTCATTATATCCTTATAATGAATTTCAAATTTTTCGGTCTGCTCATTACTAATTGTATTGTTAAGCTCGTCCTCCAATTTACACCCTCCACTTTCTGATTCATTTTCCCTAACTGTCTCACTAAACCAGTTACTTAAAATCTCTGTCTTTTTCAGATCCTCAATAACTTCTTAGCACTAAATCATCTGTTAATTTTTTTAGATCATCATTTGCTGTGTTTTTAAGGTTTTTTACTGATGGGTGTTTCAATGTTATGTTAGTATCATTTGCAAAGGGCATAATATTTTCACTATCACCCAATATACGTGGAAGATTATTTATATAAATTAAGAATAGCAGAAGCCCAAGAATTGAACCCTGAGGTACACCACATTTAACTATTCCACATTCTGAGTTTATAACCTCTCCTTTATTAACATCTTTCAATGATACACGTTGTTCCTCTAGTTCCATCGTTCACATCTTTCATGAGCATATTTTTGTTGATGATCAACAGTGGGACATTCTTTCGAACTGATTCTCTCAGTGCATCACAATCATATTATTTTTCGCCTTTAAACTCTTTATTAAATCTGTCGAACATCGCAAGATTTAGCGCTGTCATGACTAAATGAGGTAATACCTTGTTTGATATCATCAAGCACATGTCCTGAATTAATATTAATGGAATAGAAATAAAATAACTATATTTGTTGGGCAGATCGCGAAACAACACAAAAATAAAAGCAAAGGTAATTTTATTTTAATTTAGGATGGATGCGTTTTTTCCAAATTTTCTACGGATCTTGCAGTCTTTTTTTTGAATAGAAAACATTTAATTGACTTATTTCTATCCCGGCAGCATAAAGAACTGAATAATAATAACTACGCATATCCATCGTTCAACTCATGAGTTATGGTACTTTCATTTTTTTCGAATTTTCCAATTTCTCCCGTAACTTTGCCGATTTTTCTTTCCCTAAAAATCTTATTAGGACTATAAATATTTTAAAAAAATAGTCCATTGAAAAAAAAACTCAGTTTTTTCCCGAATTTTCTGGGCAACTTTATCAGATTTTTCTTTTGTAAAAACCTTATTCCGACCTTTGCGATCATTTAAAAAAATTAGCTAAATTAATCCATACAAAAAGTATTTTCAACTTTTCCAGTTTTCCTTTCTTAAAAATCTTATTTCAACTATTATCATCATTTTTAAAAATAACAAAATCGGTCCCAAGTAGTTTCAATTTTTCCTGAATTTTCAAGGCAAGTTTTCCAGTTTTTCTTTCTCTAAAAACCTTATTCGGACTATTACGAACATTTAATAAAGTAGCAAATCGGTCCATAAAAGAGGTACTTTAAGTTTTTCCGATTTTTTTTCCCCGAAAACGTTTCCAAATTTTCTTTCTCTAAACACCATGTACAGACTATTACGAATGTTTTTTTTTTTTTTAATGATAGCCAATAGACAAAAAGTACTTTCAGTTTTTCCTGAATTTTCCAATTCTCCGAACAACTTTTCCAATTTTTTCTTCCTCTAAAAACCTTATCCAGACTATTAAGAAGATTTAAAAACTTGTAAAATCGGTCCATTAAAAAGGCACTTCAGTTTTCCCGAATTTTCCAATTTTTCTGGCAAGTTTTCCAACTTTTCTTTTTCTAAAAACCTTATTCGGACCATTAGAAACAATTTTTAAAAAATCGCAAAATCTGTAAAGCAGATCTCAAGTGATACATTTCATCTTTAATTCATCCTTAATTTTTTAATGCAATCGAGATTTTCGATTAGATTGATTTCTAATGTTTGATGAACAATTAATTACATAAATACGACAGTACAAAAAAAAGTACGCCATCTTAAGCGAATAAATAATTATAGGAAAGAGCAGTTGGAGACTTTTGGGCAAATAGGTATAATTACATTGACTAAGCTAAATGTCATAGGACACTTCTCTAATTAGGTGTGAGACCTCATTTAGACCAACAAAGTGCATCATCTGGAGGTAGCATGGACCAGAAAAGTCATTCTGCATCGACAGCCGCTCATAATTGTGTCGTTATTGGGGTGCTCGAATTGCCCGCAATGTTCCTCAAACCAGCGGCATTCTATCTGGCCCGGTGACACGGCGCGACCAGGGCACGTCGCAAATGGTTTTCAAGCAGCTCAGTCTTCATGAGATACCGAGCGTCGTGGTGTAACGGTTAGCGTTCTCGCCTCGCATTCGGGAGGACGGCGGTTCGAATCCCAGTCCGGGCATCCAGATTTGGGTTTTCCATGGTTTCCCAAGTCACTCCAGGCAAATGCAGGGTTGCTTCCTTCAAAATTCCATGACCTAATTCTTTCCCATTCCTTGCCCCCCATCCTTTCCCGTCTCTAAAGACCTCGTTGTTAAGAGACGTTAAGTATTAAAAATAAAAAAAAATTCTTCATGAGATAGGTTTGGAGCTGTAAAAGTAACGAGAAATTATGTACCTGTATTTATTCGTTACTAAACCAATCAGTACTCGTTACTATCCTATCGTTACTTTTGATACACTCGAGCACTGGCATGAAGCATCGCATCGAATCACGTCGCATACGTGTTACTTCGTTCGTACTTTGTAAAGTTTAAGTAAATTGTTCATTTAGTGAAATAAGTTTAGGTTCAGTGTTCCTTTGGATTAAAATTGAAGTAATTACAACATGGATCTTACGGAAACCTACTGAATGTACACTTGATTTACTGGACCGAATATTATATTCATAAAATAATACCTAATACGACAATCACGCCGAACTAAACTACTTTCAAAACAAACACCAATTTACATAGACAAAAAACACTGACCTTACACCTGACAGTGTCACCGACAGATGACAATTATGTTTTAAGCAGGCCTGATTTGATAGTGTGACCATATGTATATTAACGAATCTATCACTTAAAAATATTCTAACCTCATCGAAGTATTGCATTTTTAAATAAAAGGTTTCACCATTTTTCCCTTTAGTGTTTTGACTTTTTTTTAAGTTTCTTTGTGATCGGTTTGTTAAAAAAAATTGGACATGCTGTGAGTGTCCTTTTTAACCGTAGGGCTTTATTAAGGAAAAATATGATATTTTATTTAACGTAACATTTTCGGGAGTTAGGCACAGGACAGACGAGGCTTCGCTAATGCGAAGTCAGAGTAAGGTTGTTTGTTCCTCCACATAATGCTTACAGGATGACTTAAGGAGTCACCTTCAAGTGGATCGAACTGGAATTAATGACGTCAAACACGAGGTGGCGTGTGGCCACGGAACAGTTTATTCGCCCTCAGTTCATCATGAGCAGTTTAGTTGACAAGACGGGTTAACTTGTAGCTAAGCCGTTTCTCGTCGGCCTAGTATAGCCAGCAATACATTTTGCTAAGTTCAGTCAACATCAGTAGCCATCATTCGTAGACGCGAGTCGGAAATAGCCTTGCAGTAGCGAGCCAACGACTGTAACATGCACAGTCAAGTGCTACAATAAACAGGTTGTTCAGCAGTTAGCGTCGTGTCAATCAAATAAAGGGTAGATTTTACTAACATCAAGACGCGGAAAAAGTGCAGAAACCATCACTTGAAGCAAGAAGATGGGGCATGACGGATTACCAGAGAGTTAGAAAATCCCAAAGGTCAGTCAAATCCACCCGGGGGTCCTCCCACTCGTCAACCGCCCACGAAGTATAGACCACTTGAAACCAGACAACTGGTGTCAAGGAGTGAAATTCAATCACGTTATCTGACAATACTATCAAATGCCGGCCTCGGTAGCGTAGGGGCTAGAGTGTTAGCACCGCGTGCCGAAAGGTCGCCGGTTCGAGTCCGGCCGCGGGCATGGGTGTTTAACTGTTGTGTCTGTGAATGTAATGTCCGTCCTGTGGTGTGTCTAAACATCTTGAAAAAATTCATCAGGCTGGCTGTGTGGCCTAAGATGCCAAAAGCCATTAAAAAAAAAAAAAAAAAAAAAAAAAAAAAAATACTATCAAATCGGCCTTGCAGGCAGGCCTTTGAGTAGGCGGCTTTATATAAGACAACAATAGAAAACTATGAATCAACATCAAAGTTTCTTTAGTAACGCAATGATATCAAACGTTTGAGAAAAAACAATATTTTAATGAAGGTACCCCCGGTTCATATTTAAAAATAAAACTTCTTCCATTCGTTTCGGTTGAATGTAAATAAGTTTCTCACTCAATATTTTTCCTGACTTCGAAACAGTTCTTTTGAATCCCCATAATTACTTCTCTGCTAAGGTTGAAAGTTCAGGGTATGGAATTACCGGCACCTCCACCATTTCAAAGAACACTCATTCCTAGAATGAATATGTTCTTCCAGGTAATAAACAGGGATTGAAGAAAAGCAAAGCTACGAAATAACTTTTTACGTTGTCAAAATTACTAATCTCTTTAAAAATATCAAAACTAGACAGTAAATATACCGAGCGCGGTGGGTGAGCGGTTAACGCTCTGGCCTCGCATTTGGGAGGATGGCGGTTCGAATCCCCGTACGGGCATCCTGATTTGGGTTTTCCATGGTTTCCCCAAATCACTCCAGACGAATACTGGGATACTTCCTTCAAAACGGCCATGGTTAAATTCCTTCCCTTTCTTTGTCCACAGTTCCATCCCGCCTCTAATGACCTCGACGTCGACGAGGCGTAAAACCATAAGTAATAAAAGTAAATAATATTAATTATGTTAAAATAATGTACGCGCGACTTGTTTGTACACAAACATTTTGTTTCGTGATGAAACAAGTAAGACAAAGTTCACAGAAATACGCGTGCATGAGTGCGACGCACGATGTTTAAATGTTGAGTGTCTCGGTCACGTTTCTTCAGTCGCTGGACGAACCGTTCCAGTTTCATCATATTCAACCGTTCATCGAATCAAACTGACATCTATACGACAAATGCGAGTGACGAAGTGAATTTGTGGGTAAGGTTTCGGTACTTCGAATCAGGTGATGTACTCGTTAATTAGTAACGAATACACGTGGTTTGTTACAGCTCTAATGGTGGTGTTAACCTCCCTTTGTGTTGTTTGGGACACCTTACAACATCCACGCGTACTGTGCGAGGTTTCGACTGCAGGGTGTCGGGGCGTGGCACACCTGTTGCTGCAGCTTAAAGAGAAACTACGAAGGAAACGGCGCTGCCAATTGACTTGCGGAAATATTCATTAACGCAGGATGAATCCTCAACAATATTTCTCTATTTCATGTGTGTATGTTCGTCTGGGCCAACTGGAACCTCGTTAAGTCTTTGTTTGGCTTGAATTTTCTTTGGATATGTATACATCGGTGTCGTATAGTTTAACGTGGAATCCGAACAACGGAAGCGCTTTGGCTTACTTCACATTATACAGCAGGCTGTGTCAGACGTGAGGGTCGGCTTAAGTGCTTATGACAGGTATTCGAACCAGGTACTACTGAGTCACCAGGCCGCCGATTCTCTACTATTATATTCAATCGTTCTCCTTTTTTGAACTTGGCCGATTGTGGACCGCGGTAAATAACTTCATTCCTCTTTTTTCTTATTTTCTTTTCCTTGCTTTCAGTATTCCTTCATCCCTTCACATGTGTTGTATCCTTCTTTCTTTTTTTCGGACTGTTTTTCTTTGTCACTGTACTTTTTCTTGAAAAAACCTCAACTCCGCGATCATTCATTCTTCATATCCTGTCAAAAATTTGTCCTTTCTTAACATACAGTTTTGCTGTATACGATTTTACTTCAGGAATCCAACGATCTTGTTTGTATCAAGATAATCAAGGCTTCTTGTCGGTTTTTTTGACTAACTCTCACCAAGTAGAAAATCAATAACTCTTTTTCAGTATCGGAAAGTATTTCAATTTTGAGCAACGATTACTTATTAACACTTATCATCCATTCATTTCAATTTCTCTTTGATTCGAGAATTTTCCTAAATTTTTCTCTTCTCTAATTCTGCAATAATTCCTCTTTATATAAAGCTCATCATTCTGTCACATACAGACATTTTGACTTCGTAACTTGGGATTAGTGCGAAAGGAACATTGTCGTTCTGATGGTCTTCGGTTCGACCATTTGACTACAGCGGCAGTTAGTTACTGGCGGTGATACAGTTTCGGATTAGGCAAATAAACCAATAACTAACACGGAAACATTTAAATCTACCGATAAATTATAGAGACTGAGTGTATTGCTTGTGAGACTGACACCACTCAGGTCAATGTCCTAGTGGTCTGACTGCACATTTCTCTGTAAGCTTTATATATCTCTGCAGTACAACACGAAGTGTTCAGAAATTAAAATGCTTTATGTATGTTACAGAAAGTATCAGATTAACTAGCACAAGTAATAAACACTTCGTGGTAGCAATTTGGCTTTGAAATTTTAACCGTACTGCAGTTAAATTGGTAGTGAAGCTGTTATGAATAGTGTTTATGGATCACAGTAATAACCGCGTTCCATTGGCTGCCTTACGGGGCGGAAGATGCGTGATCGGAATCACCGGAGCGGAGCTCAAACAAACCTCAGCAATCTCTCCAGGAGTATCTGACCACTTCACTACGCCCCCGCCGCGGGATTGGGCTCTTCCGAATCACCCGCCACTACAGCAGGCACGCTGAGGCCAGGCGCCTTTCGCCACCCCTTATGGGTGCCCACGGCGAACGACGCGACGCGGCGTCCGCCACGAACCAGGCCGAAGACCCTTCCAAAACTTGGCCTTATAGCATAAGCCTCTCTGTGTTACCTACGCGCAACACCCGGCTCCACCCGAGCCCCGCAGGGCCGGGCGGAAGCCGTAGCGACCAGGCGCCGCGCAGGAGTGCCCCTTCGTGTGATCCACCGCGCCAGCCGACCGAACGTATCGTCACTGAGTATGCCCACACTAGGGCGCGCTTCCCCCCGCACCCGCCCGACACACGTGTCCAGTGCGAGCGCGGGTTCCCACACACTCGTCCAAGCTCCTCAGAGCACCGTCGTAGTTCACGATCCCTCTGCAGAGGCCCGAAGTTCCCCGCAGCGCTCACAGGATGATGCTCCCCCACCCCGGGTAAAACCCATGCACTACCAGTCCCCACTTACATAGAGGACCTACTATGGCAGCAAACAGGCTGTGCTCCCACCAGCAGGGATGCCACCCCAGAGCGGAGAACCACCCCGACGCGGCACCCGGAGCCGTGGTAATGACGCCTTCATTAGACTCCGGGATTATGCTGCGCTGGCAGCAGAGGTGCACTTAAGCTTGGTATTCGTTCACCAGGACACCCCAACACTGGAGCAGTCAGGGGAAGCTTGCTCATCGACTTGAGCTGCGGCCAACACCGTAGTGCGCCAAGATGCTGCTTAACTACCCAAAAGCCTTCCGTGCAGCAGAGTACGCGATCTCCACTGAACCCCCAGCCCGAAGACAGGGAGTGACGAGCCTGTGGACGCCGGGCATGAATCTCGGTGACGGCAGAGGCGGCAGCAGCGTGCCTCCAGCAACCACCCCCTACAGGGACCCAATTCCGACGCCAATATCCCTTCTCTTGGCAGACGCAATAAGTTTAATACCGATACCAGCAGGTTTCAAAATTTGCTAATCATCACATATCATAAGGGGCATTATAACAAACACTTCCAGCTTAATCAACCTGCCACATCCCTCCAGAGGGAGAAAAAATTTTCCTCAACGCCTTAACTTGCACATATACAGAAACAAGAAGAGCGGCGGAGGGGCTCGGGACCCGTCATCCAGGCCTCCCCGGAGGAAGGCCCATAACTCTGCAGGAGGGATCACAGTAACAGTGGTTATTCGCAGCAGCGATATTAGGTAGGGTTTAAGTTAGAAGTGGCCGGCCTAGGTAGCGTAGGGGCTGTAGTGCTAGCTCCGCGTGCAGAAGGTTGCCGGTTCGAGTCCGGCCGCGGGCATGGATGTTTAAGTGTTGTGTCTAATTAGCTGGAAAAAATTACTATCGAGCTGGCTGTCTTGTATGGCCTAGATGCCGAAATCCATTGGAAAACAAAGTTAGAAGTGGCTGAGTTAAGTTATTCAATCACCATGTCTAATCTGTATTATACAGACCCCAAGCCACAGGATATTTTCTTGTTTTTCTCCTGGTTCTACGCTCCTCAGACTATGATTTGTGGAATGTTTTATCTCCAGAATATATTGCACAGAAAGAACTTATTGCAGGGTATTACAGATATCCTTTAGTTTTTATACACAGGGCGTGCAGGAACGAAAGGATAATCCTGTAAGATCCTGCAGGTAGGTCACATCATTTCCATCCATATGGCAAAATTTTATTTTAGTAAAAATCTCATCATTTGCGAGATATTGATCTTTTTAATATTTTTAATATTGTTCAGCTTATTCATTGCCAGATATCAAATGTACAAACAGCTCTCCGTCTACCACTGTACTGTATCTGAACTATCTATCCTTTTTGTTTTGTTTTGACATAACACGCTAGCGCCCAGGTAGCAATTTCAACAACAAAATAAATTTCTACGAATTCATTGTCCAAATGTCCCAAACAATAAAAATACTTGCATGATAATTTCAATTCATTATACTTTTATTTTAATTAAGTCCAAAATACCAACCTTCGTGCTTTAGAGCTACCATAAAAAATAATTTTAAAAGGAATGTTAAACAACTATACCATTTTAAAATTTGCAATAACGAAGAAATTTTTTAATGTAATTGGCACTATCCGCTTAGTATATTTTTTTAAAATCAAAGTCAAAGTCAACCGTTTGAATAAATTTGTACACACTTTTTACATAAATTTTTTTCAAAGATCTTTTAAGGTTTTAGGAAAAAAAGAGCATTTTTTTGGATGACTCAAATATCCTTGAGTAAATTTAAAAAAAAGTGTTAAAAAACCCTTGACTTGTAGAAATAGCTTGGAATAAATTGAACAAAGTCATATTTCGAAAAAAAACAAATTTAAAAAAATATCTCGAAAATGGTGAGACTTTTACTAAAATAAAATTTTGTCATATAATAGGACAACACCATCTCTAGGGGGAGAGCGACTAACGCAAAATGGACGAGGCTACTCAGAAAAGATCTCGAGCCACTGGGAGTAGACCCCAGTGGGATAGGTACAGAACGTTGATTGAATCATTAGATTCTCTCAGCCAAAACACTGCGCCGAAGATCAGGGGTTAAATGGACCCAAGAAAGAAAAGACAACCTCAGTGTAAGGATGAAAGAATACTGGGCCAAAAAGAAAGCTCACCAGAGGTAAGAGCGACCTGGTCCATAGAGGCAACAAGAAGGACATGATGTCACCTGCCTGCGGTTGAGGATTATCCTTACATTCCTGAACACTGTATATAGTGGTTGGATTTTTTCTGGCAATATTACCTCCGTAACGGTGATAATTTCGAATCAGATGTTCCACATCTCACAGATCCTTCCTCAGCAGGGATCTATGGAACAATAGTAATAAACTAATAACTAAATATCCATGCTAGTGCCCAAGCAAAGCGAGTTCATGGTTATGTCGCCGGCGAGGCTGCAGGCTAATGTATCGGCGGCTTAAATCAGGTTGGTTTGCGTGTGTTTTGATCTCAATTGCTTATGGACGTAAAACAGTTCCAACCTGATTTTTAGCTATCTGTATTTCTCCAGCAGATTTTTTTTCAGAGCTCGTGAATTCGTGATTTTTTCTCTTTTGTACTTCGAATATACTGGGAGTCTCTGGTAGATAGGCGACGCACATTGTGTTTAAACTTATTAGTAAACATGTGTACTTCCACTTTCATTTACGAGTGTAGTGAAATACTTCTTTCACCAACGTATTTGAGCCGGAATGACTGGAAAGATAAGATTACAGAAATAAAGTGCCGCACTGATTCTTATATGAATTCTTTTTTCCCTCGTACCATTAGGGAGTGGAATGCACAACAAAGAGATTAGCTTTGGTGCTGACCACCCTCTGCCACCCACAATTTTGTGATTTGCAGAGTATATATGTAGATGTAGAATATAGAATTAGCTGCATATGGAGGTTATGATTGTGTGCTCTCCCGATTGTTGAACCGTACTGCTAACAACCACGTAACTAGATATACAGAACCATTAAAATGACACATAAGGCTATGTTGGGGAACATAGAAAAATTGACAAATGTATCCCCAAGGTGAACTGAAAACTTTTGCTAGTGTTTAATGGAGATAGTGACTGCGTTTGTGCAATGACCAACATTTTGTATTGTATGTGTTATGATTTCATGTAACGTGCGATATTGAGGATACTGTGGCTGGCTGTGAATTATGCCTAACACCACATTTTATCGTTAGTACAGACCTGATCACAACGGAGACACGCATACTACGGCCGAATCTTACTTGATTTATGTTGATATTGGCTGTGCTCGTCGCCTGCCGGTCCCACGTCTCTTGCGCGGCGTAACAGGATTAGTTGGCGCTGTTTGCCTTCGTGATCAGCTTACGTCTGAGGCAACAGGTGCGTCAAGCCATACAGCTAAAGCGCATTATGAGTAAATGCTGCAGACTTTGCGACGAAGCATTAATAACGCAAAGGAAACTCCCGAAACAGTTTTTATTAACTTTGAACTCTATTCTAGTGCGAATATCAGAAGTTAATTCGAGAACTGTGTGTAACAGAAATGAAACAAGACTCTTGTCACTTGAATAGAGCAATTTATTTTGACCGCAAATCGACTGAGCGGTTGTGACTCCACGGTTCACAAAATCGGTAAGCTGGATGTGCTAGAATTACTACTGAAAGCTTTTAAATTATTTATGTTAATATTTGTGATAATTTTTACTCTTTATAAATCAGTTCTCGCGGTTACAAAACTTTGGTCAGACCATTGGTTGAATATAGTGAATATACTGGTGTAGATTGAGACCTACATACATGAGTTGGAGAGGGTACCAAGAAGAGTAGCTAGATTATCGCAGGACCCAGTCAGTAACTAATATGATAAACCTGCTGGACTGGAGGAAAGGACGAAGGTGAAGAGAGTGCTGGGAATGTGCAGGGCACTTGTTGGTGATGGGGCTTATAAAATTTGTAAATCCTATTATAAAATACAATTTTAAAAATGAAATAAAAAAGGGTAATCAGATGACTAGGGGAATGGCCATCGGGGCGTAGCTCCATAGTAATGTGAATTATTAATAATAATAATAATATAATCTTTGATTTCGTTCGTAATTTGTTCATTTGTTATTTGTGTTTACATTACTGTTCGATTTCCAACAGAATGAAATTTGTACGGAATCAGATCTGTTAACGTACGATGTTTCAAAGACTTGAAGAAATAAATACGGTAATTAAAGGTACATTTAAATAAGATAAACCAATAAAAAGAGCAAAAAGAATATCCATTATATGAAAAATCAAAGTTAACAAAGTGTCAAAGTGAAATTGTATTTACAGTATTAATATTCTCTCTCAAATTATTTACACTCACTAAAATTATTTATGTCTCTGAGTTAAATGACTAACTCGCACACATCTAGTTACCTTCACTAAAAAACCGTAGCCTTTGAGTTCATTCCTCCTGTGTTTCATTTGTTCCTTGCGTTCGCATTTCGAACTAATATACTCTTTGATTTCGTTTGTCTACTGTTTATTTGCTTGTTGTGTTCATATTTCAGGTTGAAATACTCTTTTATTTCTCTCTTTTTTTTAGTCGTTGTATTCGAATTTCGGAGTAATATACTTTTTTATTTCTTTTGTTTTATATTTATTTGCTCGTTGCATTCGCATTCCAGACTAATACAATATTTGATTTTGTTTGTCTTCTATTTATTTGCTCGTTGTATTCACATTCCCATTCGATACCCAAAGGAACTAATCTTCTTTCCCGCATGAAAGTATTCTTTGTGTTAATCCAGACTATATTCTCACTCCGGATCAAGTTTCATTCAAATCCATTGAGCCGTAATGGCAAGTTTTATTAACAAACATCCAGACTTTCCCATTTATATTATTACTATTGGGATTAGTACTGCTTTTCAGATAACTAATAGAGTGTAGCTTTTGATTTAATAAATTTGACGTCTATATGTTATTTATTATTTATGCATATATAAAGAGAAGTAACAGAGTTCTACAGATTCCCAATTTTGCACTGTGCTGTGGCCTGAGGCACACTTCTCTGATATTACCATCAGATACTCATGAATGTCCTTTGGGACGTCTCACTGTTACAGAAATATTTCATCATAGTATGAGTTTATTTTCTCCACTTTTCAGATTAAACTTTACATCATCCGTTATGAGCACGTATAAGAAAAGAAAGGTTCATTCCAGAGTTGTATGTATAATCCTAAACAATATTCTACAAAGGAATTTCATCCAGTTTTTATGAGAGTCGTGAATCGGTCAAAGGCACAGGATTGCTAAATTAGTTTAGTTTTTGCGAATGTCTGGGTCCAGTATGATTGCTCCCGGTGACGCTGCGCAGATCAGTGCATTGAGACGTTTAAACAGACATTCGAAGAACGCCGTCTAGTTTCAGGAACAGACTGTGGAGCTGGTAAGCTCAGATCACAAAACACGTTCTTGAAGAGTGGATTAGACGAACCGCCTGAACAAAAATTCACAAATAGTGGCTTAATCTTAGATTGGAAATCATATAGATCACAGGACTTAGCTTCAGTAAAAGTAAACCTGATAAGATGGGCCTTATTGTTAGAAATGTTTGAGAACCCGTAATGCTCTGTCCGCTTCACCCTCGATGATTTATCATTTAGTAAGAAGCATTGGATGAATTTTACAATACTGATTTGTAGTTACCGTTCTACATTTTAAAATGATATAAAAATTAGACGAAAAAATTGTATATTCAGGAGCAATCCTGATGCGGCGTAAGTGAGTAATGTAGCAGGAACTCTGCTCACGGGTTGTCGGCGCGGCGTGGCGAGGCGGGTCGCTGGATCAATAGAGCGCGCGACCTCGGCTCACGCTCAAATTACAGCGTGTAGGCCACAACTAGACAGATACTGTATACCTCTCTAGCAGGCTACGCCGGAAATAACTGATTGTTTGAAATAATATCTGTATCTCTGTTAGTGCTCAAACTATGTTTCCCTCCCTAAAAAGTTTCATTTTGATCCGCCTACCAACTTTCCGTCCTTGAGGGACTGTTAAATTTACCGTCAGCTAGGTCCACTTAACCAGAGCATAGTGTTTTTTTTTTTTTTTTTTTAAATATGTAGAATGCACCTTACAAACCGTATAATTCCATTGCTCTGAACCATTCATTCGTTTTCTTTTATAATAATCTCGATGCTGAAAAACAAGCAGATGGTTAATTAGATTGCTGAAGTGTCGGCAGTGGTAGGGGCATAGCGTGAAGCACTCTCCGGCAAAGCACCAGCAGTTTACAAAGAAAAGAGCAAGTGCGGTTCTGCTTGAGGGCGGGGGACTGTTTAATGATCTCGACACAAGAGTCAGCCAGCCCCTGCACTGCACTCACGCGCGCAACAAGTGTCTCAAGTGCAAGACATGCACACAGTGCGAGCAGCTTTAACTTCGGCAATGCTCGGCAACGAGGCCAATGACGACATTTCGTGTCCCGCGCTTACGACGAGAGGAAACTCCATATTGCCTCATACATCAACATCAATAAACCTAACAGTAACCAATATCAGCTCCGTTGCATTCTTGTAGAGAGATGTCAAAAAAAAAAAAAAAAAAAAAAAAAAAAAAGCAGTTTCAAGATGTCGTCTTGTAAAGCAAAACCTTGCTTCGACAATAGACGAATCTAAAATTAGTCTTTTTTGGCTAATGTCACTCAAACGTGCCCTCTTTCCTACAGAGTAAGGTGTGATTTACCTCGACTACTAACATAAGAAAGAAGATGGTCAGCACAGCGAATTTTGTGCTAATTTTTTCACTGGATGGTTTCTCTTCGATATTCACATTATGATTAACTTTTTTTCGACACAAGTCGCCGAACAACCCTTGGTGATCTCCTGCCAACAGTGCTGTGCGAATGTAGATTTATCTTTTTTTACTTAAAAGTATAACTATTAGTTTTATCTGCTGACGATATGTTCGAACTCCTTCTGGACGGACAGATATTAGGGTTGCAAGTGGGCGGTACAACATTTCGCTTCTAGATTGTGCCTTCTTCTGGCTTGTCACTACAAAAAAGCCGAAATAAACAAATGACTCTCAAGGAAGGTTCATCAACTGTCTCCTTCGATTTAAATTATTATAGTAGACGTAAGTATATGTTTGGCATATAGAGAGTAAATAGTCTTCTAAAGCTGGGAATGCAAAGTGAAATTTCGTTCTTTCCTATAGAAAAAATAACAACCAATATCGACCAAACAAATTGCAAAGTATTTCTTAGGAACAAAAATAAATAATTCTCGCAATTCAGTTACTCGGTTTACCAAAGGATAGTTCTTTCTCCTTTTTTTCAAATTTTTTTTTTCAAACTTTAAATAAAAAGTACTTTTGAAGCTTAGATTTTGATTTACTCTAACATGACGTAAAATTATTGAATTGGAGGATGCCGAATAATGTCTGTTATGAGTGTGATAGATCTGTTTCCGTTTGTACTTATCCTTAAACTTCTTTTTTTCGAAGAACACGAACATGTTTTTCTTTATCAGTAACATATATTTTTCAGATATTTTGTTGGAATTTATAATCTTTAGACGGGAATTTCTATGAAATAAATTGAGGGGCTTATCACCACCGAATGGAATAACGGAGCTGCGTAACACAGAAATTAGAAATTCGTTCACTAAAGAAAATACAGATGTTATGCCCGTTTTTCCAAGTCACATGGAGTAAGAGATGGATTCGATGCAAACAGACCTGCAGGTGTTAACATATACCTTCAAAATGAGAAATTAAAATAAAACTGGAAAATCGTTCAGGCAATTTAAATTTTTAACAAAGGAGAACGAATTGATCCCACCAAATACCGATATGTCAAACGTCTGTCTGCAGCGGAGTTCTGGAGCAAGTTATATGCTCGAACAATATGAAATTTCTAAATGAAAACAAATTAATTATTCAGAACCAATACGGATGTTAGAAACATCGATTTCTTAACGACCTTTCACTATCTAATGGTTAAATTCTCCAACCTACAAACTGAGTGAACGGTACACAACATGAAGTAGAATAGATAGGCACCTACTAAAATCCGCAACCGAAAACGTAAGAAATGTAGAAACCCTTAATTCATTTGACTGACGGGGAAAAGCTGTTGTTGTTGTTGTTGTTGCTTTAGGGCGCATCGACAGCGAGGTCATTAGCGCCCTAACAATTACCAGCTATTACCGTGGCGAGAAAAGCTCAAAGAAAGCCTAGGTATGTCACAGTTGGTTGATACATATTACCAACCGCTTCTAATGCAATGATTGATCATATAATTCAAAATATCCGGCAACGACCAATTTGCGATTCCACATATTACATCTAGAGTGCAGTTAAACATTTCTTATATCAACTTATTGTCATCGTGTACACAAAATAGACAGCATAAGAGAAGCGGTATGCAAACTGATAATGATCCTTCGTCTTTCAGGGACAGGAATAAAATTAATGGAATGGTGAATAATAGCCAATTCCATCTGCATACTGCCAATTGAGAAACGTTTAAATGGGCATACTAATAGTTTGTTTGTTTGTTTTTTGTTTTTACACAAATGAAATATATTATTTATCTGTATAAATATCAATGATCAGTCTTATACACAACATACTATAACAGACGGAAACGTTTCACTTGTACGAGATAATCTTCAGTTCTCATCAATATGATCATTTGAAGTTTCCGTTTCTGTGGGTGGTCCGGCCCATTCTCTTCCATTTTTGACGGTGTCTCTCCAGGATTCTTCCTTCTCTCCAGCCTGGTCCGATAACACTCCTTCCCTTCTCTCTGTTCGAGTCCGCTAACTCCGACATTCCTCGCTTTTCCATTCACATGACACAACCAACCATTGCAACCTTTTGTTCGTTAGCATTTGTTCTAATTCTTCAAGCTTTAAATTTTCTGTGATGTTTTGATTTCTGATCTTATCCTTATTTCTAAAGTTTCCTATATCACGAGAACCTCATATTTTCCGCCTGCTCAAGTCCCGCTTCGTCCAAGTCCAGGTTTGACAACCATGCGTCAATATTGGTTGATGGAACACTTCATGGTTCAAGATTTCTACTTCTTTTTCTATGATCCACCTCCAGATTATAGCTTTAATGAGGTCATAAAATTGTATAATCTTTCTTATTCTCTCTCGTATTTCATTCTCCATTTACTTCTTGTATCACCCATCAGGAGATCACAACCCAGGTGCGAGCAGAAATCGGTGATGAGTTTTTTTCAGTGTCTACTTACACGTTGTATTTTGTGGCCATTAAAATTCTGGCTCTAATATGTGGCCACATTTCTAAGTTATAACACTTGCTGACTGTGGTTGTAGTGAAAGAACAAAGTGTCGCCATACAATGTGGATTATGCCTCCTTACGTAAAAATTCCAGAAGAGTGACTAAAGCAGCAATCTGATGTATCAGTTTTCCGTTTCAGGTAAAAAGGTGTACGGAATTTTCAGTTCATTCGCATAGGTGATAGTAAAATTCAGTAGTGGAGTCCATGACAAACCCTCTTTCTGTAAGCAGACAGCAATAGATGAAGAAGACAAAGCAAGTTTGACGAAACTCTCTGGAAGTCATGCATTCCTCGCTTTTCGTTAGAGTATAAGGGGAGGAGGTGGCGCGAGTTAGCTTCGCCACATGTTTGGAAGATACCCGAACTCTACGAGGTGGTACCCAAAAATAACCGGAGTAGCATTGCCATGGGTGGAGCTTGTGTAGTACACGATTTTCCGCTAGGCGTTTATAGCGCAACTCATTGTCAGTTCAGTGCCACCTGTGTTGTTGACCTGGCTTGTTCTGTTAATCTGCAGTAATTATTTTTGCTAGCGCTGTTTTGTTATTGTTTCGTTTTCGATGATGGCAAGTTTAAGTAAACAACGTGCAGCTGTGAAATTTTGTTTTCTGCTCAGTAAAAATGCTGCTGAAACTGTTTTAATGTTGAAAACAAAACAGCTTACAAAGATGAAGCTATGGGTAAAAAATCAAGTATACCAGTGGTTCGCTCGTTTTAAAAATGGCGACATGTCGATTGATGACAAGCCTCGTTCTGGACGTCCATCAACTGCCCGAATCGACGAAAAAGGTGAAAAAAATTCGAGAGCTTGTGCTCTCAGACTGACGACAGACAATTGATCAAATGTCAGAGATTAGTGGGATATCTTGGAGCTCGATTCAACGAATTTTAACCGAAGATTTGGGAATGAAAAGGTTTGCTGCCAAGTTTGTTCCTCGGGCTCTGACTGACAATCAAAAAGAACGTCGAGTTGAAACATGTCGTGCTTTGAAACAACAGCTTGAAATTGATCCAGATTTTCTGTCAAACGTAATTACTGGTGATGAGTCATGGTGCTATAGTTACGACCCAGAAACAAAGCAACAGTCAAGCCAGTGCAAGACGTCACTGTCACCCCGTCCAAAAAAATGTCGAATCAAATCAAACATTAAAACAATGCTCATTTGCTTTTAGTTCATTCAGAGTTTATTCCCCCACATCAGATCGTCAATCAAACCTTTTATTTGGAAGTTTTAAGAAGACCCGATTTGTGGCAGACAGGTGACTGGTTCTTCCACCACGACAATGTACCTACACATACAGCTGTCTCAGTTAGGCAGTTTTTGGCTAAAAATGGCATGGTTCCGCTGCCCACGCACCTTACTTGCCTGACCTGACTCCGTACGCCACCTTCTTATTTCCACGCATGAAAAGACACCGCTTTAACAACTTTGAAGAGATCAAGAAAAAAAATGAGGGAGGAGTTGTCAGCCATTTCTAAAAATGACTACAGAAAATGTTTTGATCAGAGAAGCGCCGGTGGGACAAATGTATTAGTTGTAATGAAGAGTATTTTGAAGGGGATAAGGTTGTTTTGTAAAAAAATTCAAAATATATAGCTTTTAAAAAATAATTCCTTTTTTTGGTACCTCATCGTACACCGTAGGATGTCTGTCTCACCAATTCTTACAGTAGAAAACCTTTATTCTGACATCACATACTCAGTGAGTTTCCTCTGCGATGTCATTGTTAGTACTGACGTTTTCTGTTATCTGTACCACGTATTTGATCACTTGATGGGTGATAAAGCTGCCGAAATGGAGAATGAAGGATTAGGGAGCATTGTAAGAAAAACTTTGGGAACCCCTGTGTTAGAGCGAGTGACATCTACCACATTCACAGTGTCAGTGGCTGATTTCGAAGCTTCGCAAATCAATAACTGACCTCTCCAACCATTTACAACGTGTGAAGAAACAGCCGATAATATTCCCCTCCAGCAGTCAGTAATAAGTAATTATTCGTAATGAAATGGTTCAGCTGTTTCAATGTGTTGTCTGCAACTGCCGCTTTCGAAGGAAAAAGAAGTATAACTTCCTTCATATGACATAGTAGCTGTATTAAAGTGCCATCAAATTTGAATATAACTTATCCTCGTTTAGGAGGAACTGTAACGTGGCGAATACGCAACTTCACAGGCTAACAGGCTATTTCGCACTATCATAACCATTTTCTTTAGTCGCACTGATAAAGGTGATAAATCCTCGACGAATGTTTGACACAAACACGTTGAAGATCTGTTTAAACAGCTGAGTCCTTTATAAATTAGCTTCATACGTACTCCAACTGTGCACATTTGTGAAAGTCCTACGGATAACTCAGGGCAAACGATGCCGTTAGCAGAAAATTCTGCACTCACTTCTAATGTGGCTTAGCCTGCCGTGTACGAATAAGAACGCGAATTCAGAAATTAAAAATAACGAGTAGACCAGTGACATAATGCCGCTGAAAATACTAGTAGCAATCAAGGACATTTAATAGGCATATCTGATTATGCATTGCATATGAAGAATCATGGAAATTGGATGATCAATATAACTACCGTCAGAGCTAATTGCTGTCAAACTTGTTAACAGCCGATTGAGTTTGTTCGCAAACACACAATACAGAAATGCAGAGAGACGAATCTTAAATGGGGTCTGCGTTGAAGTGACAGTTAGAGAGTGGGTTCCAGAGTTGAGCCGCGAGGCAGTGTCGCTTGAGCATGTATCTCCTCGGCTCTCTAACACTGTGGAGTTATCTGCTGGTCATAAATAATACCAGGGATTAGGCTTGAAGGCGGTGTTGCCGTGTCTACTGCGACACACGTTATCTTGCTATTATAAGAGTTCTTTAAATTATTAGTTTGCCTTTTCGCCAATTGCAGCGCCACCTTGCAAAGTGCGGTATAGTTCACTTCCGGTTGAGCAATGTGCGTTTGTTTTCGTTTTCGATGCAGTCTGTATACAACAATTTAATAGTAAAAGAGCTGAAGGAGCTACCTTTTAAAGACGGTACATGTAATCTGTTGAAGTCCACTAAACAAGAATTGATTAGCAGGTAAGAATTCATAACATCAAAGTTATGTAGTTAAGATACCGTTAAATTTGTATCTCTTGCCGGCGTTTCGCGCCTCGTTTTGAATCGCTAGAAATCATTTAAAAACTTATAAATGTCTGATTTTAGGCCAAAGTATTTTTGTCTCGGTTTTTAGACGAGTTTTTAGATTGTATTTGCAGGTTATATAGGAGAAAAAACTCCTGAACATCAATGAAACATTGTTTGAAGTTGAGCTTGTTCTTCCGTGTCCTTATTTCCCCAAGATTGGTATAACGAGTTTGTATGATTATTTTAAAGGTTAATTTGGTCATAAAACATAGCAAAAAATAAAGAAACTACAGCAAATAAAGGTTGTGTAGCTGTAGTCTAAGCACAATTGCATCATAAATAATTCATTTCTATCAGAGGCGCTTACGAGGTTGATACAATCACTTCACACTCTTAATTCAAAGAATGAAAATCAATACACCACTTCCCACACCTGTCAAGCAATGAATTAAAATCTGATTCTGCAAAATGACTCCCTGGGGTTTACTTCAAGGGTGTTTTTCCATACCACGCCACCGCTTTCGCCAGTCTTCATCATTGGGGAAAACATATAACTGAGCCTCTAATTTTTCGTCGAAATCGCCGAACATGAGTAGACACAATGATTAACCGGCGTAATTCCGTTTATAAGAAGCCTTGTAGCACCGGTAGTAGGCCTATGTAGAGCACAAGCGGAAGTTGAGTACACCACATTTCGGTGGCCATATTGAAGTTACAGATCTGTATGCCGAGCGTTTCCAGAAGCTCTATGGAAAAGGTAACACACCGGTGGAGGAAATATTAAAGCGGAAAACAACTCGTGCCGGGTGAATACAATATCTGACGATAAAAGGGTATTTATGGCCTAGAAAAACAGAATCGCAGGCGATGAACAAAACCCCGACGTGATCTCCCTTTCCCTCTGCAGTCTCTCCCAGTTTCCTTGAAGAAAATACACGTAAAGAGGATGGCGCACATGACATCTCCCGTGCTTTAACTGTTTCTGCGGGGAAACAGTTATGGTTCTCACAATTCCGTACGTAGTTGTGTCCATAATCTATATAGGACGTATTTCGACGGGAAGACAGTTTCTAACATTAGCAGGGCCGGTGTTGGGGTGGGAGGAGGGGGGGAGGGAAAAGTACCTCGAAGGGGGGTCGCCGCACAGTGGTAATATAGTGGACATTCAAACTTCAATCCTAATATCAATCCAAAAAAGAAAAAGAAAGAAAAAAGCTTTAGATAGCATTTGCTATACTGATCAAAACTTGTTATCTTAAATAAATAAAAATTATAAGAAAATGTATGGGTGAAAATCTGTTTTTTTTTCTTTTCTTTTTCACGGCCCTATAAAAATGTCAAAGTCAAACCTTATGCAATTGTAAGTACCTATTCTACTTAATATCACGACATTAAAATTTCTTCCGTATTCTTGCCACTTTGGGCGTAAGTGAAGTTATATTGGATTTCTTGGAGAGTTTTTCGACATAAATAAATTGAAAGTGAATTTAATTCTTAATAATATACGAAACTACCACAAATGTTAAACTTTTTTCTTATTTTATAAATAAAATATTTATATTATTAAATATATTATGCGTAAATGAAACACCAAGATAAATTTTACCAAATAAAGAAAAATGTAGAAACATAAATGAAATAGTTAAAAAATATATTGTCAATATATTAATAATGAATGAAATGATTACAAATAAATATTTAGTAAACTACGGAAATTCAATATAAACAAGTTATAAAATCAATAAAAACAAATAGGAATTAACGGAAATGCAAGAACTAATCAAAATCAAATAATCGATTAGATTTTCACCCATGTTTTTATAAGTTTTATTTATTTATTTTTTTAAGTATGAAGGACTAATTTTATCAAAAATTGAACATATCAAGTTTTGATCAGCACAGGAAATGCAATCTAAAGCATTTTTTGTTGTTGACTTAAGTTTGAATGTCCATTATATTCCAATCCTGAACCTAACTAAATAGAAATCAAATGAAAGTTTTAAACTCTGAATCTATTATTTTGAACATTTGCATAAAAGTTTATGACTTTATACAAACAAATAAAGTTTAAAGTAAAAAATATTGTCGGGCGGAGGGGGTGAGGGGGATGCGCTTGCCCGGGGCCCGAGAATCCCAACGCCGGCCCCGAACATTAGTACGCCTTTTACTGCAGTACTAGAGATGGATATTTATCGTCTGATGGCTGATTGCTTCGTCGTGTGGTATATGAAGAGCAGGTGATAGCCCACCGTCCGTCATTATAACTGATGCTGCTTCTCACTATGACCTCGTCGACGAGAAACGACTGGTGGCTAGGAACGGGAAGGAATTCAGCCATGACCTTTTAAAGGAAACCACGGATTGTCGGACGGGGATTCGACCCCGACGCAAGAACGTTACCGCTCACTCACCACGTCATTAACCACGTCATCCGTCATTAACACCTTCACTTTGTTTGTCGAACCTTTAATCGTATTAGCCATTAATTATCGAAGACTTCCTTCTCTCAATTGTCGGTTCCCAGTAGTTAAGTGGATTACTCGCCGGAAACTATCAAGTGATTTGCTGAAGCATAGTTTGGGTCTCAGACGGATCCAGCAGGCGACTTGATCAATGGCTCTTCGAACACTTAACAAACGAGGCTTTCTTATTTCTCACACAGCTGTTTAAACTACTATTTTATTTCTTGTCCGCCAACCAACTCTCTCTTCTCCTCCAGTATTCAACTTAACAGGTCTAAAGCGTATAAAGCAGTGGTACTCAACCTTCTTTCTTCCTGGATCGCTTAAGCGCTGCTGCTATATCAAGGTGGGCTGTAATAACCTACAGTACAATAAAACTCCACATTTAAAAGTTAGCATTTATTTTAACATGAATGGAACTGTTGACATTGTTACAAATTTTTGACGATTTTCGATAAATCCGACTTGTAATTGCAAGGCTTCGGGCCACATGGAAAGTGTTGGCGGGTCGCATGCGCGCCGCGAGTATAACGTAATCGTTTGAGACTGTAACACTATTGTAACACCGTGTCTACACCTGTAACTAACGATTAATTCGCTCAGAGCAGTTGGTAGAGTCCCTACCCGATTGCCGCTCTGACTCCGCAGCAAGTATGTTCGCTGTGAGGTCCATAGCTTCATCTACACTTCGTCTCGAGAATTTTGTTTTTCATACACATATTTTCAATCCCATCTCTTTATATGACATTTATCTACTTTTGTTCGCTAATATTAACGTGCCGTATTCAAAGCCATATCACCTTCTAGCGCTTTCTGCTATATCCGATGACTCTGATATGGGCGCCCATTTTAGGCAGAACGGTAGATTCCACAGTGGTACCCTGCGCAAGTTACAGCCCACAATGGTTTCCGTTATGATTTCCAGTATACGTATCAACTAAAGGAGATTATAGTGTTGTGACCGAGCGTGGTGGTGTAACGGTTAGCGTTCTCACCTTGCATTCGGGAGGACGCCGGTTCGAATCCCCGTCCTGGCATCTAGATTTGGGTTTTCCATGGTTTCCCAAATCACTCCAGACAAATGCCGGGACGCTTCCTTCAAAATTCCATGGCCGAATTCCTTCCCATTCCTTGCCCCCCTCCCCCCATCCTTTCCCGTCTCTAAAGACCTCGCTGTTAAGAGACGTTAAGCAGTTAAAGAAAAAAAAAAATAGTGTTATGGTCTGTTGTGAATATTATCATCTGTGTTAAGTGTTAATTTGTTTGTGTTGAGCTTCTTGTTAACTATTAGTCACTGAAGGGTGCCATTACTTATCGCCGGTCAGAGCATCATAAAGATTTCATAGGAATGAACCCTGTTTGTTTAATGATTATCAGTTAGGATTTAAATGACTTATGGATCTAGGTGCCTATGATCATCAGATCCTAATAAAAATTAAACGGAACCTCCCTAACAGTGTTTCCTCCTCCCACTTCTCTCCCCTCTCCCCCCCCCCCCCCCACCGCAAATAGCTCATGTTAGGCTGAAGGCAAATTGCACTCTTTGATGATACTATGACCCATATATCACACATTATTTGAAAGAACTAACTTACTTAATTTACGCCGTCACGCGACTACCAATTTTTTTCAGTCGATACAGTCAACAGCACTCTGATTTCGTTTTATTTTGAACTGATTGTGATTTGGAAGTCTGCTCATTAGTAGTGTCGTATGAATTTTGTTTAATTTTTTTTTTTCTTCATCAAATTTTCAAGATATTTTTTTTCCGTCTATAGTTCCTAATGTGCTCTGAATCCGACATGTGCTATTGGATGATTTACCTATTTTTCGTTCCTCATCTCGAGACCTTTTTTGATCCAAATGCCTATAATTTTTTCAAGGATTTTAGAAGAGATTCCAATCTTGTATTAGCTGTAGAATACCACTAGGAAAAAGAGCCGTCATGAAAAAGAGAAACCTTTTAGTTTCAAATAATGATCTAGGAATTAGAAAGAACTTTTTAAAACTCTATGTGTGGAGCATAGCATTTTATGGTAGTGAAACATGGACTTTAGGAATACCGGAAAGAAGGAAAATTGAAGCATTTGAAATGTGGCGCTACAGAAGAAAGCTGAAAATTAAGTGGACAGACAAAGTAAGAAATGAACGAGTTTTGAAATGATGGGTGAGGAAAGAAGCTTGTGGAAGAAGTTTACAGAAAGAAGAGACAGACCGGTAGTTCATATTTTGAGACATGCTGGATTGGTTAATTTGCTGGTGGAGGGAACAGTCGAAGGTAAGAACTGTAGAGGAAGACAGAGATTAGAATATATGAAGCAGATAATTGAGGACGTGGGTTGTAAGGGGTATGTGATAGCCGTATTGTAGCAGCGATGTTCATCTTCAAATTTCAATAGTCAGAGCATTCTTAAAGGGTCAGAAAATTTCTCTTGTTGAACATTCGGCAAGTACTTAGTAAGGTCATGGCGTTAGTAGAGGGGAGAACTTGGAAGTTATGTTAGAAGCGGGCATCACATATTGACATCTAAGTCGTTGTTTTAGGTCATTTCGTTTATGAGTTACAGCAATTTGATAGTGCACTGGTTTCGTAACGATCGTGTTACCTAGAATGCATCCTCTTCAGCGAGTCATACAGTCGCGTATCTAGCACAGTGTAGTGAACCTGCCTCGCCCCTACCGCCCTCTATATAGTTGGCGTCACAACTTTTATGGTAGGCGCTAGGAGTTTTGTCAGATACTGAAGCATTTTCGTTTTTATTTTTTCCAATTTATTTGAATTTTTAAAAAATGTTCAAGAAATTTAATGATACCAATTTGTAGCTTCAAGGAGCTAATGAAACTTATAGGTCGCCAAAGTATTGTGTCATTATTTATTGACAAATTTGAATTATTTCGTTATAATCTATTGAAAATAGAATTTCATTATTTTCCTGAATTATCATCTATAAAACTAATATAACTCCGGAGGATATTTACAGATTCAGTAGCCATCGCTACGAACTTAAAATGGGCATGGAAAAACGATTTGAAAATATTTTGAAATTGAAGGTGTATGACAATGATAAATCATTTTGCCACAAATACTGAAGAGACTATGCCAAGAAGAACTGTTAGAATTTTGAGGAAGAAACTGATAAAATAAGAAAAATGCGTGTCTTATATCGAAATATGTGGAACACGATATCCGGTTTATTGATACCTTAATTCCCTATCTCTTATCGTGTGTAGTTAAGCTTCAGCGCTGTTAATCACATTAAGATCAAAGAAAGAAATCGTAAAAGGTGAGACATCTGGTTTCGCAGCATCAGCCTCAGGGATCTCATTAATCTTATATATATATATATAAAAATAGACGAGTGTTTTCCTATATTTCACTTTTCAGCCACCACTACCTAGCACAGATCACTGGTGTGTGTGTGTGGAAGTAGCATGGAGTTTCCTGTCGTGCACAACGTTGGCCGAGTGTCTACAGCTGTGGGTATGTGGGAGACATGATGGTTAAAAGTTTTCGATGCAGGGCATTTTCATATTTCGACCAAAACTTTGTGTCTCCATATACTTCTCTTTCCTGCCACAACTACATAGCATAGACCATTGGTGTTTGTGTGTGGTAGTAGAATCATGTCACCTGTGGTGCACTATGGTTGTTAGATGTCGGTAGCTATGGGGGTGTGGAAGATATGGGGGTTGAAAGTGGTCGTCCTGATTCAATTTCAAACTTCTGCCAAAGACGCATATGTCATGGTGTATCACTTTTCAGCGAAAACTATCTATCCCAGATCACTGGCGTTTGTGTGTGGTAGTAGCAAAGAGTCACCTTTCGATCACAACATCGGCCGAATTTCAGTAACTGTGGTAGTGTGGGAGATATGGTGGTTGAAAGTGGCCGACCAAGGATATTTTCGTATTTCGACGAAAGACTTGTGTCTCCGCATATGTCACTTTTCTGCCACAACTACATAGCATACAGTAATGGTTTTTTTGTGTGGTAGTAGAATCGTGTCTACGGTCGTGCACTATGTTTGTTAGATGTCGGTCGCTATGGGGGTGTGGGAGATATGGGGGTTGAAAGTGGTCGACCTGCGGCAATTTCATATTTCTGCCAAAGACGCATGTGTCATGGTGTATCACTTTTCAGCGAAAACTATCTATCGCAGATCACTGGCGTTTGTGTGTGGTAGCAACACAGAGTCACCCATCGATCACATCGTCGGCCGAATTTCGGTAACTGTGGGAGTGTGGGAGATATGGTGGTTGAAAGTGGTCTATCATGGATATTTTCGCATTACATCCAAAGACATGTGTGTCCGTAAATTTTACTTTGCTGCCGGAACTATATAGCACAGATGACTGGCATTTGTGTGTGGTAATAGAATCAAGTCTCCTATCGTGCACTATGGTTGTTAGATGTCGGTAGCTGTCAATACGAATTCTTTACAAACACGAACGAAGTCGTGGGTACCAGCTAGTAAGATAAATAATTAAATGTAATTTCGCTGGACTTCATGCTTCTATGTGCGCAAAGTGTAAATAAAAAGATTTAGCGACAGATTTATTATGCCAAACGTACTCAGAGTCCGACATAAAGTATTTCGTAAGTAATTATTATTTGATTTAACTTCTTGTAACTCTGCTTTATAATTTTTCAAAAGTAAAGTTACGTCCCTACTTTATAAATCACCATTATTGTGGAACCGGTTGGCAGCTGGAAAATTTTACTTCTAATAGACGTACAAAAGTGGACGATAGGTAAAAAAAAGGTTCACTACCCCTGCTCTAGTAGCATAATATCCCATGTCCGTGGCCATCATCAGATCTTTATATAACGTACTACATGTGACTACGGTATAGAATCAACAAATTTGGTGTACCTGTGCTGAAGTTATAGAGAAACCGGCACCACTAGTCATTGCGAATTTAAATGACTTTGGGTCGGAGACCATGGTAAGATAGTCGCTAAAAAAAAAAAGTTGCATCCCTACCATACCTCAAATATTACTTGTACGCAGTTAACACTTTTGGATTTGCATGACTTACTACAGGAAACCGTCATTGGATTGTCATATAATTTACACCATACCCTTTCAAACAAAGAAGAAGAAAAAGAAAAATCAGCATTATACATTTATTTGTGTGGAAGTTATGAGTCAATCACGGCTTGTATACTGCAAGCCGTTGTCGAGTTAAATTACTTACGATCGAATACCGGTGTAACATCTCGAAATAACATTAAAGTCTTCAAACAATAAAAGAATTACAAAAATCGAATAATCTGTGCTTAAGTTACATGTCCTTTATGGCTAGTGCGCTAACTTTTAGTCAGGAACCACCACGGTAAAATTTACGTGAGATCATTGTATTGAAACTAAACATAAGCAGGAATGCGTCAATTGCATCTCGTACATTGGTAACGGTTCAGGAGTTCCACTACATATCTCGGGATACAATTATTATATCCTTATAAAATTTACTTGAAACAACTGTATTAGTATATTGTTTCAAAAAAAAAAAAAATCAGGGTCGTTGGATCTGTGCGGAGGTTGTGCTTGAACATACGTCAAAAAATAGACGAATTGAGAATCTGCTTCTTTTTTTCCTTGAAGTCCGTTAATCTGCTAACATAACAAGCAAGCTGTAATGTATGACGTCACCTGTCAAGGCATGATGTCAATCTATGACGTGATGCTTTGCGTCATTATTCTTGGTAATGGATGTTATTTAGTAAACATTTCCAAGCATCCGCGAATAAATTAACTGACGTAACACTGAAATAAAAGTATGTATTGCGTTAAAATCGAGGTATCAATTATTAGACGCTTATATTTACGTAATATTCTTTTGATATATAGAAGTATTCCTTAAATTCTTTGTTCATAGATACGTAATATAAAAGCTTTGTGTTTCGAACATCAATGTAGCGAATGTTTTGGTTAGATTGTTACTTAGCATGGGTCAGAATTACAACTGCCATTTGACGTTACGGCAGAGGGCATGAATAATTTAGTTTTTTTTTCAAAATAATTTAAACTGTGTCCTATTATTGAAATTATTAATTCATTTAAACGGAAATAGTTGCACACTGATCCCGATCTGTACATCCTACACTACACTTGAAACAAATATAACTTGGCATGTAGTAAGTTTAAAAGATTTATTTTAATTTCCTTTGCTTCCACTGTGTAATATTACTGAGCCTATTATTTCAGCAACTGTGTGAGCCATTCAATCATTTTAATATCGGTCTGATTCACGGATAACAAGAAAGAAATGTGTAGAAACCATTGAAGATTTTTTATTAAATTTATATCACGATGCATTATTGCCACTAAAATGCGATACTGTTTGTGTATTAATATGCGTGAGATAGAAGTACTGTTCTCTTGGCGGCAAGCTTATCGTAGTATCTGGTTGGATTGACATGCAACCTGGACCCGGATGGAAACTGAATCCTTTTGCTACAGAGCAAAGCACGAGGAATTACACTGAATTTTATTTTATAACAATTCTATTTAGTTAAGCAATTGCTAAGACATTAATTGTCAGAACACTGAAAGAAAAGTATTTATTGCGTTTAAATTGGCATATTAATTATCAGTTTTTTTTTACGATTATCATTACATGGTTCGAATGAAAGAAGTTCCAAATTGACCGCGATATGTGGGGCCTAAACCACAATTAAATATTACGTGGCATAGCGTAAGTTGTTAAGATTTATTTTTAGCATCCTTTGTTCTCACTGAGGTCATCATTTCAGCGGATGTAAGCCGTCTCAGCCGTTAAAATATCAATCTTCATCACAGGTATTAGGAAAGAAAGGTGTCCGAACCTCTGACGATTTGGGATCAAGTTTATTTCGCTACGCATGATGACCCTGACATGCGATACAGGGAATGTATTAATTCGTGTGTGATTAAGCTTTGCTTTTATATCAGCAATATTTGCGGAGATTGTGGTTAGGCTGAAATGCAACCTGGACCAAGTTGACCACTGAAGGTTTTTGCTACAGCAGAAGGGACGATAAATTACAATGAGCTTTATTTTATGATATTTCTATTTAGTTAAGCAACTGCAGAGAAATACATTGCAATAACACTCAGTTAAACCCGTCATTTTTTACGGGCTTTGTTGCTAGTTGTTTATAATGATTGTGAAGCAACAAGTGGTGTTCTTGACAAAGGCGTAACCTCTGCTACCCAGTCCGACATAAGGTCCATAATTATATGGTAATAAGCTGTTAATCACAGAACGATTGTTAGTAAATGGTTTTTTAAATTTAAAAACCTTAATCAAGCGGGGAAAACGGGTTAAAAACCTAGCTGCTTCCAAATGTATTGTAATTTCTTTTTTGTTTTGTGTGGCACTTTGTATCGCAAACAAAAATTCTACCTAAGAATCTTTCTGAAAACCTTACAACTGATGACATGCTTCAAACTCGGTGGGTAGACCACATCGGTAGTATTTCACATTGTGTCTGTAGCTATGTTCTCGCGAATAGCATGAAACAGCAAAACGGAGTGACTAGTAGGTTATGAGAGTCCAACAAGCATTCAATTGAAAGTTTTATCTGTAAGAAGAGACTTTCTCGCATTGATTTCAATACTTCTTTCTGACGTAATTGTGTCTTAGGACGATGACATGTTCAATGCTCTGCAATTGTTTGGACAGCACCAACAAACACATAGTTCAACCTTAAAAGAAAAAAGTATTGGACGTGATAAGATGGCGTTCAAAGCAAGATAGAACCATTGAAGATGTAATAATACGACACTGAAGGAAAACAACCCTGGTGTTCCATTTTAAATCTTATATATATAAAAATCTCGTGTCACGATGTTTGTCCAGGATGAACTCCGAAACTACTTATACGATTTTGATGAAATTTGGCTTAATGTGTGTAATTTTGTCCAACTTAAAATATAGGATAGTTTTTATCTCGGTTATTGACTTCAATATTTATTATTGCGAATTAAACGTTTGTCATAGGACAGTGGTTTGTAAATTCCATAAGTTTCTAACAGATGGCGGTGTGTTAATTTATCGTCACAGGTTGGGTAACCATCCAGTAAATAACGTTGTGTTTCGATTTATTTATGCTGCAGTCTGTTCTACTCCATATGTGTGTTTCTTGAATTTGAATTGTGCTGTGTATTGTGTTATAATTATACTATATTGTTGTGCATCGTTTGTGTGTTATTATATGTAACGACAAAGTAATTACACACATGAATATAACATTGAAGAAGACGTTACGATGAATTCAAAAACGTGTATTTCATGTTTCCTTCTCATTTTTCTTGTTTTCGTTATGGCCAGCGCTCCAGTACTCCTTCATTATTGCACTGTGTTTTCTCTTTTTGTCCTCCCAACCTTGGAATCCTGCCATATTCGAAATCTTCTTTTGTTCGCGGATATATCAAATAATTACTTATATCATAATTGGTTCAGTAATCGTGCTATTTTGGCATCAAAAAATGTTGACGTTGACGAAATTAACTGTTGCCAGGTGATCTGATGTCTTTTAAATCAATAGACACTATTGCAGATGAAAATGAAGCCGTAAATTTTCCAACTGAGTTTTTAAAACCACACAATCTTCGGTTAAAGACTGGTTCACCGATTATTCTTCTTCGTAACTTGAATCCACCTAGATCATGCAACGCTACACGTTTGGTCATCAAAGGGATCACCGAAAATGTTCTTGAAACAACTGTTTTGACTGGAAAGTTTAAAGGAGAAATCGTCCTGTTGCCAATGATACCGAGGCTTCAATTTCCGATTCGTTTGGCTTTCGCTATGACCATAAATAAGTATCAAGGCTAAACAATGTCGGTTTGCGGCTTGGAGTTGGAAAATACGTAGGTAAACCATCAAATCTATTTGTATTAGCAAAAGAAAGGCTAACCAAAAATATTGTGCACCAATTAGTGCTTAGATAAATTAAAATTATAAATTGTAATAATTTAAAATAATGAAAATAATGGTCAAAAATGTTTAAGAATCAACTGATATACCTCATTTATAAAACTGAAATTTCAATAAATAAATATTTTTTATAAATATCAATTTTTTAGATATTATCAATTAATTAATTTGTAATAAAATCTAAATTAAAATTTTTTATATTCGTTTGTCCTTAATTTCAATTCTCCGAAACTCTTTACCTATTACTTTTGAATTTTCAAATATACTAAAACGTTTTTGTCTTTATTAGTGAATATTAATTTGACTATATTAGGTAGTTTAGAATAACGTTGATCCAACGTAGGTACTATAACTACTGAGTCACAGTGACGCGTGACCGGGTCAACTAGTATGCGTATAAAGTGATAGTTTTCGTTTGCTTCGGCTCAGGAAAAATGTAATATACCGGTAAAATATTAAAGTGAACTATAAAAATGGTTTCGACACACATGGGAGAAAGGTTGCCTAAAAATTAATCAGATTAATACGATTAATTAGGTATTTGAAACGGTTCCAGACTTGTTATCTCAAACTTAAGTTGCGAGAATTGTTGTTACTGTAGGTTTTGCAATCAGAAATTCAACCAACTCACGTTGACAGTGTGAGAGTAAACATAATGTTTTATGCTGTGGAAGACGCAGCTACCTCAGACCCGGGGCGGCAGTGGGCGAGTCATGTTCTGTATTAAAAAAAATTGCTGTCGCAGCGAGGCGTCGAGAAGTTTCTGTCTCCCCTGATGAGGTTACCAGGCGCCGTATCGACGTAAATCAAACTTTGCGAGCAACATTTTAAATTATAAACAGGTTTTCTCAATTTCGGCATAAAGAGTTGTACGTTGGTGCTGTTCTGAATTGCTGATGTATACGTGTGTACGATACTAGCATTTGGCCGCAGTTTAGCCCACGCCGGGTTACGTATGTGGAAAATGCATGTGCGGTAGGTTTTTTATTTTATTTTTTTCGAGTAGCAAATACGAACCGTGAGAAGGAAAATAATTCCCGCCATACTCGCTGACGATGGTTATCCGAGGTACCGCACAACCGGGATTCATCTGCCATTTCTTCATAAGGCAGTGTTTTATGGGAGTTGTTATCCTAGGATATTTTCTCCTATAGCAAGGTTGGTCAATTCTTCTGAGTTGGTTTGTCTTTATGTTGGTGCATTAGTTTATTAAGCTCAATGGTCTTTTATGTCGGTCTGCTGAAATATCATACTGGCCGATGTTTTTGACCATTTGATTTTTTTACTTCTGGGAGCTTTTGTAGAATGATTTTGCCAACAACTTGAATCTATCCAGGAGCATAGGCAGTGCAGTAGCCTCGTGTAGGGCATCGGTCGGGAAATGACGTGGCCAGTGTAGGGCTCTGTTCAATGCCCGGTTTTGAATCACTTGTAGCTTTTGTATTTAATGATTTGCGGCGTATGCCCATACGGGACATACATATTCCTTAGGTAATTGATCGGATAAGGGTAGTGTAGATTTTGATTCCAATAGTTGGAGGTAGTTGGCTATTAAAATTGATGAGTGGGTAGAGTTGTAATCTCGCATTCGCTCGGCATCTAACTTCCTCTATGTGGACGCGCCGTCCTTCAACTCAATGCGACGCTTCCCGGTTACGGCACCACCACAAGCCTAGGCGATTGTGTTGTGGCGTAGACAGAAGCCTAACGCCGCGTTTACAGGATGCGAGTTGACTGGAACGACAGTTGGCCTGACCGTCGGTGGTGGGGGTAAGAGAGTGGACTAGCAAGCTACTAATAATTAGAGGACAGTCCACTGTCCACTGTGAGGACAGTTTTCTACTCCTACATTCTGATCTTATTGAAAATAGTATGTCCATATTACAGGAAGGAATTAACATCGTAGCTAATTTGTTGATTATAATGTTGAATGATATGAAGAATAAGAATGCCTCAACGCCTTTTCAAAAAAATAAAGTTGCAAGTGAAAATATAGAGTTGCATCATTTAAGATTAACTGTATCTCAATTTGAAGACCTATTGTGAAATATTTTTTCCGATACATAAAAAATCACATTGCTATGAAGCAATGTTTTGATAGCAGTCTCTAAAATTCTTGTTCTTATAATTTTTATTCTTAAAAGTCCACGGAATATCCTCACTTTCATGCAGTTCTAAAGATTTTAATGCCTCTGCTTCACTCCGCTTACGCGACTTGTTAGTTGTCGCCATCTTGATTGTTGAACTCGCACGACAGTAGTTGGTCGTGAACCGAGTCCACTATCCTCAGTGAACTGTCTGTCTTGTACCTGTTCACACGTGGAGAGTGGACTATCCAGTGCTGCGCGCACAGCAAGACAGTACACTCGTTCCAGTCAACTCGCACCGTCTAAACGGGGCATAAGCATGGGACTGCTGCTGTTAGTCCCACACCATTAGGCCGGGCGCACATTGACGCGCAGTTGACGCAGGCAGCGCAGCGCAGTTTCTGTGTGTCATCTTTTGGGGCGGAACAGCGTGTATTGAGACGCAGAGCAGGGCAGCGCAGTACTGCGCCAAGTCGTCATCACGACACAGAAACTGTGCCACGCAGCTCACTCGTGCAGGTTTTTGCCGTAACCCTTTTGGATTATTTAAAGTCTTGCTTTACTTTAAAATCATTTTCACCTATAGAACAAGAAAAATTGATTAATCTGGTGCGTAACCACCCTGCGAGTCACAGTACCAGTCATACTAAATACATAAAAATTAAATTTAAACAAGAAATTTGGACAAGGATCACCAATGAGCCCAACAAGTGGCGAGTAACTTCAGCATTTATTTATCATACAAATGTCCACTTATAATTTTCACTTTTATTTTCACTTTTTGAATTCATTTTTAATAAACCTTTCTTTTTTTAAAAAAAGATTGATATGTAGGCTATCATTACATTATTTGTTTTCTTATTATCTGCACTACATCATTCAATAGTGTCCTCAAGAAATATTTTTTTCCCCCTTACCGTAGCACACGTCCGACTGAATTGAGTTATTCTGCTTCTAGTACTTCTTCAAGGCAACCTCCGTCCAACTCCTGACGAGAGAGGGAGGATTCTTGTGAAGACAATTTCCCGAATAATTTGTTGAACACTGCTTTTTTTGTTCCAAATGTTTCTTATATTCTATTATGTAGTTTTCTTAAAAATATAATATAAAATAAAATAGAATTACATTCTTATAAATGTCATGTACCATCAAACGCTAAATCTATACTAATATTATAAAGCTGAAGAGTTTGTTTGTTTGTTTGTTTGTTTGTTTGAACGCGCTAATCTCAGGAACTACTGGTTCGAATTGAAAAATTCTTTTTGTGTTGAATAGACCATTTATCGAGGAAGGCTTTAAGCTATATAACATCAAGCTGCGACTAATAGGAGCGAAGAAACAATGGAAAATGTGGAAAAAACGGGGAAAATTATTCATCTTTGAGGGCTTCTGTTGCGTGCGCTGCGAAAACGGTTAAAGATACCAAAAAAAAAATGTATGAAAGCATTATTCCTCTTGAAATGATCTAAAAAAATGTCCGCGACAGTATATGTCTATCTTTTAAGATTAACTCACTAGAACCGTTTTTATGGTAATCAAATTTGGTCGAAATTAATGCATTATTACCAATTATTTGTTAGAGTTGTATCAACATAATAATATTAATCTTTATCCAAATAAATGTGTTGTTGATTAAGAGTATTTAATTGTGAACAAAATTGTCTTTGGCATCACTTAATTTCAATGAACATCTTAGAAGATATTACGCGCGGTCGGCTCCCATCTGAACGGTTGTAGTTCCCCATTATGGAAGTTTGTTAACATTTTAAAATTAACTACAAATATGAGAGCACATTTGGGGGGAGGTAGTATAACTTTTCCTTCAAAGTTACTTTTAATAGGAGACGGGAAAGTACCTCATTTTGAAAATAAAATTGAAATTGATCGCGATTTAGGAGAAAGAGTAAGTAACATTGAGGACTTAATATCGAAAGTTTACCCTGAAATCAGCGAAATAGAAAATAAAGATCATCAATGGATGTGTCAAAGGGCAATATTGGCGGCGAGAAACAGTAGCGTGGACGAAATTAACGACCTAATTTTAAGTAAACTTCCAGGAGACATAGTTACCTACACATCTATTGATAACGTAATGGATCAAGAAGATGCGGTACATTACCCACAAGAGTTTCTTAATTCTTTGAACCCAAGTGGCCTTCCCCCATATTCCCTCAAGTTAAAAATAGGTGCCCCAATAATTTTACTTAGAAATCTCAAACCACCAAATTTATGTAACGGAACCCGACTTCAAATTAAATTTCTATGCAATAACGTGATCGTTGCAATAGTTTTGACTGGTCCAGCAGTTGGTCAAACAGTGCTTATACCTCGCATCCCAATGATTCCAAATGATTTACCTTTTAATTTTAAAAGAATACAATTTCCCGTTAAGCTATCTTTCGCCGTTACAATTAATAAATCACAGGGGAAAACATTTAAACACGTAGGAATCGATTTACGTCAAGACTGCTTTTCACACGGCCAACTATATGTCGCGTTGTCAAGATCGGGTTGCGGAGAAAACCAATATGTTCTTCTGTCACAAGAAAATAAAACTAAAAATATAATTTACGCAGAAGTACTTTAAAATAATTATGTTCTTTTAAAAACTTAAAATCTAAATTTGCAAAAAATTGTCTAAAATAATAACAGAAATTGACGCGGACAAAGTCGTGGGTAACTGCTATAATTTATAAAGCTGAGGAAGTTGTTTGCAAAAATAAATATGATGCCCAAAATAATTATTCCACGCGGACGAAGTCGCGGGCACAGCTAGTAATTAAATAAATAACCTCGAAAATACTGCCAGATTTTGTTCAGATCCAATAGGTATTTGAGCGTTGTCGAGAAAATAACGGGTTAGATTATGCTGTGAATCTCCGCTAGAGTCACCTGGAATTAATGAATAAATCTTTTGAGAAATCTTTTGAGAAATCTCTTGTCACTGCAAAAGCCAGATGAGACTTTCTTCTTTTCATATATTCACATAGTTTTATCTAACTATGCTTCTGATAAAATAATAACAATTTTTCAAGCTCGGCATCCCAGTCTGATTCAGAAATAAAAAATCAAGGTTTTGCATCAACATGTTTGTGATTACGCTTTTTTGTCGTTTTTTTTTCACGCAACGCAACAATGGTTTATAAACTGCGGTCTAATATGCGCTGTCTACGTGCCGACACAGTTTCTGTTTTCGTGCTGCCCTGCCCTGCCACGCAGCGTTGCAGGGAGTCCATCTTGTTCTTGCATGACAGGCGCAGATGTGCTTGGTGCACATTTCGGCGATGCTCCATTGCAGTGATGAGATGTGGTCGACCCGAGCCTTGAGGACGAGTAAGCCATTTCTCGCGTTCCAGATCAGACTACTGTCACATCCGAATGCCCCACAAATTTTATATGTTGTACGATTCGACCAGCCGGTCAAATGGAGACTCACTCAGAGGCCTGACAGGTCTGTGGCCACTCAACATCTGACGCCGTTCACGCCCACCAGGATAGCAACAGCACTAAACACTGCGATGGCCGTTCTGCCAGACACAGGTAATTAATTGTAAGTGAATAAAACTGCAGTGTGACTATTCCTTTGAAAATACTCCATGCTGAAATACTCCTAGTCATAGTCTGATAGATCAAGTGGTTCATTGTAGGCCTGGAATTCTGGAGCACGCGGGTTCAAATCACTCCAAGCGAATCAGGGATGGTTCCTCCCCATTCCTAGCCAGTAATCCTCTCCGTCGACAAGACGTTAAACTCTAAGGGAAAGAAAAGCTCCAGTTTTTCAGCTGTGCTGTTTGGTCGACTTTCCGTGACGTATGCCTGTGGTGGTTATGATTACAGGATGTTAGGTTAAAAAGTAATCCCATTACTGTTATAACACGGTGGGTGTACTATAGTTTTAAAAAGCGAGAGATCAAAACCTGGATCTGACTTCAAAAAACACATTTCTTCAAAAAGAAGACAGTTTTGTTCCCAGAACTGAGCTAAGACTCGGAAAGATATTTCTGAACTAGTAAGTAACGACCACAGAACTTCGAGAAAGTGAAACCTTAACGTTGAGAACTGCAGGTAAATAATCTGAAGTATGGTGTTGTGAAGATAACACGGTGTGGGAACTATTTTTAAATCTGCAGTGGAGTTGTGTATGGAAGGCGGGATTGCGAGAGGGACTGCTGCCGCGCCTGTCTGCAGAACTTGAAGGGGCTCTGGCGGACCGCAACGATCCACGAGAGTCGGATAAACCTAGACTTTCAGTTTTTCTCTCATTTGTCCCTATAGTATTGTGATGTTTGAGTATCATAAACTTTTTTAGAGAATTACGATCAGCACATTTCCATAAAATTTGTTATTTCTCTTGAGGTAAAGTAGATTTTTGAATTTCAATTTAGAAAATACTGGATGAACAGTGCTAAAATTTCGTGAATAAAATTGCAAAGCAGATCATTGAGCCGTATGCTATCCTGCAGCCCTCTACTTCGACGTAAACACCTGACGTTTAATCCCTTCCCTGAAACCGAAATGTCATAGACCTCACCTGAATACAACTAAGCTGAACAAAATACACGCAGTGTATCTACAGTGCTCCTATCTGGTAGTAACGCGCTCAATAATTATCGGCGCCAGCGAAGCCTAGCGGCCTGATTCTGTACTATCTTATATGCATTTCCTTGGTAGTTAATTCCTTTGCTCTTTAAGGGTCAAAATTCGAAAAAACTAATTTCTTAAAATATAATGTAATCAAAGCCGAGACTTTAATCTTTAAAATGATACCTCATTTATCGGAATGAAGATAAATAGCTGGGGTGATAACATAAAAAACTTTTAGAAACAATATATGATATGTCGCCCTCTATAAACACATATAATGTTCCTTGGAAACATAGCGGGTTATTGCGGCAGTAGAAACAATGGGTGATTCGTTAAAGAAGCAGATACGAAACATTTTGTGTTAATTTTATACATGTTACATTGTAAATTGTACTGCACGGATATGCAAGTAAAGACGGTGGAAGAAAATGTAGTTTTTAATTCAACAATGTGAAGGATCGTTCATTAGAGTTCTCAAGGTGAGGAGGAGGACTGTAAAGATGTGATTACTTTGTGTTTCAGCAGACTTCTAAACATTACTTTCAGCCTACTGAAGTATTTAGTCTTAATTAGATTTCTTCAAGGAGCTGGACTTTGGGTAGTATCATGAAAGAACTGTTCTGAGAGATAGTTTGGGCGATACATATCATTAGCTCATATCAAGGTGTTTAGCCATGGTGTGTTTGAGCAGAGTTATACAATTATACAAATTTTATTCCAACCATAAAAAATATTCCATCTAAATCATATCATGAGTGTGATCCATGGCTAGAGTACAGCATTATCGTTCACACACGTGTTCGACCAGGTAGCATGTAAGTTTGATGCGAATGCTGTATGAAAATTACTAGACAAAAAGCAGCGATCTATGAGAGTGTTGGAAATTTTCTTTCAGCTTTACGCCATCCTACTTCCTTAACGATGTCGATTTTTTATTAGCGGGGGGTTTAGAATGTATTGTAGCTTGAAAAAAGTGGAAAAGAGGTTTATAACCTGATTAATTATTTGTTGCGAGGCTGCAGTTTGTAGTAGAACAAAAGCTCCACCCTCACTTCCATTTATGAGTCAGTACGATCGCCTTACGAGGTCTCATTTTGATCATCAGGGAGCGTCCATAAACCACGTAGCTCCATTTTGGCCTCCTGTGTGACCTCCCCCCACCACTTCTCACCCTCCCCCCACGAAGCACGTAGTTTTTTCCCTATTGATTCCATTTGTACTGTATTCTCTTGTCAGACCATCGTAAATTACATACGGAGATAATTAAATGACGGAAATAAATACTCACACGCTGTTGTGTGTTCCGTTCCTAATTTTAACTGTGACAAATAATATGAATGGAAAGTTACGTGGCCTGGCTCGGACCCTACCCCCCCCCCCCCCAGACCGAGCCACGTAGTTTATGGACCGAGCCTGTGTAACAAACCACCTGTTGCTCCATGATGAATTCGGAAGATCTTTTTTTCTCTTTTTTGCTGTCATTAATATATTGATTGCTTTGATGTAATCCTCCATCTCTTCCTATTTTGCACTAACCACTTCACCTCAACATATGCTTTACAGCCTATGACCACAATTATATGCTTTATGTATTCTAATCTGTCTTCCTCTACAGTTCTTACCTTCAACTGTTCCCTCCATCAGCAAATTAAACAATCCTGCATGTCTTAAAATATGACCTACCATCCTGCCTCTTCTTTCTGTAAGACTCTTCCACAAACTTCCTTCGTCACCCATAATTTCCATCATTTCGTAGTTTATCAACCCACTCAATTTTCAGCATCCTTCTATAGCACCATAATGCATCGATATTCTTTCTTTCTAGCATGCTTTGCTAGTGCTGTACTCCACACATAGAGTTTTAGAAATGTCTTTTTGATATGTAAATCAATATTTGAAAATAAAAGATTTTATTATTGTTGTTTTATTGTTCAAGAAGGCTGTTTTCGCTAGTGATTTACTACTTATAACATCATTCCCGTTTCTGCCATCAGTTGTAGTTTTACTTTCTAAGTAACAAAATTTATTTAATTCTCTTATTGCATCCAACCCTATTTTTGCATTTAATTTCTATTACAGCTATTATTTCTGCTACATTTCATAACTTTTGCCTTGCTGTGGTATATTTTTAATCCAAAATCATCCTTCAGTATTTTGTTCATGCTATTATGTAACTTTTCAGTATCCTTAGTCTGTTCTGTTAACTGGGCAATGTCATCAGATCGTAGAATACTGATTTTTCCTCCCTGAACAGTTATCCCACATTCAACTTTTTCTTATACCTCCTTTGTTGTTTCCTCCACATACAAGTTTAATATTAATGGGGATAAACTACAACGTTGTCTCACCCCATTTTAAGCTGAGACATGTCTCTCATGATTCTCTACTTTACATCATTCTTATATAAATTTTAAAGTATTCTTCTATATTGAGATTACAGCCCTAACTTTTTAAAAAATTTTGAACATTTCGTCCCTACTTATGAAAATTTCTTCTTTTTTTTTAAAAAAAATAATAATAACAGCCACAAAAATATAATTTTCTTGATCCGCCTTTCAAATATTAATCTTAAAGCCAGAAGCGCTTCTCTTGTACCCCGGTTTTTAATAAACACAAATTGATCTTCAGCTACTATCTCTTCTACAATCCTTTCTCTTCCTCTGTATGTTATCCTGACAGGTGATTTTGAAGCATGTTATACTGAGATAATTTTCACATTTGTCAGCTTCTGCTTTCTTCAGTACTGTGAAGATGATATTTTTATTAAATCAGTTAGAATCTCTCCAGTTTCGTAATTTTTTTATATAAATTTGCATAATCTTAGGATATGTTCTTCTTCTAGGGATTTCAGAAGTTCTGCAGGAATCTAATCAATTTCAACCACCTTATTTAATTTAAACCTTTCATAGCTCTATCAAATTCTGTTCTTAAAACAGGATCACCTAAGTCATCAATGTCGCCATCGCCTTCCTTTTACAATACACTGTTGTTTGAATCATCCCCATCATACATTTTATCCATGTATTTCTTCCATCGGTAAGCTATATCTTCTTAGCTTAATAAAGGTTTCCCATCAGCAGCTTAAATGTTTATACATCTTTTCAACAGTTCTCCAAAATTTTGTTTGATCCCTCCTACAAGCTACATAAGCTTTACCTACGACCATTTCCTTTTCTACTTCCTCGCACGTTTCTTGCAACCACTTTTCTTTTACTTTTTTGCATTTCACGTTAATTTGATTTCTAAAATGTTCGTACTGCTCACTTCCTGCTTCGTCCTGAGCATTTATGTTCCTTCTGTTCACTTCCAGTCTGTTCTGCTTGTGTTTCTTCTTTATTCTCTTGAATTTAACCATGCTTCCTTACTCAGTTTTTTGTCCTACACCAAACTATTCCCTACTTCCCTTTCTTCCACATTATAATTACCCATTATTATTATATTTTTCTCTCCCTACTATCAGATTAATTCTTCGGTTTCATCGCATAATTTCTATATTTCTTTATCATCTTCGTGTGAGGTTGGGATATACACTTGCACAAAAGCGATTGCCGATCAACCTTCATCAAAATAATCGTGTCACTAAACTGTTTCCTTAATATGTTGTCACTTATGAATTCCAAACCAGTAACCCCACTTACAGCTTTATCCTGTGTTCCTCAGACTAGAAATCCTGTGCATCCTTCGTCTTAACCTCAGCAAACCGAATGACATCTAAATTAAGTTGTTCGCTCTTCCTTTTGAAGTTCTCTAATCTACCTGCCGTATTCAGACTTCTGACACTCCATGACGTGACTCATAGAATGTTTCTATCAATTCTGATGATTCCTCCCTGAGCGGTCCTCAACCGGGAGTACGATTTGGGAACTATTTTACTTCCGGAATATTTTCCGCAGATAGAAGCGATCACTCTAAATGTAATTTAAAAGGATTAAATATCCTTGGGATGTCGCTATGGCCTTTAATGCAGTTGCTGCCCGTTCCCTTCTGCATCGCCATATCGTTGATCACTTCTGATTCATCCGCCTTTAGGGGCCGTTTCCAACCCCAAGGGCAAGAGGGTGGCTATTGGCGGAACGGTGACGCCCACACGTACAACTCGGGAGGACTCGAGTTCAAATCCCTATGCGGTCATTCAAATTTCGGTTTAACGAAATCACGTCAAGAGAGTGTCTGAACGATTCCTTAAAAAGTCTGAAACAGGACACACTCCCGTCCCTTGTCCACAATCCTCTTCTACGTAAAGCCGGAATAAAAAAAATATTAATATTATATAGTATTACTGCAGGTTTCAATGTGAATATGCCTTTTTTAGTCACATAGCCAGTGAAACCAGTAATATTGTTTGTAACATAATTTTATTTACGTACGCAGGAGAAACTACTGCTAGGTACTTAACTGCTTAGGATTTTATTCAAGCACACTACAGCATCTTTTCCTCAGTACTTAACTGGCACAACACGTGGTTGAGAGGAGGTAAAACGCACCCGTGCTGATCCAATATTCCTCTGCGCAGACCAAGGCAGTTCCCACCCCGCATCCCGCACCCCTCCATCCCTCAGGATTGGTGGCCCCACGTGGCTTTCCTTCACTTGGATTTCTTCCTCAGTCGGTAGAGCAGACTTCTCTCACAATTCCCAAGAGGATTTGCTTCAATTCTAATTGCGTTCTGCTGGTTTGCTACTTTGATATTTTCATACTTGACGTGTAACAGTTTTCAAAATTCACTTTTAACGATCATGAAATGTTGTAAACAATTCGCCGTAGCGTATTTAACACGAAATGGTATTATTTGGCTCAATTCACGCGACAAACGAGCGGGATTCGGTCCCTAAGAACACTCAGCGTGCACTGAATTGTCATTTCGTTGGCCGAACGGATACCAGCTAAAGTAATTCACCCTGTCTAGCTTATTCTTCAAACGCTGTCTACGCGTTGTGCTCAGTTGAGTTATAAGCTACACCGTTTTCAAGCCTCTCGTAACTGTAGGATCTGACGGAGGAGTACAATTCTGGTACTTCCAGAAGTGTTTCAAAGCGCATGAATCGGGATTCTGCCACAGAGCGGGCAAGCCTCCGACCTCCACGTTCTGTCCGTCCACCACATTGTCGCCTACTCGTGGTTTCGCCGTCCTTCAAGCACTCGTTCCCAGGGGACACGCCCACAAACCACTGGCCCATAATTTAAGGGAATTACGCGACCAGTGCTTAGAAATCTGGTATCAGATACCTCTGGAAAACCTACCAAGGACTTGTAGAATCCATGCTACGCCGAATCGCTGCTGTATTGCGTTCGAAAGGTGGACCGAGAAGGTAGTAATAATGTTTCGGCCAATGAAAAATAGCATCCATCAGACAAAGTAGAGCATTATTTCAGAGTTATAATTTTTACCACACCAGAAAATTTTACTCGTATTTAGACTTAACACAAACGACTGTGGCATTCCTAAAATTTACCTGTCGTGGCAGCGACTCGCATGTGTTCATTATTTAACGGGATTATTACTTCTTTATTCTTCTGTTCCAATTCGCAAAAATCTTTCACTTTAAGGATCTGTTCACGGGCTCCACTTTCCAGGACTTTACGCGCCACAATTACTCTAATTAAAATTTCGCGACCGATATTCTCCACACATACTTCTGCGAAACAACAAGATGGCGGTGATGTTAAAGGTAGATTCCACTTTTCGGGACTTCACTGGTGGCGCGGATTATTGGCTGCCAGCGCAACTGGTAGGAGTAGCGGGTTGCAGCATGCTCCCTCACGAGGGGCCGTAACACCAACAATATTGTTTCATAATACCGCTAGGACTTATGACATAGACTGTAAACGCCAATATCCATTTTAACATAAAACTAGTATGATGTTTCATGATATCCATCGTTGTTATAAAAGTTAACTTTTCTAAAATGTTAACACTAACCATAGCAGCAAACCATAAACACTATTCTCCAAACTGTTAGCAAAATTGCCATCATTACTGGTGCATATTATTGCAGTATCTCCTAGCCATTTTCCTTTGTTGTCATCAGTCTTTCGACTGGTTTGATGCAATGCTCCATCCCTTCCTATCTTGCTTTAACTTTTTCATCTCTGCATACCCCTTACAACCCACGTCCTCAATTATCTGCTTTATATATGCTAATCTCTTTCTTCCTCTATAGTTCTTACCTTCAACTGTTCTGACCAATAACAAATTAATCCAGCATCCCATCATCTGTCTCTTCTTTCTGTGAGAGACTTCCACAAACTTCTTTCCCCGCTCATTATTTCGAAAACTGGTTCATTTCTTACTTCGTCTGTCCACTTAATTTTCATCATTCTTCTCTAGCACCACATTTCAAATGCTTCAGTTTGCCTTCTTTCTGGTATTCCTAAAGTCCATGCTTCGCTACCATAAAGTGCTGTGTTGAACACATAGAGTTTTAAAAATTTCTTTCTAAGCCCTAGATCAATGTTTGGAACTAAAAGATATCTCTTTTTCACGAAGGCTCTTTTTGCTAGTGCTATTTTGTTTTTAACATCATTCCTGCTTCGGCCATCGGTTTTAATTTTACTCCCTATGTCGCAAAATTCATTAACTTCTCTTATCTATTTTAATATTTAATCTACTAGTATTGGTATCATTTCTGCTACATTTCAACACTTTTGTCTTACATTTAATCCAAAATTTTCTTTCATTATTTTGTTCCTGATATTCAGTAATTTGTCAATATCCTCAACCTATTCTGTTAATAAGACAATGTCATCAGTAAATCGTAGGATACTGTTTTTTTCCCTTGAACACTTATGTCACATTAATTTTTTTAAATTCCTTTATTGCTTCTTCTACATACAAATTGAATATTAATGGGGATAGACTACAACCTTGCCTCACACCATTTTTAGCTGTTGCAAGTTTCTCATGCTTCTCTACTTGTAGTATAGCTACTTGATTCTTATTAAGATTATAAAGTATTATTCTATCTCGGTATTTTAGACACAACATCTTTAAAATTTTGAACATCTTGACCCATTTAACATTATCAAATTCTTTTATAAATCATTAAAAGTATCTTTGATTGTCTTGATCCGCTCTTCGAGTATTAATCTTAACGCTAGAATCGTTTCTCTTGTACCGCGTTTTTTCCTAAACCCAAACTAATTTGCACCTATTATTCCTTCTTCGACACTTTCTGTTATTCTGGTCAGTATTTTTGAAGCATTTGACGTTAGACTTATAATGCGATAATTCTCACATCTTACAGCTTGTGCTGTCTTGGTATTAGTCTCGATTTTCCTATTGTGCATTAAGGTGCTTGCTTGTCGGTAGTTATCAATCATAATTCTTTACAAGCACGAACGATGTCATGGGCACCAGTTAGTAAATAAATAAAATCTAAACACACGATTTTTTTGTTGAATTGTGTTAATTATTTTTAATGATGGTGCAGCAACAACTGAAGTTCTTAACCAAGCCATACCAAGCCTCAATTGATGATGTCATTCATAATAAAGACGTTTCGAGTATGGAAGTACAAAATCCATCACAAAGTAGCTGCTAGTTTACCGTCTTTAGTTTAAATATATTTATGAGTCAACTGGCAAAAAATGGCGAACAACCTAACTATTGCCACCAGTTTTTATTGTTTGAATGTGCTTGCTATTTGTTTTTGGTCTTGTGTGACAGTTTATTTTGTTTCGTAGACGCAAATTTTTCCTCAGACTGTTGCGAAAACGCTAGGAAATGACGACATGTTTCCAACACGGTAGAGAGATGAAATCGGTATTATTTCACATTTTCTGTAGTGATGTTTTTGCAAATATCCCGAAATGACGGAACGGGGTCTTCAGTAGGTTATTCTGCGAACCCAACATGCAGTCAGTTGAAAATGTTTTGTAGTCCCATTGTCTGCAGTACGTCTTCCTCAAGTAATTACGTTTTAGGACGCAGACTAATTCAGGGATCTTTAGTTTGTTAGCCACCTCCAACGAAGACACTCTCCAGCAATAAGAGATAAACATATAGCACATATAATCATGATGCCGTTCGGTGTTATGTATTCTGAGGTATAGTGAGTGTTGGCGTACTTTTAACGTCGCTAGACCAAAAGTGGTTTTGTGCACGTTTTTCAAAGGGTCCCAATAGAAAGGCGGAACAGCGCTCGGACGGAGTTAGCCATTAGGAGACACGGTTTATTGCCCTCATAAAGGGCTCTAAACTTTCTTTCAGTAAAGCCAAGTTTCAAACACACTATACGACTTTATTGAATGTCGCCGCCGTGACTTACTACGTTAGCTCAAGGGCAGGCAAACGACGAAGTCTCTTGAGAAATTTCATATAATAATGACGTATGAGCGATCGGCAGAGTGGAGGTTTAACGAATGACGACGTTTATTAACAATGTTATAAACTGTTATAATGTTTTTCCCATGAGGAGAGGCTGTGCTCCGGCATCTGAGCGACGCCTTCGACAAAAGGAGATAACTGAACGACAGTCATGCTCTAACTGGAATCTGTACGTTGTAACTTCGATAAGAAAAACAATCAGTTCATGTAAGTTTCGAATAAACCATTCAACTTAATGATTAAAAACTCCAATCTTATTATAAACACATTTTTTCATTTCTTCCAATCCAGTCAAAAAATATGTCATGTTAATGTACAGTAATTATGAAGAATAATAATTTTAAATCTTGCTGTAATGTTGATGATAATAACTGTAGGATCAGCAAGTCGCTTCCCTCGCATAATAAGCCCTTAAATTTATGGCGCCCTGCGCGACGCTAGTTATACATGTTTCCCTGCATATTGACTGTCTTAATTAAATTGTACATTCTAATTACCTTACTTCAAACAGCACACTTCAAGTGCAAGTGAGACTTTGATGGTGTATTGATACGACTCTAAACAAAAATAGTTTATTACGAACAGTACTAAGTGCGTATATAATGTGCTAATTGCGGACTTATGTGCCTAACAGACCTTCCATTTGCACAAACCGCGAGACTATATCGAAATGCCATTTTTCCAGCTCAAAATTATAAAGATATTATGGATGGTGGTAACTTTCCACACTTCCACCCGTGCCATCTACCCGAACCGCAGGGTTGTCTGGGTCAGAATTCGATTTTGTTTGCAGATATTTTAAAAAACCGAATCCGCCTTCTGATTCACGAATATGGATACTATGAGTGACGTGGAGTCCCCTAGTCATGCAAGCAAACTCAACACTGGGCATCGAAGCCAACACAGCTTCTGCGACGGCGCTCACCATCGCTTTGTGTAACTCTTTATTTTCTGTAACTGAGCGGAGAAGCTTCATAATAGTGAAATTTTAATAGTCAAGTGTTTTTCTTCTACTTTCCTAATAAATCCACGAAGACATTTAAGCAAATTAACTCCGCGAATATATTCCTTGATACTTGGTGAGGAGGGTAAATGATTCACTATATCTGAGAGAAGCTGCAAGTCGCCACACGTATTCCTCAAGGGCTCACCTGATGCTTAGCAGTTTCGAAATTGTATGACGTGGACTCGTCTACGGCAACATACGGAGTCTAGGCAATAGGTACCCGCAGCAGTCGCGGGTTCGAATCTCCGTCCGGGCATCCAGATTTGGCTTTTCCATGGTTTCCCCAAATTACTCCAGGCGAATGCCGGGATTCTTCCTTCAAAAATGCCATAGCCGAATTACTTCTCGTCCCTTGTCCCCAATCCCATCCCGCCTCTAATGACCTCGACGTCGACGAGGCGTAAAGCCATAAGTAAAAAAAATGGAACATTAAGTTTATTTAAAAAAATACAAATTTAAGGATCTAAAACGAATATATCATCTACAAGCTTAAATAAGCTGAACAAGTAATGAAAACGATCAGAACAAAGTGTCTCCCTGTGGTCACTCCGGAAGCAGTCAAACGTTAGGGCCCCCCCCCCCCTAAGATGACGTGAGATTTTGACGAGACAACCCTTCCCCTCCCTCCCCTGCAAATCAAACCAGTAATTTTTTTAGATTTTTTTTTTTTTTAGCTCTCATTGTTTCGAGGGCGGTTACACCACCTTTAAAGTCGGTTACCGCGTCGATTCTAGACCTCAAACCCCACCTAAAGTCGACATCTGCGCCTTTTATAGACCTGTTATTTAGCTCTTCTATTCTTCGAGAATTTCAAAACCTCACGTCAGATTTCCGTCAACCCTCCCCACTCCCCCCCCCCCTTCCCCCTTGGTGAGGTTTTGTGAGATTTCGCTGCCCCCTCCCCCTATTTAACCTCACGTAATTAATGGAGGCTCACTTATAACTTTAGAGTAAGTACTTTGATTTACTTTAACAAGACTTGGATTCAAGCAAGAAGAAGCCACGGAAACATTTCTGTAGTTGTTGGTTAAAGCCTGATGCTGACGTGTAAGACGAGAAGCGGCAGGGTGCAGGCTGCGGGGTGAGACGGGTCAGGGCCGGCATCGACCCGGCCGGGGCCGTTGCCCAATGCTGCCAAAAGCTGTCTTCGATTTTCGTCTTACTACTTTGTTTTAAGGTACATTATCCGGATTAATACCTTATTTTTACTCAAGAGCTTTGTGGGATCAATATAAAATTTTCTTTTTTGTTTCTACAATTTTCTTGCATTTTTACTTCTATTCAGGATATCTATCGTGAGGGTCCTGACTGATTCTAACTAGTGTAATCTTTTAGATGGAATATTTACGACTATTTGACAATTGGAGCTCGAGTGTATCGATAAGACCCGACCCTGTAGTTTCTTGGAAGCAGTTTTCTAAGATCTCTACATCAATGAACTATAGTATTTTCCATGGTTTCCTAAATCGTCCCAGGTAAATGGTGCGATGGTTCCTTCAAAAAGCAACGGCACAATTCATTCCCGTATCGTGTTCCTAATCATTTCCGATCTCTAATGACTTTAACGTCGACGAGGCGTAAAGCCATAAGCAAAAAAAGAAAGAAAACTATGGAAGTGAAGCTTATTTGAGTTGTGCCGGGTTCCAGTGATCATGTGACAGGATATTGAAGACAGTCTGGCAGCGTTTTTTGGAGCCGTAGTTTAATCCGCGCTGGCAGGGAACGCTGATAATAATCTGCTAAAATGTTTTTCAGTTGATCGTTTATATTTTGTTACGATTTTTCAAAAGGTAGAAGTTCTTTAGATGAATATTAGGACGGGCTGATCCTGAAATCAAATCATTTAGCAACGCTAGTTAAATCTTACAGCTTCATATGGGGAATGCTCTGCGACATGCGTTGGGTCTTACTATGTAAATAATGTCAAACAACAGTGTTCTTTCCACAGGTAATCAGGCAAGCGGAATGTTGGGCCTCGAATGAGTAAACGGCACCTGTGATTGCGGTATCGGACATTTTAAGATGATTGTCCTCTCCTTCGTCTTATGTATTTCACGGGGTAGCCCTGAAAGTGGTGAAATGAACTGTGGCTTATACAAAAAGGGCAAAATTAATTTTTGAAAATCGTCGGAACCCGGGATACCGATGCCCATAGTGAACCGGTCTTTGAGAGACGAAGTATGACAGAGGACTCAGTTATTATAAAAAGTAAGCAAGAGGTAACCATGTCCGTATCCACCACTCGTGATCGCCAAGCCTGATGTCAGATCCTCCGCTTTGCAGCGGGATGTGATGTCGTCTCGACATTTGAGGCTGGCTCCCTAAATGCCAGTCGGTGGTTCGGTCCGGCGCCCTCGCAGCCTCTTTGCCGGTTCGGCGTGTCGGAAACTCAAAGAGCGGCGTATTATTTTTACGGCGCCTGATGCGCGGTCTCCCCTATTTTTGGTTGGGCCGCGGGCGCAGTATTGATCGCCGCCGCTCTGCGCTGCTGTCTGCTGCTGTCTCTCAGCTATCATATTCACACGTCACCGTCTCTGAAATGTCCTGTTTCATAGCTTTCATTAACCTGCTGAAACTTATTATACCTCTGGCTGCTAGCACTGATCATTGGAAGGCACAAGTCAAAACAATTTCCAGAAGGAAATGTCACAATTGCTTCATTAACGCCAGCTAATTGTATCTATTTTGGAGTTAATAACAATTTAGGTTTAATACCAAATCTCCTGCCAATGCTGGGTATTGGCTTACTCCCTGATTTGCTCCGCGTTTTATTAGGAACGGATTCATTCAATTTTTACTGGTTTTGTTTAGTGGCTGTATAAAATCTTATACCAGCTTTTTTGCTAATGCGGGTGAGCCTTATATTGGTGAAACAAATTACTTAAAAGCTCCACTCAAATTGTTGTAGGTTCCTTATTAAACATGGTATCACAAGGAATAAAAATATTCTTTAAAAACCTGATATGTGTCAGTTGAAACTGAAAATATCTTTGCTTTGGAATCAATTTTTCTCTTTTAAAGTTTTGTTCTTGGTATCTGGTGAACAAAGAACAGTGAAAGAATAACATACGCTTTGGTGTAATGGGGAAAAGATAAATAAAATAGTGCAAACATAACAAAATATTTTTTGATATTATGTTTGGCATGTGGTAGCTATAAAGAAAAAACACTGGAAATTATACATCATTTTCATTCAGCAAACGTAAATATTATTTTTCAAAGAATAGTATCATGTATCAATCCAAATTCCCGTTTCTGGCGGTCATACCGGATCGAAACGAGCACACATAATTTTAATTACGACTTGGCAGTGTTGTTAGTGAAAGTAAGTTCTTGCGGAGATACGTTTTGAGAGCGTACAAGACATAAAAAAGCGCGTGTGTCACAATAAGTAAGTTTTTGACGTCTGAGAAATGGGGTTTCTCACTCGAGCACTGTATAAAAATCAGTCGACGTCATTATAGTCCGATTTCGGGACGATGATGCGACTTTAACATGAACAGAACTAAGTATTTATGTCGGTATTTACTCAAATTAAATTTAGGAAAAAAAGTTCTGGCGTTTGAAATGACACGAACCTGTCGGAAAGTGCAGCTACTTAGTCGTTGTTCCGCCTCCTTCACTGTGATTAATTGCGGAAACGGTGCTAAGTAACTTTCATGCTCCCTGTTCTAAAGATTCATACCATTACATTCCTACCTGACAATCACTTAATTATGGTTGCTTCACCAAAATGACATGTTGTACATGGGTTAGTTTAGTAGTCTTCAAGCTACCCACGAGAGTAGATCAATTATAGTACTGCGAATTAGAGTGAAAGTAGTGCTAGTGAGTAACGTACAATCGACTAGTTTGACGGCGTTGGACTGCTGGGGTGTTTCAAGGCTCCACTACTCCGCCAGGTTGATTGAAGTTTTACGCGGCTGGAAGCTCGAGAATTTTTTTTATCAAGACAAATGATGATTCCGAAAGCTTCCGCGGTTCTCCGGGTGGAGCCGCGTCGATTTATTTAAACCTAACTTTTCTGCCATCGTGCTGTGCTTTCATCTGATGAAAGCCACAGCACCTCGCGGAGAACCGAGATAATACAGGACGTCAGTTGACCACTGGCAGAACAGTGTGATGCCTCCCAGGGGCGGGCAGTGCGATACCTCATTGTGGCGCTCCAAATGTGCTCGCTTGATCATGAATAAGGTATCCATATGGACAGTCTCAAGATAACATACATCTTTTACATCTTACTAATATTATAAATGTAAAAGTTTGTTTGCTGGTCCCTCCTTATATGTCTTCCACTTTAAGCAGGATAGTACATAAGTGGACGAGTGGTACTTCTCGGGCCTGGTATACGTGCGTTGGTACACATCCCTGACCGGTCATCCAAATTTCGGTTTTCAATTATTTCCAGAAATCACACTAGTCGAATACCGGAATGATTCCTTCAGAAGTTGTTTTGTGAATTGCTATCCGTTCCTTGACCCATCTTTTCCTGTCTGTCGAAATCTAGGTCCGAAGCAGAGTGCACGTGCACAAGCGGTGGGGGGGGGGGGGACTAAGCAAGGGTGACATAATGAAAATGTGTTTAAACTAAACTTATTTCATTATACACACATTAGCGTTTGTCGTACCAGGACTTTGGTTGTGGTCATCCGACATGTTCATATCAACGTTTAAGTATTGTATAAATTAAGAACGATAAAAATCGAAAATTGAGATTTGGAAAACGTGTATGTGGGAACAATTCTGTAGTCGTGGATGTGAGTCGTACAACATGGGATATTCTGATTTTGTTTGGACCAAGAACTTAGGCGATTGTTGCCGTAGTGTTTCCGCTGATCAGGCGTGTTGCTGTACGCAGATCCACCCTGAACTTCTCCTTGATACATCGACAGCACCGAAGGCTTACGGGGCAGCTTAACAGGCACCTCTTGTAACTTCCGAGAGGAGAGTGAAACAGCCACTGCCGTTCGTTTGTAATCACATTTATCTTTTAACGTCACTCAGTCAGCTACTGCATTGTTGTTGGCTCTAGTAGTGTATCTGAATGCAGCTCAGCAGTATTCCTGCCCGCAGCCTTCCCCGGACTGACGACCCGTGCAACTCAAATTCAATGCGTTAGCCCCTCCGCTGCCGGGTCTGCCCGCTCTGATTGACAGCAGGAAGTACAACCGACGCGGCACCAGCCCCCCCCCCCCCCTACATGCTACAATTACGAGCCAAACAGATTACACATAATGCCCTTCCTTGACCTTAATCGTGGCTCCTCAGAGGACTTCATGCTGTCCAAAGAAAATATCAACCGAACAATTATACTGAGAAGTAGAGCTATAGCTGTGTCATTTTTTTTTATCTCAATGTCGTTTCTACTTTTAACGATTCAACAACGGATTGTACTTGACTCAGACAATTAAATATTTATATGCTCGATGTGTGGAACTGTCGACGGTGAGTAAGTCATGGTGCCGTGTCGTGAGAGAGAGACTTTCAGCAACGAATCGCCTCACATATCATTTCATAATTCATTTTCTGTGTTTCACCTACACATCCACCATCATTAACTGGTTTCAATGATTCTATTTCAACGATGTTAGTCGTAATACGTGACGACGCAGTTTAGAGCTTCCTACTGACTCAGAGGTTGTGTAACCCGCTATGTAAGCATCCAAGTGGCTCAGTCGGTAGATCTGTTCGAATCGTGGTCTCAGATGCAATTTTTACGAGTCTTCAAAGTGACTGTCATCTGTGGCAAAGTTTTGTTTTGTTGTTGTCAATTACGCTCCGCGGTTTCTGCGTTAAACTGTAGGTCACCGGTTTTAGGCTGTAATAAACTGACACCACATCATTTGTAACACATAAAATTATCATCAGCTCAACGTAAGCCGACCCCATTACAAGCAGCCGCATGACACACTGCGCTGCTAGCCTGGCATAGCGCCTCAGGTGACTCAGGCTGGGTGCGTCAAGGTGTGTAGTGTGCAACAGCCTTCACCACAGTGACTAACCGGGAACACATGTCACAACTCTTTTCAGAAACCCAGAGCCAATGCTTCAATGAAACGGACTTCAAATTTAGCGGTTTGTGTGATTAAGATTTATCGTGTAAACTTAGCTTTGTTATGTGAAGATGCATAAACGTACATCTGTTTAAGTTTGGTTTACGCTAGTTAAAAAAAAGGTCATCGCTTAATATTCGAGTAGTTGAATTATCGTAAAGGCAAACACGTTCGTCTCCTTGCACATTCTGAGCGCATGTTATTTGTTCTTGGTGCCGTCAGAGCTCCCACATCTACTGGAGACGAGACGGCTCTACCCGGCTGCGCTCAAGTACACCGTCCCCACACCATGCCGGAGAAGGCAGGGCCTGGCTATAATACACAACCTTTTTCCGATACTTTACAGCACGGAATTATCGGCTTTAACAAAATTACGTATCTACAAATCCGTCATCCGCCCCTTAATCCTGTACGGATGCCAGGTGTGGGGGACGGCAGCAGTTTACAACTTGCTCCACCTACAGAGACTTCAAAACAGGTGCCTAAGGACCATCCTACGCGCACCAAGATTAACGTCAACAGCTCTCATTCACAATGAGACCGTCAAAGAAACCATCCGAACCGAAATCTTTCGTCAAACTGAAAAGTTTCACGAAAGAATAGAAACATTCAGAGAAACAGATGAGAGGCTCCATACCATTGGTACCACGATGCCAAGACACTGGCACTCCCGCAGAGTACCATTAAGTATCATATATCAGCCGGAATAGCACTCATATGATTAAAAGAAAACTGTAGGGGGTTTTCACAAAAGGTCGTCCTAGACGACCATAGTCATGTTTTCCCCTTAAATCGCAAATAAAAAGAGTCCCCAAACCAACCTATCCAATACAAAGTATACACAGCAGTAGAGCTACCTAGGTAGCGGGACATGCACAAACACGCCGTTGAGGCAGCGACACACACACTCACACACACACTCACACACACACACACACACACACACACACACACACACACACACACACTCACACACACAAAACCATGCCGTCAGCACAGCGCGTCCGTTATCTCAAACATAGCTTAAAGTATGGAAGATGCTAAGCGTTTCGGCAACCTTGGAAAAGTAAATAAATATAACTTCATTATCATTCAGGTTCAATTTTCAAGTCTAGATGACTTTAATTTAACAAGAATTATGAGTTGCAAGAATTTTGTTTGGCTATAATTGCAATGAAGGTTCTTCGTACCTAATTAGAAAGATATGAATCAGAACACACCACTGAGTCTTCACCAGATCTTCCTAAGAGTACAAATGGAATTTGAAAATTATATGTCTCAAAAATACCAGTATTTATTAGTAACATTTATTTACGCTGTTATTATACTGTAATTGACTCTGTAGGAAAAGTGTTTTCAACTAGTAAATCCAAAAATCCTTGTTATCCTTCACTAACTGCTCATATACACAAATTCTTACGAAGAGCAGAGGAGCACCAGTAAATAATTTCACGGCGCACCGTGTACACATGAAAATTCGTTGATTGGCAAGTATGTGTTTTAAACTCTGTATGGGTATATTGGGTTATTTGCCTTTAATATTGGGTACCAAATTCAGTGCTGATGTAATATACACGAAATGAATATGTATTACAATTATGAGCCATTAAACTTGAAGATCATAATAAATTAACTTTTATAACTAGGGCCAGCAAAAGAGATTGAGAGACGAAAGAGTTAAAAAAAATAGAGAAGGATAAAAGGTGGATTAGGCTAGGAACAACGATGAAACACCAGCCACACCCGAGACTGGATTCGAACCAACGACCCTTGCAACGTAAAGCCAACTGGGCGGGCATTGTTAATATCACCTCTGGTAGCCCCCAATAGACACGAAAAAATAACTCGCAACAACTCCAGCCTCATAGCACAAGTCGAGGTGGGAACGATGGGACATCAAGATGTACTGCGAGCAAAGAGATGAGTTACCGAAAGTATAGAAAGGAGAAAACTGTTATAAATCTGAAAATGGTATGTATTAACTTAAGAAAACATCTGCTTTAAGAAGAAACAGAACGTAGTACAGTGCAGACTGGTGTCATATAGCGATAGTGGATTAACTCACAACAGATAAGAAGTCGCACCACAGACGTCAGGATCAGAAACCGTGGAAAGCGTTTATTAACTGCTGATAGACAGCCAGGATGCGAGAGGACAACGACTACAGCAGACAGCGAGCAAAACATAGCTAGGAAATTACCCCGTGGTCAGTTACCGACTGTGAACGCACAATGGTACATCATAATACGGGAAAAGGGCGACATAACAGAAATCTGGAGAGAGTGTTTTGAGATTCCGTCAAACCCGGAAAGAACAAAGAGAGAGACTCAGGAGAAAACAGAAGGTATGAGGTAAATGAAGCTATAAAGAGAATTAAAGGTGAATAAAATACTACTGCGGGAGAAATTAGTACCTAGTAGCTATACAGTGAGGCGTGTTGTATGGAAATCACAGAGGAATCCTGAGTAGTACAGAGTAACGAGACTGCTGGATCAGGCAGCTCGCACAATGTTTGAATAATATTATCAATTACTATTGAAAGGATTTTAATATTTGCGTGAAACATGCAAGGGGCTGGCGAGTGAATGTTTAACAGGACCAGCATAGCCGGGGTTTATGACCAATAAAAACGGAGACGGCCGCTTCTCGCCACACCGGTATATTTCCGTAGAACTAATAAGTCAAAGGATTAGGCGGGGGGATTTATTGTTAGTGTCCGCCAAGCTATTCCTGTATTCGCGAGTCGAAAAATTTGCTAGCTGAAGCCAACCCGAATACGAACGAACGATCGTTTCCGATTCGACACCTCGCTCATGAATCTTTATATGGATCACGTGGTTGAGAATTCCCGGTACAATCCAATGAACTACGCTTTTAGAAACTTTTAACTAACAATCTCCCTACACACCCATTTCTACGCTTTTCTGCACCCACCTACATTTGCCCTCTACAAATTTTAACTTTAAATTCTTTCAACGTTTTTGGTAAATCATTCATCATTTCTCTTGGTAACTCATTCCAATCCCTGACACCCTTACCTAAAAAAGAGAATCTTCCCACACCCTTGTGCCTGAAATCGAGTGCCAGCTTGTGGTCATGGTCGTCTTTTCCCTTCCATGCATTACTTTTCATTCTTACACCAATATCTTTCCACGGCTCTTCACCAATATATGCCTTGTACACTCCCTAGACTCTCTTCACCCTTCTCCTTTCTTCCAGTGATTTCGATATCAGCTCATTTATCATATCTGTTACTGATTGTGTTCTGCGGTAATTTCCAGAGACAAATCTAGCTGCTCTTCTTTAGACCCCGTACAACTCCGGTATTTGATACTCAAAATTTGGATCCCATACTACACCACATATTCAAGCAATTGCCTGACCCAAGTTTTGAAAACCCAATTCCTTTACTTCTCTGGCACATCACCTCATCACTCTCTCCAACAAGTGAAGGATTTTGTAACCTTTTCCAACTGTCTGTTCAATGTGTCCTGCCCAGTTGAGTTTATTATCAAATGTCAGGTATTTATATTTCAAGTCCTCAACAAGCAATTCTTTCCCTACCTCATAATGAACGTTTAGTTTTTTATTTATTTGTGTACCTATTATTCCTATTCTTATTTGTACTTATCTTTATCTCATATTAATCTACCCAACTAGATATCCTTTCCAGGTCACCCTGCAGTTAGTCATAGTGTTATACCGTTTTAATCGTATTATATAGTATAATGCCATCTGCAATCAAACTAACTTTTGACAGTAAACCATCAACACAATCATTTTTTAGATTAGCACATAGCAGTGGCCCCAAATCACTACCCTATGTCACTCCAATTTTCACTTTCACTTCTTTTGCTACTGCATTTCCTAACCCGACTTTTTGCTTTCTATCTTTTAAGAATTCTTCTACGCAGGAAATCACTTTTTCATCCACTCTAATAGTTTTTACCTTATTTACCAACATTTTATGGCTGATTCTGTCAAAAGCCTTTGAAACATCTAGTGCTACACTATCAATTTAGTACAGTTACCATCTGGGACAAGCTCCCCTCTCACCCTAGATTCGGTACTCAAAAAGTGCAATACGAAATGGCGAACTAATGAAAAAATGAAACGAACACTTTAAATAAGTGTTCAACAATCCAACACTGTTGAATTGTCCACAGACCAAGGGAAGCAATCATTAATCACGCAGGAGGTGACAGTGCCCAAACCAGTTTATACCACAGAACTTATAATTTAAAATTAACAATTTGGGAGAAGAGCTAATGCGAAAAGACTGGAATATAGGAATTACAGTCCACGTCCACAAAAAGGTGGTACTAGTAACCACTGTATCTGTTGCTGAGGACGCTGACACAATATGCAAAAGAAATCATACGACGTCGTATAAGTATATTTGTTACGAGAAGCGTATTTAATTCAACACAAGCTATGGAATAAAGAGGGTAACACGTGCTGGACGTGTTACGCGTTTTCCTACAGCAGCCTTTCACAACGCGGACGCCTTACAGACTAGCCACGGACTCTTCAATAATAATTGTTAAGTGGCTACTTGATAGCTCGACTCTCATCTCACACATTGTGTCTTCTCACACCTCATTAATTTTATTTTGTCCGCGTACCTTAGATTGGGAAACACACTACAGAGTTTACAGAGAATCTAAATGACTCGTACTTCGCCTAGCAGCGCTATAAAGCGGTTCTGATAGACGGTTTTGTTGGAAGACATTCCTTCGCTCAGTCATTTTGAAGTCACGCAGAGTTATGAAGCATTGAGCAAAAGTTTGTGATCGCATATAGCTTAATAGTAATGACAAAGTTGTGTCTGATTGAATGAATAGCTTAGAAAAACTCCGTTAATGACACGTGAGACACATCTGTGATAGCTAAAGGTTGGAACATCTGTGGTTGTTAAAAATGGGGGAATGAATGTTTATAGCAGGGCCACGGAGTTGTTAAACAAGCGACAACTTCTTGTTGCTAGTGTTAAAAGGCAAACAGTGGTTTAAATTAAACTACTCTTCCAGCAGGTCGGTGATTTGAACATGATGGCTGGTCTGAGTACTGTATTTAATGCTGGAAGATGACAGGATATGAATGAACTTAAGCACTCGACATCGTTGTTGATTAAGTAGAGACGTTTCTTTCCTCCTTGTCGACGTCGAAGTGATTAGAGGCAGTAGGAGTTGCTACTCTGGCTGCAGTCACATATCCCAGATAAACATATTTTTCGTGGACCCGACGCAGTCGACGTCTTGCAAATGATCTATGTTAAGAGTCTCGATATAACATGATGGACACCCAGTTACCTCACTCGACATATAAGGAATGTTGCGGAGTACGGGGTGGGTAAGTGTAACTGATACCAAGACATCCCACGGAAGTCCCTGACGAATCCAGCGCGATTGCCAGCCTAGAGAGCGTCCAAAAACCATGTAGCTGCATCCTGTCAACACCACCTCTCTCCTTCCCCCCCCCCCCCACACACATAACCTGAAGTGGATTTTGCCTCTTCCTTCTCCCCTCCTCCCTCACCCACCCCCTCCCCTCCACGAATACGTAGCTTCTTTCCCTATTGATGCCAGAACACATTTTGTAGTGTTCTCTCTTGTCAGACTATCGTAAATTACATACGGGATAGTTAAATGACGGAAACAAATACATGCTGTTGTGTATTCTGTACCTCCTTTTAACTATGACAAATAATATGAATGGAAAGCTATGTTCCCTGCTTGGAAACCCCCCCCCCACCGCCCCCTCCCCACGTAGCTTAGCGTAGCTTTCCATCCAAGCCCTCCCCTCCTAGACCGAGCCACATAGTTTATGGACGCTCCTTACTACCGAGCGTGGTGGGTAAGCAGACACTCTAGCCTGACATTCGGGAGGGCGCGAATTCGATTCCCCGACAGGCGATTTTGGTTTGCCAAGGTTTCCTGAAATCACTCAAGGCGAATACAAGATAGGTTCCTTGAAACAGGCTATGGACAAATTCCTCCCCCTTCCTTGCCATCAGTCCTCTAAATACATCGCCGTCAATATGGCGGAAAGCCATAAGCTGCGAGAGTCTGATTGTTAGTGTCAACAGAAAGACCGATACAAACATTCGTATATACCAAACTGAATGCAGTGCAGTGCGCCGTTCCCCCTCGCCGCCTCTCTACTCCGCTGGCTTTCTGGTCTGTTCATCCTTCCTCGTAGTAGATGAACGCCGGGCCTGTTGCTTCGTTATACTGATCTCACAATGTTTTAAATTTCCTTGCACGTATACCTTAAAATATACATAACTATTGTGTTTAAATTTGGTTGCAGAAGTCCAAACCCTCTTCCCTTCTACTCCCACCCCTCCTAATTTCCTATTTTCTTTATAGATACCCACAGTATTTATCAGATTTCGATAGAGCACTGCACATGTATACTTAAAAATAAGAGAAACTTAGTGTCAACATTGTTTACAAAACCCAACCACTCACTCCCTTACCCCATTTAAGTTTTGCAAATGTTCTTTACACAATGCTACATTTTTTATCTGGCTTCGATGGAACTTTTGCACATGTATACTTTAAAACGAAGAGAAAAATACTATCCACACTAGCTTTACAAAAACCAAACTACTCTTCGCCTCTACACCCCTTAATTGTTTTTTATACATACCTGCAGTTTTTGTCTGATATCGATAGAAATTTACACACGTACACTTTAAATCAATCATAAAAGACCATCTACATTTGGAATACAAAAGCCCAATCTCTCTTCCCCTTTACTCCCGCCCCTTTTAATTAAGAAGTTTTTAAGTCATGACATGTGAAAATCAATTAAAAATCTATATTTTCTGTGTGATGCCGTAACAAACAGATATATTCCAGAGACAAATTTGTGTATGTGGTATGTATTAATGCCCAGATGTTACATGTTTCTATTATCGAGCGGTAGCTTAAACTGATGTTAAATTGTGTCGAAAGACAGCCTGGACCAAAATGTAACCTGAGATTCCTTAACATAGCATCCAATTCACCTCGTTCTGGAAGTTGTTGGGGTATATAAAGGCAGATTATCTTTTTTTCTTTTCTTTTTTGAGAGCAAGAGCTTTAAACACTGAGTTACCAGGAAGTTCGCAAAATGAGAACTGTTGCGGCATTTTTAAATAAAAAACAAAGTATAATACCACTAAAAATTTAAAAATAAAATAATTGTTTAAAAAACATAAAAACCGCCTTAAAAAACAATAAAAAATTTAAAATAATTTTATATCTTGATTAGAAGAAAGTAAATCTAAGTGGACAAAATTTTACATTACTGTTATTGAAATTTTTACATTCATTAGTTATTTTTGGAGTCGGTGCCAGCCAAAGCATCAAAAACAAAAAGATAAAACAATAATACATAAAAATCATGTTACTACTTACATACAATTAATTCTAGAAACATGTTTCAACAAAACTAAAACATACAAATGATACGCCGATATTATAGTAACTGTAAAGCGTTTACAGCATGATGCAGCCTACCAACTGACACTGTAGCGCCAGAGATATGCCTGGACGACCAACGAGGCCAAGTATTAAAACACTGTCAGCTCCCTAAACTCTCTCCCGCAATAACAATATCTGCCTCACTACATGCTGTAAAAAATTTTGGAATTTTTGTTCGTACCCCCGTTTCGCCTCGAACACCAAATGAATTTCAGTAATACGATCTTTGCGATATGACAGCTGGCACCGACTCCAAAAATAACTAATTAATGTAAAAATTTCAATAACATTAATGTAAAATATTCTCCATTTAGATTTACTTTCTTCTAAGAAAGGTATAAATTTATTTTAAAATTATTAGTGTGCTTTTTTTGAATGCGGTTTTATGTTTTTTAAACAATTATTTTATGAAACAACATTTTGCTTGTTAGTACTCGAATCCTCTGACGTGTGGCGTCCGCGTAATGTCGCTTTAGAGGTCGGATAGTGATGAGAGTTTAGCGTGATGTATGCTGAGGAGTCGGTGAGCGACTGAGGACTTTCTACTATATTGCTGCAGTTCTGTAAACTTTAAAATGTAACCCGCCAGATGTATTTGACTTTCGTAGCCACATGAATAGCGTTTAATGTACACATATGGTTTTAGTTGATCAGTTTGTCTGATCGTTGCATAATGGGCGTTTAATATAAGCCGCAGTTAAATCTTGTGTGATTTTCACAAATTGCAACATCTCAATGAAGATACCATTATGACAGACTGGCATTTGTTACAATTTACAGAGGAGCTTGAAAGATAGTTTTTCTCCACAACATTTTTTGCGAACAGTACCGTGCCTCTTATTTTTTAAATCTATGACCGAACAACAGTGGCAGTGGCAGTGGTATCTTACGTTGAAGCTGCAGCTTTGCAAAATGAAACTATAACACGTTCTTCAGCTCTGCATCTTAGGCAGTATATCGTGTAGTGGTAGGTTCTGTTCAACATAGAGCCTTACAGGCCTAATCTCAGTAGCGCTTGTTCACATTCTGACCCTAGAAACTGAAGAGTCATATCGCCTGCTGCTTGTCCTCACCTGTTGACGAATGTTCAATGAATTATCAGATTCAACTCCTGGCATTTCCCATCCGATCGATTCCCACCAACGCGCTCCTCCTATCTTCACCTTGTCACGACGAGCTAATACCCTACAACAGATACAGATCTGGGATCTCCCAAGCCGCGTCGATACCGGGTGATGATACAACGCAGCAACTAACAAACTGCTACCTCACAACTAGGCGCTGCAACGCAACACCAGAGAGCGTGGTATATCAACTACATCTACATATGTACTCTGCAATTCACAAAATTGTGGTTGCTTTGCACCAAAACTAATATCTACTCTGTGAATTTCAGTTCACGGGAAAAGAAAGAACTCATATAAGTATTAGTGGGGCACCTTATTTCTCTAATCTTATCTTTCCTATCAGTGCGGCTCAAATAGATTGGTGGACGAAGTATTTCATCGCACTCGTAAATGATAGTGGATATACGCATGTTTACCAATAAGTTCAAACGAAACCTACGTCATGTGTTTCCCAGAGTATCCCAGCCCTATCAACGAATCAGTTCTGTGACGCTTTCGTAAGGACTGTGTGGCTCTTCTCTGCCAATCAACCCCTTACGAAACAGATCCCAAGCGGCACAACAGTAGTCCCAATGTGGACGCACGAGAGTTTTTTAAGCTATCTGCTTTCTTTATGCATTACAATTTTTAAAGCTTCGACCCATGAATTGCAGCCTAGAATTTACCTACGAATGAATTAATGTGCAAGTCCCATTTCATGTTGTTTTGTACCAATACTTCACAGAATTGACCATATCAATAACTAAACAGTTCACTTTGTATTTCTAAACAAACAGATTCTTTTTGTTAGCTATGTCTTACGCTTTATAGAGTTTAGTGTAAGGTGCCATTCGTTACACCATGCGGACATAACATCCCGATCACGCTGAATTTCTAAGCAATCGGGTGAATTCCTTACCGTATCATCAGTGAACAATCTCAAACTACTATTCAAGTTGTCTCCGAGCTCGTTTAGAAAAAAAATAAGAAAAGAAGTGATCCTATTTAACTTCCTTGAGGAACGCCCGATGTAACATCTAGATTATAAGAGGTTTCTCCATCAACAACGACATACTGCGACCGACCAGTTAGAAAATCCTTTATGCAATCACAAAGCTGACCTGATAACAGTACACTCTAATCTTCGCTAAATCCCCCCCAAAAATTAATCGACTCGTGAGCCTGCATCAATAACTTTCATTACGTCATGTTTAAATATGGCCAGCTGTGTTCCACATGATCTTTTCTTCCAAAATCCATGTTGCTCCGCTGTAAGAAAATTGTTTTCGTCTACAAGATACACATGTTCTAGCATATAATGTGCTCCATAATCCTACTTATAGTTGTGGGTCGGGTAATACCTAAGATCTCTTCGATTTCCTTTCTTAAAAACAGGTCCAGATGGAAGGTACTATTTTCTCTTCTAAGGATTTATAATATATATCAGACAGAAATTTACCGATTTCCGTCAGTAGAATCAAAGTAATTTTAAGGTTCGTTCACACGGCGCGTGCTAGGCAGGACGCGCCTTTCATCTTCTACCGCCTGGCGTTGGGTCCATGCGACAAAGATGACAGGCGTTCCCGAGCACGCGCCGTGAGAACGAGGCTTTATTGGGATTCAATCAGGACCCCCACTCAAGGAGCTCTAATTGCTTTATAGTACCTGCAGTATCCAGTCGTAACGAATCCATCTAATACGCCACACGACGTGGGACAGTGGGTACGAATATTAGAATTCTGAAATAAGTTCGTTAGCTTTAACACGGTTTTCGTTAACTACAACTCCGGTGTGAATTAGTGCCGGCCTATTGTTGTTACTACAACTGACTATTCGTACTTCGACCAAAACTTCTTTGTGTTTTACAACCGATAGCTGCAACGTAAATCATTGAAGGCCTCACACATCGCCTGTTTAACGCTCCCTCTTAACTCAGCTAAGGTTTCTCAGTTACTAATACACCCCGTCCTTCTTGAGCGTCCGTGTAAATTTTTTTTTTTTTTTTTTTTTTTTTTAACACCTTCCCTGATTATATGTATATCTCGATAACACTTCTCTTCAATAATACTCTTGTTAACTTGAAGTATTGTAAGTTCTAAAATCTCTTCTTTGAGGCTTTATAGAATCTGTACACAATCTGTTATTTTCCTCTTTTTCGCTCAGTTATTGACTTGCCGGTTGCAGTTACCGCTTTGTGATCACTTATTCCTGTGGTCGTTGAAATGTCAGTTATTTATTCCAGCCTATTTGTAATTACAAGATCTAAAACTGTTTCGCTACCGTTATGACACCACGGCGGTTCATTAGCCAGCAGCTTGAGATGGTCATCTCAGAACAGATCGAGAATGACTTCAAGACTAGCAAGGTGAATTTCATTACTCCAGTCGATGTAAAGTGAGTTGAAATCACCTCATAGTATTCATAGCATGATAACGAAAACGACGAGTGATATTTTTTCATTATTTCTTAACGCCTTGGTGACAGTTATAATGGCATCAGGTGGACGGTAGAAGGCACCTATTTTGTCCAGGCTACGTTGAGTTTAATCCATACCTATATCTATTTCTTTACATTAGAGGTATTTACTGACAGCTATAAATGTAACACCTCCATCCTCTATCCTCACGAAAAACGTTAATACTATTCTTAACCACCTTTCTGTATCGATTACGATATCCGCTTCTACTGACGCTTTCAAGTTCAGGTTGTTTGTTACAAACGCTTCTAGACTTAACCATAAAACTTTTAACTGTCGAAAATTTCTTAAGTTAATGCTAACATGTGGTATTGTACAGTACTTATTTGGTTGTCCGTAACTGTATTTCGTGTTCCTGGTCTTCTTCCCTCAGCCTAAAAACCTCACAGTTTACTCCACATGGGCCCTGCCGATTCAGTGTGTAATGCACACCTTAGCTCCACAGGGGAACTGTACATGACTCAGCATGTAAATATCCAGACAGCACAAGATAAAAGGGTATAAATAGAGCACGTAGTTATCAATGAGGTCAGTCAGAGTGGTAGTCTTTGGGGATTGGAAATCCGCGAGCTAACTACATACACTGAAGAGCCAAAGAAACAGGTACACCTGCCTAGTATCGTATAGGGCTCCCGCGAGCACGCAGAAGTGCCGTAACACGACATGGCATGGACTCGACTAATGGAGGCAATTGACACCATGTATGCTGCAGGGCTGTCCATAAATCCGTAAGGGTTCGAGGGGATGGAGATCTCTTCTGAACGGCAGGTTGCAAGGCATCCAGATATGCTCAATAATGTTCATGTCTGGAGAGTTTGGTGTCCAGCGGAGGTGTTTAAACTCAGAAGAGTGTTAATGGAGTCACTCTGTAGCAATTCTGGACGTGTGGGGTGTCGCATTGTCTTGTTGGAATTTCCCAAGTCCGTCGGAATACACAATGGACATGAATGGATGCAGGTGATCAGACAGGATGACTACATACGTGTCAACTGTCAGAGTCGTATCTATAGGTATCAGGGATCCCATGCCACTCCAACCGCACATGCCCCGCACACCATTACAGAGTCTCCACCATTTTTAACAGTCCCCTGCTGACATGCAGAGTCCATGAATTCATGAGGTTGTCTCCATGCCTGCAGTTGCGACTAACGATGTCGATGTAATACTAGGATCCGAGAGCTGGATGACGCCAGAGGTAGAATCTAGCGAAGTATTTGCTCCTCAATTCAATGTTTTTCGGAAAGACAGAAATACCTCAATGGGCGGAGGAGTGTTCGTGGCCGTTAATAAAACCATCAATTGCTCCGTAGTAAATGAAAAGGAAAATTTTTGCGAGTTATTATGGGTTAAGGTAAAAATTGGCAGAAGTTTTAAAGTTCATAATAGGATCATTTTACCGGCCTCCGCATTCTGGATTAGATAACGCGGAGTATTTTAGACAGTCACTTAATAGTATTTCTCAAAAATTTCAGGGATGTACAGTCTTTGACATTATTTCTGGCCGCCGGTGAAAAATTCTATCACTCTTATTTTGCACAATCTGGCATCAATGTCATCCCAGGCAACAGGAACGCAATACTGGCTCCGCCTCTTCGCAATTTCATTGGTGGATATTTTATTCAGAGCCATCTATACTGCAGATTTTTCACTTCCTTAAGTCAATGCAGGAAACAATTGGCCAACAGGTAGGAATTAAGCTCCTCCCACTGACGATTCTTATTGGCTGAACAGTTCATCATCCTACCATTACATTTCTATAATACTTTACCAAAATTCAGATCTTGAAACGTTTGCCAAAAGTTCTAATTAACGGGATTGCATTAAAGTGAGGCAGGAAACAGGCTCAATGCTGTATATTACTATGGTTGATTAGCATAAAACTATAACGATAAGATTGTTATACTCATTTTGATAATTCCTTCGGATAATATTTCACTCATATGTCTGGTCAGTCCACAAACCAAGGGATAATCATGTTCCATGAGGTAGAATTTTTAGTACTACGAAACTACAGAAACAAGAAATTATTTCGGAAGTGTCTCTCTCCAAGATGGATTGAATGAAACAGTCTTCCTACGCTGCGTTGTATACGCCTATTCGAGGAAAGTAGCACCGAACTTGCAGTGGTCCTATGGTTAGCGTTCTGGGTTGCTGAGCGAGCGGTTCCGAGTTCAAATCCAAGTAGTTCTTATTTTTTTTTTTTTTTTTTTAATTTAGAAATCTATCTTTACTTGTATTTTATTTTTAAGCGTACCGAAACTGCACATTGCTTATTAGTATAAGGTATCCATGATTCTTTCCTAACTGCGTCAGGAAATAAGATAAACATCTGCGAAACTACCCAATGTTTCGTAACTAATAGCCGACGTAAGCATGAAAGATTTGCGGCAGCAGAACTGACGAAAATCTACACGGGTTTCAAGCCGCGCCGAAATCATATCATCTGTCCCTTTTCAAACGACACACATTTTCCAATATATTTATTTCACAGTAGAACGATCATCGCGTTTCAGAAAGAAATAATTTACAAGAGGAATTATTGCTCTCTTTGTAGGTGGACGATAATGATTATGCACTATATAAATAAATGAGAGTTAATCGCGCAGAACTAAATATTAGCACCGCAACAAATTAAACGACCATTGTCACTAAAAAATTTACAACCAGATTATTATCGTAGGACAAAAATAAATTCTTTTATAACTGGTGTAAGTAATTAAAGTTAATTGAGAATCGGGCTTAAAGACAGGGAGTTCTTAAATGACCGTTTTTCCCGTTTTCTACAATGCTGTTAGTTGTTGACACTATTACTTCATGATCTTTACAGCATTGGGATTTATTAAATACTGGGTCCAAATGCTCATTAGGGGGCATCCACAAATTACGTGAGGTGTTTTTCCGGATTTCTCGACCCCCCCCCCCTCCCCCCTGGTGAGATTTCGTGAGATCTGGCCGGACCCCCCCCCCCCTCTGGTGAGATCTGGTCCGTGAGAACCCCCCCCCCCTAGAAATCGCCCTCGAAACTTTTGTAGACCTTTTTTTTGACGAAATACCCTCCTAAAATCGACTTTGGAGCAAATTGTAAACCTTTTTTTTTGGCTCTACTGTACGCAAATTTTTCGCAAAATCTCACGTGAGATTTCCGTAGACCTCCCCCTCCCCCCTGGTGAGATCTGGTGAGATTTCGCCGGACCCCCCCCCCCCTCTATTTCACCTCACGTAATTTATGGATGCCCCCTTACTTAACAAGGCGTGAAATTACCTGCGTTATTCTTTGTTTGGAATAACATAAATAAATACAAGCATTTGGCGAATGAGGATGTCGCCGTTCGCGTGATTGTTCTCTAGTCTCCGGTATAAAGTGGAACGCTCAAGTTTTGTCACCCGTCATAATCGACTCCATAATCGCCTAGGTCTCAAGGATTCTTTATCATCAATACCGTGGGATCCAAATAACTGATCGTCTTTGACTACTGACATGAACAAAGTAAATTCAGTAAAAATTCATTTAGACCAAGTGGTTTGAACCCATGATACTGCCATTTCTTTCAATCTGCCTTAACCATTAAGCACCTAGACTGCTGCCCATAACTGTTAGAACAAAGGAATTATTATATCTAATTACATTTGATAAATAAAGAAGACACACTTCTAGAAGGTAGTACTGAAACCGACACTGATGGCGATATACAAAAGCATGCATATACAATAATGACCAATAGTCCATTCATTTAGTAAACTGGAAGGAAAGATCGAAAGAAAGGCGCGTGCCTACCAAAATTTCCGCCTTCTTATGCGGAAACAGGAAATTATGAACGTCCTTCTTCTATAAATAACCTGTGTTTCACTTTCCTGATATTCTGCTATCAAGCATTAAGATACACTTTATTTCACTCCAATATTCAACTATATTCTTAAATGAGAAACAAGTGCTGTAATGCTCTCACTCGTAGATTTTTTAAGACTGTCGTCTAGATTATTTATAAAATTCCTCCATTCATTCTATACGAACATTTATTGTGTTTGAGAAAATAAAAATTTACCCAAATTTCTTTTAATCTAGACGCGTCAATTCTGCTGTGAATCCGAGCGAACGATGGACTGATAAAAGCTATAGCAGTTTAGCCGAACCGTCAGAATTTAATTATTCGAAGCGTCAAAGATCCTTGTAATTATTAGTTTACAGTGATATGGGTGGGCCGCGATCTCCAGCCAATGAAGTTCAAATAAATCGGAGGATCTACCAAATAACGAGTCTTCTGAAGTGGTGAGGTTGAAAATACAGTGTTTCAGAAAAAAACAATTGATGTCGAAGTTGATGGTGCAACATCACTTTACGCCCATATTTTAGCGAAATACAATAAAAAAATTAGAATATTTCACAAATACAAATATACATATATACTAAATAACAAGCATACTGACTTAGTTTCTTGTTATATTTATGCTGACGCTTTAATAACTAAAGCAATCGCTTCTTTTCCGTTACTTAACTTTTCACTTCTCCGAAGTAAGCTACTGCGGATTTTATTCGAGCTCTGGGTGTTTTAATTTTGATGTTACTGTCAACAGTAATATAATAACAAAACGTACGAGTATTGATAGAAGTTAAATCATTATGAATTCTTAAAGCAGTCGGAATATCTTGCGAATGGATATTCCGTACAATCCGGTCAAGGAAATACTGCGCGCTTAACGCTGTGTGTAAACAGCCCGACTTCCTCGTGATTATCCTACTACACATCACTTGCAGAGTGTAACAGAGATAAAGTATAAATCCTTATAATTAATAACAGTGTGGCTCTAGATAGTGCTAACTTCATCTATCAGCTGACACGCAATTTTTACTTAACAACATAGTAGTTTATCTGTTACCAAAACGTTACGCAAAATAAGTGTCACTATTTCTATCTGCTGTTTTATGATTTTTAACTTGGGACAAAATCTTTCAGAAATTTAGAAACTGATAGCTTAGAATAACTGAAACGTAGGATATTTATAAAACCACTCCTCTTCCTCGTGGATGTTACGACGTCCATATCCTGACTATTGTTCTACAACTATGAGGAAACAAACTACTTGCTTGAAACTTTGGCTAAATGAATTTACATCCAGTATCCTGATTTGTACTGTAAGACTGGATTCTTACTCATTTCAGTATTCTGAAACGGATTGTGTTTGACTTTAGCATCACTTTAGCGTACAACAGGTTAATATGTCAATACATAAAGATACCAGTAGTTCTAAATTAAATCTTGATTGCGTTACTATTCAGCAAACGAATAGGAAATTAATCCAATAATATTTTGGTTGAATGATGGATCAGAAACCGTATTGTTTCATTGATTGAATTGTACGGATGCTTGACTGATCTATTAATAGCAAAAAATTTTGAACCTCACTTTTAAAAATGATTGTCAGTTATGTTTAGATGCAATTACAAATCATATGTTTACATTAATTCATAGCCGAACGAATTGGATGAAGGGTAAAGTTCATCGGTGTCATTAGACAGTACTCAATTCATATTCACGATCCAGCCATCAAAATGTGGGTTTAAATAGAAAAAACAAATTCCAAAATTGCTCAAAGGAATGTGGAATTGCCCTTTCTCAAGGACCGTGGCCGTTTTTTGTTTTTGTTTTTTTTTTTTTCGTTGCTTAAAAACTAATCTTTTCCGAGCCATTGCAATAATAATGACTTTACTAAAGAATAACAACAAAAACGAATTTGGATTGCTTAATAGATACATGCAGACATGTGTAGCTTTTGATTCTCATTAAGTGTATAATATGTTTTCGCTGTCCCAGTTTACAGGCAACACAAGAAAAACACTCATAAAACCACTTTTGCCTGCGGCCTGACTCGAACCGTGGAACCGCGAGACACCGCACTAGCTTCCGGGATCAGCATGGCACCCGCGAATCTGAGTCACTTACAGTAACATTCTTTCTGGATTACCAGAGAGGTAACAACAACTTATAACGAGACTGGCATTATCTTTCCTCCTTCCTCAAATTTCCTGTTTCTTTCTTGCAATTTCAGATTTCGGAAACAAGGTTATCATGTCGTTATATTGAGGATATACATCAATTATATCATTACTGATCACTAGTAGGAGCAGCATTTTGTCAAATACGGAACCTCTCATTAGGACGTTATTCGTCAATGATGATTTTTTGTTTTCGTAAGAATAACTACTCACATTTTCAATTCTGGTTTGCTTGCTAATACCAGGAACGTTAGCTACAAAAACCGCACATTAGTTTGATTTAGGTCCTTGTTTATTTTTAAACAGCCATCATTGCCCCAATTATCAATCTCCCGCCTTTGCACTAGAAAAAAATTGGTTGAGTGGCACAAATCGTAATGGTTAAATTAAATTTATTGGAAAACTGGCTTTCAGTTCCTACTCACGCATCATGCGTTGACACTTTCTCATTTCAGCCAAACATTAATTTTATGATTCATTTCCACTGTTCCAATTGACCACGAAATATATATAAACTTACTTATATGATATGTATTTTGCAACAAGTGAAAAGGAGATAAAGAATGAAAAAAAAAAAAATAACAGCACCTGGGCTTGAAACTGTTGCAAGAGAAGTAATCAGTTAAATGAAAATATTCTAGATGAGACTGGAACATAAATAATTTTTCATTTCGCCTATGTGTGTGTCCAGCTATGAGACACTATTTCTGGTATAGGGAAATTGCTACAGCGCTGCGACTACTAGGCAGAACATCGTGGCAACATCGCAGAAAGTAAATATGGCAACACTTACCAGGAAAAAGTCTTAAGTTTCCTACTTCCTTCGGCAAGGAAGAATACCTTTATAACACGTAAATAATGCACGTAATAATTTAACACGAGCAGCACATTTGGCAAAAGTTTTTGTTGGTTTCAGAATTACCCAACTTACAGCTGGCAATTGAAAATACGGTGGGAATCCATGTTAACTGCATGAGGGCAATACAAAAAGTAACGTCTCCCAAGCATTCATAGATAAAGAATCAAATTAATTTATTTACAGTTTTAGAGGTTGAACAAATATCTATTTTTCTACATCATTACCATTTCGGAACACACGTTGGTCGTTGCTGTAAATGACAATGGTTCGAATCCAAGTTCGGCCATGCATATTTGTGGTTTCCAAGGTTTACCCAAATCACTCCATATGAATACCGGAATAGGTTCTTTACAAGGGCATGGCCGAAATCCTTGCCACTACTCCTATCCAGCCAATAATCACCTCTATGTCGACGAGGCGTAAAATCATAAGAATTTTTAAATTTATTGAGGAGGTCGCAGCTGGCTTGAAATCGATTAACAATACCTTCTCCCTATCCTTATTTTTTTGTTTATTGCTTTACGTTTCATCGATGTTGAAGTTATTACAGTAGGGAACGGCCATGGCCTTCTATAAGAATCGTCCCATCATTTGCCTGGAGCCAGAACGTTACCGCTCACACGCCATGCTCGGTCTTCTGGTCTTTAGACATCATCAACCTTACTTTACCGGTAGACTGTGTTGTTTGAATCCTTGAGACCTAGGCGATTATGGAGTCGATTATGACGGGTGACAAAACTTGAGCGTTCCACTTTATACCGGAGACTAGAGAACAATCACGCGAACGGCGACATCCTCATTCGCCAAATGCTTGTATTTATTTATGTTATTCCAAACAAAGAATAACGCAGGTAATTTCACGCCTTGTTAAGTAAGGGGGCATCCATAAATTACGTGAGGTGAAATAGAGGGGGGGGGGGGTCCGGCGAAATCTCACCAGATCTCACCAGGGGGGAGGGGGAGGTCTACGGAAATCTCACGTGAGATTTTGCGAAAAATTTGCGTACAGTAGAGCCAAAAAAAAAGGTTTACAATTTGCTCCAAAGTCGATTTTAGGAGGGTATTCGTCAAAAAAAAGGTCCTACAAAAGTTTTCGAGGGCGATTTCTAGGGGGGGGGGGGTTCTCACGGACCAGATCTCACCAGAGGGGGGGGGGGGTCCGGCCAGATCTCACGAAATCTCACCAGGGGGGAGGGGGGGGGGTCGAGAAATCCGGAAAAACACCTCACGTAATTTGTGGATGCCCCCTAATGAGCATTTGGACCCAGTATTTAATAAATCCCAATGCTGTAAAGATCATGAAGTAATAGTGTCAACAACTAACAGCATTGTAGAAAACGGGAAAAAACGGTCATTTAAGAACTCCCTGTCTTTAAGCCCGATTCTCAATTAACTTTAATTACTTACACCAGTTATAAAAGAATTTATTTTTGTCCTACGATAATAATCTGGTTGTAAATTTTTTTAGTGACAATGGTCGTTTAATTTGTTGCGGTGCTAATATTTAGTTCTGCGCGATTAACTCTCATTTATTTATATAGTGCATAATCATTATCGTCCACCTACAAAGAGAGCAATAATTCCTCTTGTAAATTATTTCTTTCTGAAACGCGATGATCGTTCTACTGTGAAATAAATATATTGGAAAATGTGTGTCGTTTGAAAAGGGACAGATGATATGATTTCGGCGCGGCTTGAAACCCGTGTAGATTTTCGTCAGTTCTGCTGCCGCAAATCTTTCATGCTTACGTCGGCTATTAGTTACGAAACATTGGGTAGTTTCGCAGATGTTTATCTTATTTTCCTGACGCAGTTAGGAAAGAATCATGGATACCTTATACTAATAAGCAATGTGCAGTTTCGGTACGCTTAAAAATAAAATACAAGTAAAGATAGATTTCTAAATTAAAAAAAAAAAAAAAAAATAAGAACTACTTGGATTTGAACTCGGAACCGCTCGCTCAGCAACCCAGAACGCTAACCATAGGACCACTGCAAGTTCGGTGCTACTTTCCTCGAATAGGCGTATACAACGCAGCGTAGGAAGACTGTTTCATTCAATCCATCTTGGAGAGAGACACTTCCGAAATAATTTCTTGTTTCTGTAGTTTCGTAGTACTAAAATTCTACCTCATGGATCATGATTATCCCTTGGTTTGTGGACTGACCAGATATATGAGTGAAATATTATCCGAAGGAATTATCAAAATGAGTATAACAATCTTATCGTTATAGTTTTATGCTAATCAACCGTAGTAATATACAGCATTGAGCCTGTTTCCTGCCTCACTTTAATGCAATCCCGTTAATTAGAACTTTTGGCAAACGTTTCAAGATCTGAATTTTGGTAAAGTATTATAGAAATGTAATGGTAGGATGATGAACTGTTCAGCCAATAAGAATCGTCAGTGGGAGGAGCTTAATTCCTACCTGTTGGCCAATTGTTTCCTGCATTGACTTAAGGAAATGAAAAATCTGCAGTATAGATGGCTCTGAATAAAATATCCACCAATGAAATTGCGAAGAGGCGGAGCCAGTATTGCGTTCCTGTTGCCTGGGATGACATTGATGCCAGATTGTGCAAAATAAGAGTGATAGAATTTTTCACCGGCGGCCAGAAATAATGTCAAAGACTGTACATTGATCATGGGAGAAGATTTTAATATACCCTCCTCAGCTAACTGGGACACATTTACGTTCAAGTCATGCGGAAGAGATAGGTTAGTAACCGAAAACGTTCTAGAATCATTCGCGGAAAATTTTCTTGAACAGATTGTCGAAAAGCCAACGCGGAGCGTCAGAGATTCCTCGTACATTTTGGATCTTTTTCTTTCAAACAATCCGGATCTGTAGATAAAGTTTGTATCGAAGACGGTATAAGTGATCACAAGGCGGTTGTGGTATCTTTAAAATCTTGGCTGAATGATAAAGACAAAACTCGTATATTGTTTCGATAAGGCAAACGATGCGTTTATGATCGATCATTTGGCGAAAAATTTTGAAACGTACAGGCTTAATACAAATGTTGAGCAACTTTGGTTTAATTTAAAAGAAATAATATGGACCGGCTTAAATCAGTTTGTTCCCAGGAACTTTATTAAGGTTAGTAAGAACTTCCCGTGGTTCAATAGGGAAGTGAAACGTTAGCTCAGGAGGCAAAGGCGTTTACATGCGACGGTAAAGAAATCGGGGGACTCGTCTAATCGCGCTAAATTAGTCCAGTTGCGAGCGGAAGTGCGTTAAACCAATGCGTGATGCGTTTAAAGAATTCCAAGTCAGAAATTTATCCGAAGATATGATTACTAATCCAAAAAAGTTCTGGTCATATGTTAAATTAATGAGAGGCTCTAGTAAGGTCATGCTGTCGTTGATTAAGGAAAATGGGGAATTATCAGAAACTAGCGTAGAGAAAGCAGAAATTTTGAATAATGTATTTAAAAAAGCTTTCACAACAGAAAACTCGGAGGAGATTCCGATATTTAACAATCAAACCAACAAAATTATGAATGATCTCGTTCTCGATGTCGACGGAATAACTAAACCGTTTATGAATGTAAATCCAAATAAGGCTCCCGGACCAGACTGTATTCCTACAAGATTCTACTCTAGATACGCAAAGGAAATTGCGCAGTATTTAATGAAATTATATACCACCTCCTTGGATCAAGGAAAAATACCAGCTGAATGGAAGACCGCCATCGTAAGTCCAGTGTTCAAAAATGGGAATGTTAATGATCCTCTAAATTATAGGCCGATCTCGTTAACCTCAATATTTTGCAGGATTTTAGAACATATCATCTATTCAAATGTCACGCGGTTTTGGATGAAGGTGAACTGTTAGCCCCAAATCAACATGGCTTCAGAAAAGGCCGATGCTGCGAAACAGAACTAGCACTTCTAATTCACTACTTGTGCCGTATTATAGATGAGCAATCCCAAGTTGATTTAGTTCTATTAGATTTTAAAAAAGCTTTCGACACTTTGCCTCCACTAAGTCACTTAGAAGACTTCGCGGTTACGGCATATCTAGACAAATATGCGACTGGATTACAGACTTTCTGAAGGGCAGAACACAGTGTGTAGTTCTCGACGGTGAGCGTTCATCACTTTCCGAGGTGAGGCCCGGCGTAACCCAGGGAAGCGTGATAGGGCCTCTGTTGTTTCTCATATACATTAATGAGTTGTGCGACATAATAAGGGAGATGAAAAAATTATTTGCCGATGATGCTATTATTTATGGTGAAATCACAATCCAGGACGACTGCGCTTTGTTACAAGACGATATTATGAAAATAATTGCGCGGTGTAAAGATTGGCAGTTGGAGTTAAACGCTAAAAAGTGCCAAGTCATGCGTGTAAGTAAAATGGTGACACCATAGCTCTGAATATACAATTAATGATACTGTCCTTAGAACGGTAGATTCCATTAAATACCTAGGGGTAACAATTCGTAATAATTTGTCGTGAAATGAGCATATCGAGAGTGTAATTGGAAAATCAAATCGTATGCTTCGATTTCTAGGTCGCAATTTAAAACAATTCATTTCTGAAGTTAAATTGATTGCATACAAGTCACTAAGGCGGCCTCACTTAGAATGTTGTTGCCCTTTATCTGGTCCCCATCAAAAGGGATTAATGGAGGCATTAGAGATGGTCCAAAGATGACCTGCCCGATTCGTGACAGGTATATATAGTTGGAGGGAAAGCGTAAGTGAGATGTTGAAGGAGTTAGGTTGGGAAGACCTGGAACACTGAGGCGCTGCTCTCGACGGAAGCTAATTGAAAAATTCATGACTGACATATTTCAGAATGACAGCAAACAAATATTGCTACCAGCAACTTTCGTATCTCGGGATGACCGTGAAAATAAGATTAGAGAAATCAGGGCCAGAACCGATTTTTTTCTGTATTAATTTTTTCCACGAGCGTTTAAGGACTGGAGTAGAAAGGATTTACCGGGCGAGTAAACTTAAAATTCTACAGGAGTAGCTTTCGATAAAGCTCTCCGGCCATCCTGATCTGGGTTTTGCTTGGTTTTCCCAGATCACTCCACGCGAATGCTGGGTGGTTCCTCACAATAACCCATGGGCGCCTCCTGCCATATCCCGTATATCCCTTCCAAATCTTTACCTTTCCGGATAGGTGCAATGCACCCTCCGCCACACACTTTTAGTGAATCGCGCAGTAATAGTAATAATAATAGTAATACCTGTTCACGTCAAACCGCTCGATACAATTGATACGAGACTCGTCAGACCTGGCAACATGTTTACAATCATCAACAGTCCAATGTCGGTTTTGACGGGCCCAGGCGAGGCGTAAAGCTTTGTGTCGTGCACTCAGCAAGGCTACACGAGTGGGCCTTCGGCTCCGAAAGCCCATACCGATGTTGAATGGTTCGCACGCTGACACTTGTTGATGGTCCAGCATTGAAATCCGCAGCAATTTGCGGAAGGGTTGCACTTCTGTCACGTTGGACGATTCTCTTCAATCGTCGTTGGTCCCGTTCTGGCAGGATCCTTTTCCGGCCGCAGCGATGTCGGAGATTTGATGTTTTACCAGACTCCCGATATTCACGGTGCACTCGTGAAATAGTCGTACGGGAAAATCCCCACCTCGTCGCTAATTGGAGATGCTGTGTCCCATCTCTCATGCGCCAGCTATAACACCACATTCAAACTCACTTAAATCGTGATAATCTGCCATTGTAGCAGCTGTAACCGATCTAACGCCTGCGCCAGACACCTGTTGTCTTATATAGGCGTTGTCGACCGCAGTGGCGTACTCTGAGTGTTTATGTATCTCTGTGTTTGCATACGCATGCCTATACCAGTTTCTTCGACTCTTCAGTGTATAACCGCTCATGGGGAAAACACGTCTTATTTAAGTGTACCCCCGCTACTTTCAGTGACTGTTCCTGGTATTTACTGATAGTCATCACAAAGGTTGCACAAGTTGACTGCGAGAAAAATAAAGACAGAGTGACCGATATATCATTACAGAGGCTTGCACATTCCATCCGTCATTTTGTCACTGTTCGATTAATTTTCAAAATTTCAAGACAAAATATGTTATTTATCCCGAGAAAATTATCCTATGCCTTTTCTAATATACGGTATTTCATTATCAAATTTCATCAAGATCTGTTAATAGCTGTTTAGTCGTGAAAAAGTAAGAAACAGAATTACTTTAGCATTTGTAATATTAGTATAGACATGGTGTACGACTCTGGTAACTTTGTCCGCATTTAGTACACGCATCTGTAATCAGTTAAACTCTCATGCAGATTAATTGCCTTCGACACACATCCGTGCATACCTTTGCAACTAGTTCCTTAGCTTATTGAAAAGTCTAATCAAACCGGTAGTGGCTAGCACGCTGGCCTTACATTGTGTGGGTCATTTGTTCGAGCCTCGGGCATGGGTGCTTGTAATCAAGTGTTGAGCTAATCTTGTTTTGTCCTCACTGTAGTGTCCCACAACTATACGAGCAAAGCGTGATGCAATACTTAAAACAATATAAACAACTTGGCTAATGGTCGCAGAGACCGACGGCCATTTTTTTAATTATTAGTTTTTTATTTATTTAAGAACAAGCCTGAATGTAGATGAGACGTAAAGTCACAGACACTTTAGGCTTGAAACACTTAGAGGGCACGAGATTAGATATGTTCGCTGTTGGAATCTTCTCGTGGATGTGGAACAGTTTCTTTAATCATTAAAACTCTAATAATATTACCAAGTACTGGTTTCTGGGTAGTTAACTTTCCATTAGTATATTCAATTTCAAGTTCCAACTACAAATATACAGTATATTAGTTACTATATATGAAAGCAATTTCCAGATACTCTTGTTAATTGCATATTTACTAACAATTTCAACAAAAAAATATACGTCATTTAGTAATGCCTTACTCTTCCATGCACCGAAAACATATGATATGTTTTCAGTCATCTATAGTTCCCAAATACCAAGAAGAAAATTCTAGAGCAGAATAAAATGGGTTTTAAAGCAAAAACTCTTCCAGTCTGGGTTTAAATCTGTTAGGTTTTCGTAGATAACATTTTATTTCCTCTGGTACGATATCGAATAAAGAAGTTCCAGTCAATGTTAACCATTTCTGTACAACTGACAATGACTTATCATTGTTCTGAATGTTATATTTATTCATAGTATTATAGCTATGTACGTTGGCATTGAGACTAATGTATTTACTATTTTACACTACAAAAAATAGTAGGAAGTATATGTGATTACGAAAGCTTTTGCGGTCACTGTATGTATCATCTTGGTTCTTTGGGTGGAGCCGCGTCGACTTATGAAGAAGGCCACAGCGTGATAGCAGAAACGTCAGGTTTTAATAAATCGACGCGGCTGCACCCGGGGAACCAAGATGATACAAGAAGTATATGTGTTGTGCTGACGTTTAAAGTATACCTGGATTTGTAAACAGATTTCTGCATGACCTACGTTGTCTTGCTTCGCAAATAATTCTTAGAACACATTTTAGTGAGCTTAACGTCTAATTCGCGTTGCTATTAATATGCAGAGCTTTAACAGACATTACTTTGCGAGTTGGTGATTTAATGTAAAATACAGGGCGCCAGGTTCGACAGTGTTTCCTAATCGAAGAAAGCGCCCGTGCAAAACCAAAATAAGATTGCAAGTTTGCCCACTACCAGTTCAAACTAATCCAGCGATATACGGTTGGAGGGTAATTGGTGATAGGATTCACCGTAAAACATTTAAATTGACTTTAATGAGAAATGATCATTTGAGTTATTACAATAACACAATGAAACATTGCTTATCCAGCTTCAAATTCAAGCAAGGAAAGAGTGTCAGGGTGCTTGCTGCAGTGAAGTTTTGTTGCTTTACACACGTCGTGTTGATTTCCCGCAGCCTTCGTGTGTATTGAGACGGTTACAAGCGAGCTTGGTGAAGTCGGCCACACTCGGAACAAAAGGAAAAAAACAAGCCATTTATGAAGTCATACCAAATTTTTGATTCGCTGGCCCCGTTCTTAGCGTCCGTGCTCACATATTTTTTTCTGGAACTACTACATGCGCTCTGTCCTTGGCCGCTGACTCGAACCATTCTCACTAATAATCCAGGGGTGTGAGTATAGATTTCCTATTCAGTCCTGTCGAGACGTTGTCAACTTTCTACTTCTCAGTCGCCATCTTCTGTGCTTGCGAAGCGTTTCCCTAGCAGGAGATGCCATAAGGGAGCAGGGAGTGAAAATATACATGTAACATGGAACTGGAAGTGAACGGGAAATGTGTGTAACTGCCTGAAAAAAACACCGTATTTTGGAGCTTTATTTAATACGTCTAGATACGATAAGAAACGTGAAATAACTATTAATGAGAATTTTCAAAACTGCATTTTTCTTTCTACTGTCACCAGATGAATTAACATTCTCGGCATAGTACTGTTATACCTGCAAATCTGAAGTTACTTTCAGAAATCAAATTGTTTAACATCTTCTACTATTGAACTGTTTACATTTAATAATGTCCACACATATTCATTGTGGTCCACTAATTACAACTGGTAATAGAAATTGTCCAGACGTGATTCACAATATGAGTGGTAGCCTTTGCGGCAGTTTTGAGTTGTAATACTGAGAAAATACACCGTAATATACACGGCTGGCAGACCTCCCCTGTGCACTTGTAAGTATGAGAGTGGAGGACTGGAGATAGAACCGGATTCGTTAGACCTGGAGCATCTACACTGTTGGAGGAATGTAGTATTGCCACCTAGCTGCGGAACGTGTAACTATGTTTTGTTTGTGAAATGTATAGTTTGTGAGGCGGAGATTGGAGACCATCCCTTCATTCTCCTTGAGGATTGCGGGACACCGCTTAGAAACAACACTCAAGACGGCCGATCCACTGGTGGCAGCCCGCATAGGCTAGGTATGATTACAACTTCTTGTATTATATCCCAAATGTAGCTTACAGCATACCGCTGCCTGCATGCATCTGTTTCGTCCTTCTGATATCAGACAGAAACCGTTTGGTGGCAGTGTACTGGGTACGTGCAGGGCCGCATTTAGGCTCTGAGGTCCCCTAGGCTATACATGTGGTGTGGGCCCCCTGTCAGCAGTGGCCCTTAGCTCTACTACTGGTTTAGGCGGGGAATCCACGGCTGTGGTGCGGCCCCCCTTTGTGGTGCGGCCTCCCTTTGTGGTGCGGCCCCCCTTTGTGGTGCGGGCCCCTAGACTACAACCTATGTAGCCTATGCTTAAATGCAGCCCTGGGTACGTGAGAAGACGACTATGCGCCACCTTATTACGTGAAGTGGTCGGAAGCAGCAGTGCGACTGGTATCACAGAATGCATCTAATATCTGTGAGAGAGGAACGAAATATTAATAACACATTAAAGCGAAAATATGACTGCGCGGAGGTTTTGAACCCGCATCCTTCCAAAAGCCAGCCCCAAGCGATATCGCTTACACAGGGTACGCGAATCAAATGGATGTGAGGAGGTAGTGTGCCTCAAATTCAGTACCCAACCGCTTAGCAACTTGCTGTCTAGTCACTGACTTACCCCTGTATGCCACTGATGGTATCTTGTACTGCCCACCCAAGTTGTCTGACGGTCGTTGACGACAAACCTACTTCCTCAGTACCTGGCTTTTCCAACATACATTGCACCAAGAAATAAAACGCCTAACGTGTTTCTTGGACAATTCGGCGTAGCTGTTGTACAGGATGTATTCCATATTTCTGCAGCGTTAAAAATGTCTCAAACGGAAAACAGTTTTTCAGGAAGATCGCATTAGGCAGGCTTACAGGTCTTGGTTCTAACAATTCGCCTCTGTGAACGAGACACAGTTGTCGTGGGTAACATTGCATACAAACACTAAGCTGTGATTTGAAGATGACAGTGTCCTGTTAGTAGTATTCATATCAACAACTTAATGCACTGGTTGAATAAAATGAGAGATAGTAAATTTGAGGTAAATTTAAAATAAAACCTACAAAATGGTCATCAACTGAAAAAAAAAATGAAAATAATAACGGCGATTTGAATATCAAAGTATGGTTAGAGAATTAGGAAGGATGTTCTTCATAAAGCTTCTAGTATGAATTAGTAGTCCGGAAATAAAGAACTTTATGTAAATGTAAGCATGGACCACTGACATTAGGTAAAGATCGCGGGGCTTCTACAGCTAGTTGCAGCTTTCCCATTAACAACCAGTACCTGCTTGACCGATCTTCACTCGGCATCTTTCGATTTCTGTTCAGTATGCAGGATTTTGAGTAATGTATGATTAAAATAAAAAGTTTTTCTTGAAGGATTCCTAGGTATTTTTAAGAGTACAGTTCCTTGCAAAGAGAAGCTTATACTGTATAACATCAGTAGGCTTAGTGGTACCAGAAACATCTACAAACTGAGGTTAGAGCAGTTTCCGAGATACGAAATCCAAGAACTTACCTTTTTTTATATTTAAAATCGTGTTACAAACCTGAAAACCAAACGTTATCTACATATGAAACTATAACCAAATCGCTAGAACCATTTATGAGATCTTCTGGTTTACTACTTCATAAATTGCTTTTAAAGAAAAATGCTGTTATTATGTTAATAGAAATATGATGATATATATTATTTCTATAAGGTATTTTTTTGTCACAAGCCTGTATCTTCCTTCATACTTAACCGAAATCAATGAATGAGGTGTCATTTTAAAGCTTATGGTCTTCCCTTTGATCACATCATATTTTAAGAAATGAAGTTTTCGGAATTCGGCCCTTAAAGGGCGAAAATGTAAATATTTCTAAAATGCTGTTTTCTGCGTTATGAGTCAAATATCTCCCTGGATACCTATCTGAGATCGTTTAATCAAGTATCATTTTAAAGATTAAGATATCCGATTTAGTGACGTCATATATTAAGACAGAAATTTTTCGGAATTCAACCCTTAAAGGGCAAAAGTATCAATATTTTTGCAATTCGTTTTTGTGTCACGAGCCATTTGTCTCCATTAATATGTAACTGATATAGATAAATGAGGTATCATATTAAATATTAAGGTCTCCGCCGTGGTAACAATATATTTTAAGAAAGGAATTTTTCGTAATTCGACCCTTAAAGGGCAAAAATGTCAATTTTTCTAAAACGGTTTTTTTTGTATCTTGAGCCAATTATCTCCCAGGATATCTAACCAAAAAGAATAAATGAGGTAGGATTATGAGGAGTATTGTCTCAGCTCTGTGACATCATATTTTAAGAAAGAATGTTTTTGGAATTCTACTACCCTTAATGGGAAAAAGTATAAACTTTTCTATAACGCATTTTTGTGTCATGAGTGATATATCTCCCTTAATATCTAACCGATACAGATAAATGAGGTATCATATTAAAGAATAAGGTCTGCGCCGTGGTAACATTATATTTTAAGAAAGGAATTTTTCGTAATTCGACCCTTAAAGGGCAAAAATGTCAATTTTTCTAAAATGCGTTTTTTTGAATCACGAGCCATTTATCTCCCTGGATATCTAACCAAAATCGATAAATCAAGTACGAGGGTGAGGAATAATGTCTCAGCTTTGCTGACATCATATTTTAAGAAAGAAGTGTTTGGAATTAAACTATTAAAGGGAAAAAATATAAATTGTTCTACAACGTATTTTAGTGTCATGAGCCTTATATTTCCCTTGATATCTAATCGATATACATAAATGACATATCGTATTAAAGACTAAGGTTTCCGCCGCGGTAACATTATATTCTAAGAAAGGAATTTTTCGTAATTCGACCCATTAAGCGCAAAAATGTCAATATTTCTAAAATACGTTTTTTGTGTTTCGTGCCATTTATCTCCCTGGATTTCTAACCAAAATCGATAAATGAAGTAGGAGTAGGAAGAGTAATGAATGAACTTGGTGACATTATATTCAACATCACTATTCATCGCATTTTATTCGTGAAATTTTCGCACGGGTCGTCTAGTCATATATATTATTTCTATAAGGTATTTTTTTGTCACAAGCCTGTATCTTCCTTCATACTTAACCGAAATCAATGAATGAGGTGTCATTTTAAAGCTTATGGTCTTCACTTTGGTCACATCATATTTTAAGAAATGAAGTTTTTGAATTCGACCCTTAAAGGGCGAAAATGTAAATATTTCTAAAATGCTGTTTTCTGTGTTACAAGTCATTTATCTACCTGGATACATATCTGAAATCATTTAATGAAGTATCATTTTAAAGGTAAAGATCTCCGCTTTAGTGACGTCATATATTAATATAGAAATTTTTCGGAATTCGACCCTTAAAGGGCAAAAGGATCAATATATTTGCAATTCGTTTTTGTGTCACGAGCGATTTATCTCCTTTAATATCTAACCGATATAGATAAATGAGGTATCATATTAAAAAGTAAGGTCTCCGCCATGGCAACATTATATTTTCAGAAAGGAATTATTCGTAATTCGACCCTTATAGGGCAAAAAAGTTAATTTTTCTAAAATGCGTTTTATGTATCTCGAGCCATTTATCTCCCTGGATATCTAACCAAAATCGATAAATGAAATAGGGTTATAAGGAGTAATGTCTCAGCTTTGTGAAATCATATTTTAAGAAAGATTGTTTTTGAAATTCAACGATTAAAGGGAAAAAGTATAAATTTTTCTATATCGCATTTTTGTGTCACGAGCGATTTATCTCCCTCGACATCTAACCGATATAGATAAATGAGGTATTATATTAAAAAATAAGGTCGTCGCCGTGGTAACATTATATTTTAAGAAATGAATTTTTCGTACTTCAACACTTAAAGGGCAAAAATGTCGATTTTTCTAAAATGCGTTTTTTGTGTCTCGAGCCACTTATTTCCCTGGATATCTATTAAAAATCCATAAATCATGTAAGATTATGAGGAATAATGTCTCAGCTTTGGTGACATCATATTTTAACAAAGAAGCTTTTGGAATTAAACCTTTACAGGGAAAAAGTATAAATGGTTCTACAACCCATTTTTGTGTCACGAGCTATTTATCTCTCTCGATATCTAACCGATATAGGTAAATGAGATATCATATTAAAGACTAAGATCCCCGCCGTGGTAACATTATGTTTTAAGAAAGGAATTTTTTCTAATTCGACCCTTAAAGGCCAAAATGTCAATATTCCTAAAATATGTTTTTTGTGTTTCGAGCCATTTAAATCCCAGGATTTCTAACCAAATCGATAAATGAAGTAGGAATATGAAGAGTAATGTCTCAGCTTTGGTGAAATCATATTCAACCACACTATTCATCGCATTTTATTCGTGAAATTTTCGCACGGGTCGTCTAGTTATTGCTAATCAGGGATTAATTAATGATGCAAGATTAGTGGTAATTCTCTTAGACGAGCACATCATCAGTGCTAAATTAATTCACTCCAATAAAATTATGCTCTTACCTCGTATTTAACTCGCACCAGCAAACCTGCCTTTCCAAATGATAGGAAAACAATTCCCAATGAAAGTAAGATTCGCTAAGGACAAAGCATAACGTTAGACCCTTCGAAAGGTAGGATTGTATTTATTAGAACATGTTTTTTAGTGTAGATATACGTATGTGGTTTTATAACGAGTCTGTAAATTCTTTAATATCTATGGTCAAAAAGTCAACGATGATCACATTACAACGGTTAATATTGTTTACAAAGAAGATTAGTAAAGTAAAGAAGATTGGAAAAAATGACTTCCGACAAAGCCAATATTTTTTAAATATTAATTTTTAACGTTTTCCAGTTAAACTTGTAGTACACAGACGGAAAAAAAAAATCCCAACACCAAGAAAAAATTATTGTAGAGTAATGAAATTTGGACAATGCATTTGTCAAGTTAACATGTTTAATTGATTAAATTTTCAAGATCACAGGTTAATTTAAGCTCAAGAAAATGCATTTCAAATGTGAAATACTGTTAAATTAATAGCCGGTGTAACCTCCAGAATTTTGAATGCAAGCCTGCAAACGTGAATGCATTGTGTCATATAGGTTTCGAATGTCACTTTGTGGTATGGAGTTCCATGCTTGTTGTACTTGTGCTGTCAATACTGGGACGGTCAGTGCTGGCTGTGGATGATGCTGGAGTTGTCGTCCAATGATATCCCATACGTGTTCAATTGGAGACAGATCTGGTGATCTCGCAGGCCAAGGTAACATGTCGACACTCTGTAGAGCACGTTGCGAGACAACAGCGGTATGAGGGCGAGCGTTATCCTGTTGAAAAACTCCCCCTTGAATGCTGTTCATGAATGGCAGCACTACAGGTTGAATTACCAGACTGACGTACAAATTTGCAGTCAGTGTGTTTGGTATAACCACAAGAGTGCTCCTGCTGTCATAGGAAATTGCTCCCCAGACCATGACTCCAGGTGTAGGTCCAGTGTGTCTAGGCCGCAGACAGTTTGGTTGCAGGCGTTCCCCTGGCCTCCTTCTGACCAACACTCGGCCATCACTGGCACCAAGGCAGAACCTGCTTTCATCAGAAAACACAACAGATCTCCACTCCGTCCTCCAATGAGCTCTGGCTTGACACCACTGGAGTCGCAAACGGCGATGGCTTGTAGTCAGTGGAATGCACGCTACAGGGCGCCTGGCTCGGAGCTGTCCTTGAAGTAACCGATTTCTAACAGTTCGTTGTGTCACTGTGGTACCAACTGCAGCTCGAATTTCTGTAGTGCTGCCATTCATGAACAGCATTCAAGGGGGAGTTTTTCAACAGGATAACGCTCGCCCTCATACCGCTGTTGTCTCGCAACGTGCTCTACAGAGTGTCGACATGTTACCTTGGCCTGCGAGATCACCAGATCTGTCTCCAATTGAACACGTATGGGATATCATTGGACGACAACTCCAGCATCATCCACAGCCAGCACTGACCGTCCCAGTATTGACAGCACAAGTACAACAAGCATGGAACTCCATACCACAAAGTGACATTCGAAACCTGTATGACACAATGCATTCACGTTTGCAGGCTTGCATTCAAAATTCTGGAGGTTACACCGGCTATTAATTTAACAGTATTTCACATTTGAAATGCATTTTCTTGAGCTTAAATTAACCTGTGATCTTGAAAATTTAATCAATTAAACATGTTAACTTGACAAATGCATTGTCCAAATTTCATTACTCTACAATAATTTTTTCTTGGTGTTGGGATTTTTTTTTCCGTCTGTGTATTTAATGATAACGACTTGTTACAGTGAAAGTGATATTTTTTACTACTCTTCAAAATAAAGTACCTTTCATCAATAAATACTTGCATTTACTTATTTTCTCATTATTATATTACCATTCGGTGACTGATCATGATACTGTGCGAAATATTCACATGGGTCAGTTAGATAGAATAAATGAATTCTTCATTTGAATATATAAGGGTTCCTTGTCGAAACCAAAGAGAAACTATCAGTAGGCTTTCTGGTACCTGAATCGTCTACGAGATGGCGTTAGAGCCGCATCCGAGATACCAAACATAAAAATTGTTCGTTTTTTGTAAATTTGCATTTTTGGAGGGAAAATACCTATTTAGATAATTTAAAAAGCGAAATTTTATATAAATATGAAGTTTCATCGAAATCGTTATAGCCATTTCCGAGATCCCAAATTTATATATATACAAGAATTGCTCGTTTAAAGATAACACAAGCACAGGATCAAGGCCACGCTTCCGCCATTCTGTCTTCCCGCGGAGTTTCACACACTGTTCTCATTGGGTAGCAGGTTAAGTGGGCCTTGGAAGCAGCTCCAGACTGGAGTGAAATTTGAATTTAATAATATCACGAAGAGAAGGAAATGGTGGTACTGCCGAGTATCATCATATCATATCCACTCGACATTAAAAAGAGCTCTTTCAACTCAAAGTCAGTGTCAAATTTCAGTATACCTAAATAATTGCTGGAAATCACTTAGCTGAAATCTCGAGTTGAAGAATTCTGCGCGTAACAGTAGATTTTTTTTCTCTTAAGCTAGGAGACAAGGAATTGATAGGAATTCGAAGAGCTTTTCGGACTTTCGGGAAACCATGGAATACCACAATCTGAATAGTCTGCATCTGTCGAACCTGCGTCATCCTGATCGTTAAACACCAATCCACAAGGATCACTAAGTCAACACATGAGGTAAAAAAAAATGTACGCTCCCGAAATATACGTCGCCTGCGCTCGAGCTGCGAGGGCTGAGCGCCAGTAAGTCGCCAGTAAGCCGCCAGTAATTGGAGGCATGTCTGCTGCTGCAGCGACCAAATTGGTCCCAAGGTTCATCAGCGACGGCTTTAAACACTTCACCTCATCACGAGGAGGCGAAATCCTTACGATCACAGCTCTACCTTATTGCTGTGTCGGTCGATCCAAAACGTGATTAATATTGTAATCTGTTATGCTAACACACCATGACAAGCGGAAAGCATTACTACATCAGAGCATGCCGACATCAGAGCGCTTGACGTCCCACACTTTCATTGTTTTTCACTCAGTCTAAAGGTCGCTCGTTTTAATGTTTTCCAATCGATTTTCTAGATCAGTTAATTCTTCAGATCTGCCCCTAAAGTCTTTACTTTCAGGTGAAACCAAACCGCTTCTGAGAACAATGGTAAAAATTGTGGTGCTTTGTATTTTCTCCGCATTTATAAAATTTTGTGATGGGATCTAGGTATACCCCATAAATGAATGGCCCGACACCGATGCTCATGAGATGAAACACAAGTTGTGGTATATTGTTTAACACAGTCCTCACTAAGCTCCCTTGCTTCACGAATGTTCCAATGCTTTTATGTCTTACGTAAGAAAATTGAAAAAAAAAACGATTGATTTCTAGTAGAGAGAATCTTTTTAAAGTCCGATACGACAAGACGAAGATGCTCATAAATTGCAGTCATGGCAACGAGAGACGAGTGACAAGGAACATTTTGCTGATGAAACATTACAATTTGCCTCTTTAGTCCTATCCTCAATAGTTGGTCGTAATTGTTTCACAAGATTAGCATAATATTCCCTCTTGATTGTTTCAAGGGTGAGGCTTCAACATTTTGGTTGAACTAACTCCTGCGTATATTTTCAGGGTGAATTTTTTTAGGTTGGGCTGATCCTTGCGCTTTGAAACACCTTTGTTGTCTCAGTGGTCCTTGCATTGGGTGAGTAAACCATCAGGATTTTGACTTTTCATGTTTCCCGAAATAATTCCCCCACCCTTAGGATGAGAGGCACTCTAATGCCTATAATACTTCTGGTTTTTTTAAACTTTTTCAGCAGATCATTAGATCCTCTTAGAACCATCACTTTCGCTAGAGAAGTAACAGCTCTGGCTTCCATTTGAGAGCAAAAGTAGCATTGTCTGTTTCATTGATTCCGATATAAAGTCTTGTTCCAAGCTCTCATCCATTGTCATAGATGGTTCAACAAAATCTACTGGATTAGGTCAGAGGGAACTAGTTATTGGTCAGACAGCAGGCTCTCCACTGCCTTTTAATACAGTGTTAAAAGTTTCGGCATTCAGCAGGAGGAGGTATCTCCATTATCCAAGTGCTATGCCAGAACTGAATGTGCTGTGTGATGGTTGTTATAATCGTACTAAAATGCGCGTAAACTGAAGAAATGGACCTATGAAATATATGTGCGACGCGTTAAGTCTTTAGTTCTAGTGACCTTACAACCAACGAGGAAACCGACTCCGGTCAACGAACCTCAGCCACAGATAAAACAAGCTGCATCTCTACCTTGTCAATTGGGCCTTCACACAATGCTACAGTAAATTCGTGTGTATAATGACCCATATTGTAGCCGTCTAGCCCAACCAGGTAATCTTACCGGGTATGGGTTTTTTTTTTTTTTTTTTTTTTTTTTTTTTTTTTTTTTAATTATGGCTTTACGCCTCGTCGACGGGACGGCTATGGTCATTAGACTGGAGACAAGGAGAATTTGGCCATGACCTTTTTTTTTTTAAAGAAACATCACGGCATTCGCCTGGAGTGATTTGCGGAAACCATGAAAAACCCACCCAAATCTGGATGCCCGGACGGAGGTTCGAACCCACGTGCGAGGCCAGAACGTTAACCGTTCACCCACCACTCTTGGTCGGATACAGGGGATCAACAGTTTAACGTTGGTGGCTACTGGTGTTCTTCATATTACATATCAAACTGTAGCAGAGCTGAAGTTCGGGTTAAGGGCCCATGAAAATTCCCGCGGAGATAGGGAATCGAACTATGTATCTTTCGATCTTCAGTCGGACGCCTTAACCACTGAAACACCAGGCCGCTGTACGCAATGCTACATCCGGCACTCGCTGTTGGTAGGGCAGAACGGTCCCAAGCGATCCTGGCGCAAACAGTCACCTGCGAAATTGTTATTCCTGCGATTTTATGAAGTTGGTGCACGCGTAGCACATAAATTAGGACCATAGCAATTAACAGATCTTAGTGTGAAAAGTTACGATAATTCATCGCGGCCTGGTGGAAAACGACTTGGAAAAACGAGGGGAAATTATATGACGTTTGAAACGCTATATTCGTACAGGAGACCTACCAGGGATTTACTGACCAATCAAACGGTGCATAGAGGATGTCAGTGGTCGCGTTGTCGAATAGTGGCGTAGCGTTTAGTAGTGTGGAATTGGGGCAACAGGCCCACACAAAAGAACTGTCAATCATCCGACCACGCCCTCTTCTATTGTTCTTGGCCACGCCCCCTCCCCTCCCCTCGCCCTCCCCTCCCATCCCTCCCCTTCACTCAGTTTCACCTCTCTTTGCGTGCACTCAAGCGGCACTAATTAGGCCACTTAAACTAACCGTCACCTGCCTATTGTTCTCCTCCCCTACTATTGCTCTTTTATCAGGCCACTTGAGCGACCACCTACTCTCCCTAACCCCAGTTTCACCTGCTTCCCCCACCCCACCGAAGCAACAGCTGCATCATTTCATCGACAGGTCTGAACAGGCTCACCCTCCAGCAACACGTCTGGCCTCTTGACCGACCACCATCTCCATGTATGAAGTGACAGCTGCTTCATTTCAACAATAGGTCTGAACAGGTTCACACTCCAGCAACACGGAGGGGAAAAAAATCATTGTTTGACGATTTGGCTTTCCTGTAAGTAGTTAATATACTCAATATACGGAGGGAAATTAAATACAAAAATAAAATATACTTGTATAATACTCTACATTGAACGCTTAATAAAATACGATTTAAACCAAATTCCTATCATGATTCCTTCATAAGATATGAAATAATGTTTTCAAACGCGTTAGGAAAGCTCAACAGCCACATGTTTATGTGTAAAGAAGAATTTTATTTTACGTGAAATAAAACGCACAATTTCTGCTCAAGCATTCATCGTACAGAAATAATAAAAACAGCCCCTTACTCCTAAAAATATGATCTTTCCAGATATGCAATCATTTACAGAAAAAACTGTTGATACTGGTAGCTACTCAAAAATATTTGCCTCCAACCAGGCTTTGTATCGCTCCCCTAACCCATTGTGTGCGGCCTTTCTTTGAGCGAAAGACGAATTTTATTTTAGTGAAATAAAACGCACAATTTCTGCTCAAGCATTCGTGGCACAGAAATAATAAAAACAGCCCCTTACTCCAAAAAATATGATCTTTCGAGATATGCAATCTTTACAGAAAAAATTGTTGATACTGGTAGCTACTAAAAAATATTTGCCTCCAGCCAGGCTTTGTATCGTTCCCCTAACTCATTTATTGTCTGCGGCCCTTCTTTGAGCGAAAGACGAATTTTATTTTCAGCCAGGTTTTGTCTCACGTCCTAGTCGGTGTGGGGTCTATAGCCTTCGTATCTGAAGGGTCTCCACGCTTGAACGAGACGTTTTAATATTCAGTTGGCATAGCAAATTATACAAGTATCAATACCCCAACCCTTCACACTAATGCTCGCAGCTTCAATTGTTATTGCCGCAGCCTCATATTCACGAAATAAAATGTAATTTCTTCAGCTAGCAGACTGTCAAATACGCGAAACTTCTCTCACTTTACACTGATTTCAAAATCCCTACGGTCGCAATACAGGGGTTTAAGGAGGAATACACTGATGATAACGTCCCATAAGTGGTAAATCATGTTAGATCATTTGGGAAATTTTTCATCAGTACCAGTGTACGAATCTGTTCTACAGTCTAAACGGATCTCGTGTAACAACGCGATGTGGACAGTTTTCATCCCAACACATGTGGTAAAAGGCGGTACAGAGCACAGTTAGTGGGAAAATGGTAGAAAATTGGCGTTGTGTACGTTCTATCTTCTATCTGAATGGCGTATTTTTGCAGGGGGATTTTTCCTCATATAATTGTTTTGGTGTGATGTCGGTATATCTTAACTATGTCTGTGAGGGGCTGTTCTTGTATCTCTGTGTGACTGAATTGCATCGGGTGCGTAGGCGAGATGGAGACTGAATGTGAATGTGATTCGGTGCGGTATGTGGAGCGAGCATATCAACATCGGTTTTGCTGGTTTTCAAGATCCCCTTGGATTCAGCAGTTTCGTAATGTTTGCTTGCACCTACAGAAATTCGTTCTACGAGATACTTATAAAATTCTTCAACTCTAACTTCAGTTTCAGAGAGTATAGCAGGTTTAAAATGCGCTTTAAATAGTCGTATAAAACTGAGTAGAGAAGCCGGGATGATATATACTTACATGGAATTTCGGATTTCATCGTTATACATGAAGTGTAATGCTTGATCGCTTGTTAAGATGTGAGAATGTGTATTGTTGATTACAGATATGCATTTTTTGACTTTGGGAATAAGTATTATACAGGACAACAAATTCTGGCTTCTCAGTACTTCCAAATAAAATGTAATGTCGCGTGGTATGTATGTCTGGTGTCAGAGTTTCTCAGTCGTAACAGTCTTACCTAAGGACAGGACTGAACACGTTTACCCCCACCACCACGGACTACACCTGATTACTACCCAAACGGACTGCTAGTGCCAGTGTACAGAGATGGCCAGCCCGGTACTGTTGTTCTCGTCTGTGTATCGGCTCAACGCTGGTGATTCTAAGCGTGTGACGATAGGTTTATCGTCCAAGCAAGAATTTCTCGAAAAAGTGAGGAACATACCAAAGTTATACTAACGTATGAAGAATGGAGAGTGCTTACTGAAGTATTGGATGTAGTGCCAGATTTGTTCAACACAGGCAGCTCCCAGACCAACATTTCACTTAGTGAGCACGCCGTCTCCTTCCGTATGATTGCCAGGGTGAAAACTGTATGTTTTTACCCAAATGCCGATCCTACCAGCAGCGACTTCTTCAGCAATTCGACTTGGAAGAACCTCATCAACGCGCAACCTGCAGTCTCCAGCACCTTGGCCGTCAAGAAGAGGTGGGGATACCTAGTTGCAAGATACTACACAGAATTTGTGGACATTTTATCTAGTGAAGTGCTGCGAGACTATCATATGGCCACAGTGCAAGAACTGGTTGGTATGTATATTAATGATGTTTATGTGACTCAAGTGACACCCAGTTCGTCACTGGATTATAATCTACTAAAATATGAACTTATTGCGTATAAAAATTTACTTGTATTGCCTGTTGTTTACAATGTAATAATAAAGAATTATAATCCCAGATACTACACGGATGTGAAAAGTGTGAATAAAACACACATAGTAAATTAAACTTTTTTATTTTACCCACGTTCCATTAATAAAGTCCTTTATCGAGTTATTTTTCATGAGTTCTTGTAGTGGCATGATACTTCATCACTTACATATTACTCTTAGGACCGAATCACCAACACTCGAAGAAAAGAAAAAAAAGTTCTTGGATATAGGCTACAGCAAGTACGTATGCGGAAATTTCTATGAATTTCATTAAAAACAGTGTGAAAATGTACAAAATCAAGAAATCTGGCCATATTTAACAAAAATTGGTAAAAAAATGTAAATTTCGTCCATGAATGAAGTCAATGGTCGATATAAAAATTACACTGAAACATGGAAATTCAAAAGTGCTTGCCGAGGCGGCTTTGGCCCCACCGCGGACTAAGAAGACCGATTTTTTGCTCGCCGTTTTTCCGGATACAACGAGTTTGTATTTGCGCTACGCAGCAGCCGGTTACTGTGGGCCCAAGATGACACGGCAAGTACTTAAATTCTTGACAAACGAAATCGTGGGCACAGCTTGCATATACAGGGTGTTACAAAAAGGTACGGCCAAACTTTCAGGAAACATTCCTCACACACAAACAAAGAAAATGTTATGTGGACATGCGTCCGAAAACGCTTATTTTCCATGTTAGAGCTCATTTTATTACTTCTCTTCAAATCACATTAAACATGGAATGGAAACACACAGCAACAGAATGTACCAGCTTGACTTCAAACACTTTGTTACAGGAAATGTTCAAAATGTCCTCCGTTAGCGAGGATACATGCATCCACCCTCCGTCGCATGGAATTCCTGATGCGCTGATGTAGCCCTGGAGAATGGCGTATTGTATCACAGCCGTCCACAATATGAGCTCTAACATGGAAAGTAAGCGTTTCCGGACACATGTCCACATAACATATTTTCTTTGTTTGTGTGTGAGGAATGTTTCCTGAAAGTTTGGCCGTGCCTTTTTGTAACACCCTGTATATGTAAGCAGGTTCGTTGGGAGCGACATAGGATGTTCAGTAGCTTACCACCACTCCGCTTCCTGCCGTCAAACTGTCGCGTTTCATTCTCAGGTAACTGTTTGCCAATAATGTCACTTAAATGCATTAACTCCGAAATGAAGATATCTCAGCACATTGACGATTTGTGATAGAAGAAGAGAATAAAATTCATTAGAATATGATTTAAAAAGAACCACAGTTTATGAAAAACACTTAGATGTTCTACTGAATATTCAAGTTACCTGCGTCCTTGAAAGATATGAAATAAGCAAGCTCAAATTCTTGGGAAGACATGTTAATGTACGAGACGAGCTAAGGCAATGAGCCAATGGATGGTTTGTAGCTCCTTATATACACCATGAGCAACATCCCTCGAGGGAAATGCAGAAAACATGCTCGCACCTGAGAGTTACTTCCAGTTGAACTTGCTCGCGCCTGATTGACAACTACCAATTACAAGTTTTGGCGGTAAATGTCAAGGAATCTACCCTCTATATCTACCATGCTGCGCAATGGCCTGGATATTTCATCAGAAAAATCTGCTGTCACTATATATACAAAAAACAGTGATAAGCATCTCTCTGTGGATGTCTTCGTACATACAATTAATTCGTCGAGAAAGCAACGATAAGCACCTATCTGGATGCTCCTTTCAGATAATGCAGACTCCAACTTAATTAATTAGTTCTTCAATTAACAGGTTACTGTCGTAGGGCCACCAGGTGATTTTTTTTAATCTTTCACCAAAGGAGGATTACAATACCGGTACTTTTGAATGGATTTAAGAGTCCAATGAAATAACCAGACCGATGACACACTTTTCATATAGCTGTTTTCATTTCGGCGAAATACTCATAACAAAACATGGATAGGCATCAGAATTTGTCCAAAGCTACTAAAGCACATTACAAAAAAATACGGCGATTACACTTCAGCGAACAGAACTACTCGAAAAACATTGCTGCTTGACGAATCAAAAACAATTGCCAACACTTCTGCGGTTCGCCATCTCTGTGAGTTTAAAAAGTCGCAATAGAAACATCCGACAGTCGTTTCTCGAGCACTAACAAGTCAAATTCATACAAATACAATCACAACTTGTTCAAAATCACTTACAGCCATTAGAAAACTCTTTAAAATGGAACTTAAGCTGTTTACATACATTTAAACATAAATCACTCCAAATAGCTGAACATCGTCCTCAAAACACCATGGTTTAAACAACATTTACAATTAAAAAGCTTTCAATTATTATTTGAAACTACTGCTGAACATATTACACATTTTTTGCACAGTCTCCTTTCGTAAAAGCAATATTCATTCACCTGAAAAAAAAAAATACAAATTCGTAATTAATCAACGTTCATCTCTCTGTATTATCCCCATTCTAGGCTAGGGTACTAAGAAAACGTACTTTAGTGCTCTGCCGATCGTTATTACGATCATATTTTGACTTCTGAAATACATGTTTTCGCTCAGCATCGAAGAAATTATTAGGAAATTCAGAGAGCTTAGATTGTGAATCGCGGCTACGATATCTATTCTTACAAACGCACTGCTAGAAGAATGATGCTGAAATCTTCTGCCGTCTTGGTTCTCCGGATGGAGCCGCTTCTATTTATTAAAACCTGCTGTGGCAGTCCTCTGATGAAAGCCACAGCACGATGGCAGAAACGTTAGGTTTTAATAAATCGATGCTGCCTCACCCGGAGAACCAACATAATTCAAATAAATGATAGAAAAATGATTGGAAATACAGTAGAGTCCCGCTAATCCGAACGTCCGGTTAATCCGAACATGGCAAAGCATTACATAGTCTTAATATAAAAAATGGTAAAAGAATTAAAACACCCTGAAAATACAGTTCATGCGCTATATAATTGTGTGGTTAACTACTGTACATGTACACAATTTTAATTTATACAGAAAAATTAGCTAGAAAAGATTAAATTTAAAAAGTGCGTAACACTGAAAGAAAAACTGTCAAACTTACGATAGTAGTTACAACGGTTAGAAACACACATTTCATCCCTACTTTTTAGAGCACAGAAACTCAGTAATTGTTTTTTGGCGTAATGAAGACAGTCTGTTATATGACGCAAAGTTGCGCCATCGTCTGATAAACATTAAATCAGCTGGTGTAGCAGTGCACAGTGGGCCAGAATCGCAAAAAGCTGGCCAAAATATAAAAAGTTGTTCAATTTGTACCAAAGTTAGTGTGTAAAGGTTATCGAAGTTGCTGATTAAGAATATAATATTAAAAAGTGAAAAAAGAAAATGGCGGATCCAAGATGGCGGACAAATATTGCTAAAAGTCGTTTTATTCATATAAAAGTAATTTTTGTGGAATTATCGAAGTTGCTAGAGTTGTTCAATTTGTACCAAAGTTAGTACGTAAAGGTTATCGAAGTTGGTGATTAAGAATATGGTATCAAAAAGTGAAAAAATAAAATGGCGGATCCAATGTGGCGGATCAAATATGGCGGATCCAATATGGCGGACAAATATTGATAAAAGTCTTTTGATTCATATAAAAGTAATTTTTTGGGATTTATCGAGATTGATGATGAAGATTATGACTTCAAATATTTAAAAAAACAAAATGGAGGATCCAAGATGGCGGACAAAAATTGGTAAAATTCTTTTTATTTATATAAAAGTCAATATTTAGAGGTTGTTGTAGTTAATGGTTAAAAATATAAGCTCAAAAAATGGAAAGCTCGAAAAAAGTACCAAATTGAGGATAGAAGATAGTATAAAATATTACAAAAAAGGATTTTATTTCAATTACAGTTATTCAGTTAGTACATTGTTTGTGACTATAGTTAAAAGTTGTCGTTTTCTTCTTGTTTTTTATTTTCATATCTTCTTCTGCATCTTCAGCTGAATCGTTATCATCTTCAAAGACTGTTTCCTCATCATCAACATCGGAATCTTCATAATCTTCAGGCACAGGAACTAAGAGGGCAATGGCTTCTGCCGACAAACTCTTCAGGTTGTTTGATGATTTGCGCAGAGAAGAAATGTTGAAGTCTGTGGTTGCCAACAATCTCCTGAACATGTCTTACATACTCTTAAGTCCGGAAAACTTTCGAGAAAAACTTACGCGACATTGCTTTATCAACTTATTAGTTGAATCTTGAGCATCCTCCGACAATTCATATTATTATTAATTTATTTAATACTCATTTCTTAACACGTGTTTGAAAGCGTTAAAAAGTAACTCCACAAAGTATATAGAATATTTGTGTTTCAAAAAAATGTACTATTTCATGGTTATTAATGAAAAAATTAACTTAATATTAATAATTTCATTTTAAAAAATAACCAAACATTGTTGCAAGCGTTGCTTAAAACGTGGTTCAAAGCCGGAGTTGGTACTAGTAGGTGGATTTGAAGGTTAATTTACTAAGGTAATAATATATACTTGCGGACACAGTGCAAAAGAAAGCGGAATATCATGGAATTCGTAACTTATCTCTATTTCTTTAAGCACATTTTAAAATTTTCTCGTGCATTTTCTGGTATTAAGTTAAATAAAAAAAAATATGTGTAATTAATGATTTAATAAAGACATAAATGCATTTTAATTAGTAGATACTGCCTGGAACACCGTCCATATTTAAAATATTCGTTTTACTTACACTGAACACAAATATTTATCTTTAACCACAAGGCTATTTTGTAACCTGGTCGGCTGCATGCACCGCTAGCAATGAAGTGCCGACTTTGACATGAAATATAAAGGAGGAAATGAACAATTGATCGTCCAAACAATCGGTATTCAGTAGTTCCAACATTACTGTAGCCAACCTGATAATCGAAAATTCCCATCCAGAAACTTTTTTTTTTCCTTTTTGGCCAGGTTTTCAAGATTCTGGCCCACTGTGCAGTGGTCTGTTGTTCCATATAGCGTAGCGCGAGATCAAAGGCTTCTGCCGCGTCAGTGTGTGACACCAACTCTCCTTTGTCACATTCCGTCTCATTGTCACTTTCGTCATAACATTCCACTTCTACCTGGTCTTGAGTCACAGCAGCCACTAAATCAACGTCAGTAAGGTGCTCCAGTATCGAATCATCCGCTGCCATCCATTCATCTACGTCTGCTTCACAGGCTTCTTCGCATCCAGGGATTGTCTGTACCATTTTTAGGAAACTCTCCTCTTCATTTTCAGCTGCTATGTCCTGAAATTCAAGAGATGTCCATAGTTTTCTCCAAGATTTTCTCAAAGTGTTTTCTGAAATTTTCTGCCATGCCTCAGCAGCCCAATAAACAACATCCTTCAGATTTGTTTTTTTTTTTTTATTTTTTCAACTAAAGGAATGTTATCATCTTGGATCAGCATTCTTAAGAATTGTTTTCTGTAAATCAGTTTTAATGTTTGTAGTACGTCCTGGTCCATCGGCTGTAGAAGTGGTGTAGCATTCGGCGGCAAAAACTTCGCCACGATTTCTCCATCACATAATTCCTCAGTGCTGGGGTGAGATGGTGCGTTATCAATCAAAAGGATAGCACGGGGAGGCAAATTATTTTCCTTGGAAAACCGCCGGACAGAGGGAACAAACTGGTCGTGAAACCATTCTTTGAACAGCTTACCATCCATCCATGCTTTTTTCTGGTTGCGATAATATACAGGTAGGGATTTCATGTTGCAGTTTTTGAAAGCTCTGGGGCTAACAGATTTGCCGATCATCATTAAAGGGAGCTTTTGATTACCAGCAGCGTTGCTGCACACTAATAAAGTCACACGATCTTTGCTCATTTTAAAGCCAGCAGCTTGGACTTCTGCTTTTGATGCCAGGATTTTTGTTGGCAATGCCCTAAAATTAAGGCCTGTCTCGTCAGCATTTTAAATTTGTTGGGGAGAATAATTTCCCTCTCTTATCAGTTTATTAAATTCATTCACGTATTCCTTCACTGCATCATGGTCAGAAGAAAGCTTCTCTCCAGTAATTGTTAGCTGACGAATCCCATGACGTTTTTTAAATCTGTCCAACCAACCCATACTCGCATTAAAAGACTCATCACCATTCATTAATTTGTTTAGGTAAACAGCCTTTTCCTGAACCATTGGTCCACTCAGAGGAGTTCCCCTTTCTATTTCCTGTGTAAACCAAAAGAAAAGAGCTTCATCCACTTTATCGTACTGGGACTGTTTCAGAGTCTGCCGAATCTCGAGTGTTTTTCCCGAAGACGTTGCGCAGCACTGTTCAAGCTTCACTCGGTTCTTCTTCCAATCACAAATGGTTGCCTTACCAACACCTAGTTCTATCGCCAGCTTAGATACATTCTCACCACTGTCCAATCGCTTCAAAGCATCCAGTTTTTCTCTGAGCGTTAACGTCGTATGTTTCCGTTTACTTCATGGCGATAACACGCTAGTGTACACGAATTTTGTAAGTGTGTTAGCGATCGATTGCTAAGATTAACTCAGCAGTTCGCGAGCCGTCTGAGTGTGCGCTGACCACTGAACACTTCAAACATCTCAACAATAAAGGGAGGGAGTGAGAGTGAGCCATTGTTCACCCAGTTGTTACCAATTGTTACCATGCTGTACCTACTTATATGCTTGGTATACTTCATTGTAGAAATTAGTCACTGTAACTCCGGCTAATCCGAACAAATCGGTAATCCGAACAAGGCCCGGTCCCAATTAGTTCAGATTAGCGAGACTCTACACCGCTATATATCCGAAGGGCATTTTTCAGACAAGAAGTGTCTTGAAACAGCTCAAATTAAAAGATAACCCGCTCACAACAGCGAAAGAGTAATCGGAATTGGGCCACTGGATGAACAAGTCCACACCGCTTCTAGTCAGCGCGTTCACCGACATAAATAATTTTTACAGGAACACAATCTTAGTGTCGAGGTTGGTTGTGGCTTTAGACGTTCACGAAGACCGATGGGTGAGCGGTAACGCTCCGTCCTGACTATCGTCAGGTCGCGAATTCAAATCCCTGTCCGGCCATCCAGATTTCCGTTTTTCGTGGTTTCTGAAAATCACTCCAGGCAAGTGCTGGGATGGTTTCTTGAGAAGGTCCTTTATGAATTCCTTACCGCTTCTTGTTCATCAGCCTTTCCAAGGCCTTATAGAACTTGACGTCGACCAGCCGTAAAGCGATATAAGAAAATAAACATCGATTTTACAGAACGAGGAAAAAGAAATTATTAAATTCTAATCGACTATATTGCAAGATCGTGTAGGATTTTCGTTGTAATGATCACCTAACTCACTACAATGTTTTAATGTCAAGGACAAGATAAAAAAAGGATGAAAGAGATAGAATGATAATTTGCACACAAGAAATATTAAGTGAAATGAAAAATATTTGTAAGCCAAGGAGTAGATGAATCAGGCAGTTGTGAAGTTTGTCGGTGTGAGAGTAGTAGCAAAAGAACGCTGCTATCATTTGAAAGCAGGGGGAGTTGATTCTGCTAGTGGAATCAGAGACAGGAGACGGCGGTACATTGTTTGGTGCACGCACAGCTGAAGACCGGCCAGAATTCTAAGCAGCTCGGCAGCCAACGCTGAAAGCGGAGAGATTAGGACAGGAACGCTTTCGTGACATGAGACACTGGGCAGACACAGTGAACGAAGAAGTTGAAAATACAAAGGTCGCCTACAGCTCAGCATATGTTCGTAGAAAAGTAACCGAGCTAGCAATGTTTTAACCAATACTAATTTGTGGGACAGTACCCATTGGCCACGTAGCAGGAGTTAAGAAATGCTACGGGCCCCGCGCCTTCTAGGTGGGCCCTGCGCCGTCAGACCAGAAGGGCGACTTTTTATTTATTTATTTAAAAAAAGCTCTACTACTGCCCCGGACGGCGAACCGAGAGGAAAGGATAGCGGGGCATGTTTAGTCGGCGTTTATCCAACACTTCCTCGCACAGGGACTTTACACTGGGCAATTGGAGGTTACGGCTGGTACCTGGGCTGTGTATCGGGACCTCTGAACTTAGCCTTGTGGCCGTCGTAGCATAAGGAGTGACAAATGTCGTTTCGTTATCCGTGTGTCTGCGGCTGACATGGTGAGATACCCGTACTGAGTAGGAAAAGTGCGTCGTATGCAGCTCTACAGTGCTATATGTTAAGGTCGTACAATTAACGGTTCAGTCTATAGTCAACAATCAGTGGTAATATTTATCTGATTACATTGTGCTTAACGCGATGTTACCCGACACACCCGGCTATGGAAAACCTACACGATAAAAATTTCTCAGTTGCTGTGGTTATCATAATCGACCTTTTAAGCTTGCTGAGTGGCGCCCACAAATCAAAATGGTTACCCTCTCCCTGTCCCTGTAAGTTGGAAACTTTTAAAATTTTTGTAATGTTAAGGATTTTACTTAATCTTGAGTATACAGCAACAAGTCAACAAATATCATATCATGTTGTTTTCGTTTGATGAAACTCCATTCTTTTCTAGATAAATAATCAACTTTCCTAAGTTATTTTTGAGTCATTGTGTGCATATGCTGTACCAGGTGTGTTAAGAATCTAACTGCCAGTATGTCCTTTAATATATATAAATACGTAAGTCCTGTGTATCCCTATATTTCACTCTACCCAGTGTGTTATTATGTGGTAGTATCTTCGCGTTTCCCATCGTGAACTATGGTGGTTGCATGTCGCTTGATGTGGTGGTGTTGCTGATGTAGTGGTAGAAAGTGGTAGACCTAGGGAATTTTCATATTTCGATTAAAAGTGTTCTAAAATATTTGGAGTATTCTAGAATGTACCAAAATGTTCTTGAATGAACTACAGTGTTCTAGAATGCGACCCATCTTTCAGATTTTTCAGCTATTAACAAATGTAAATAACTTCTGTGCAACATATTAAAGTGAGTGAACCGATTTTGAAGGGACTTTCACTGGTGGGTTGCTGATTAGGCAGGGAGTAACATAGGCCCGGTGTTATGTTGGAAATATTTATGGTTCCGAGCAAAAACATAAAAGCCTTCAAAATTCTTGACAAATACGAATAAAGTCTTGGGCACCAGCTAGTAATGAATAAATAATGAAATTGTGAAACTTATTACATAGCTGAATTGTTAAAATGCAAGTATCCCAACATAACTCACTATCATAGATCTGCTTCTCACATTTAAATATTTTTACTTTTTATTTCACAGTATACCGTAATACCGATGGAGTTAAAGCTGATCACTCTGTCGGATGCGCATGGGTGGATACTTTGGACAGAAACTTGGGACTATTTAGTTTGCCAGACGAAGCTACAGACTTTGCAGCCGAGCTATAGGAAATTGAGAAAGCTCTAGTATAAGATCGTTATCAGCAGACAAATATACTCAAAATTGTAACTGATTCTTTTCAAAATTGCTGAAACCCTCATAAGACAGTGGAAACTCCAAGAGGTCACATTTATTTGGAAAAACATCACGCGGGAGTGAACGGAAACAAAAAGGGTAACCGACTGGCTGTGACAGTTGCATTAAATAGGAACAGATTCGACTGCATCCCTGATACCATTATTACGAAACAGAGTCACGAAGTAATATAACTAACAGTCAAAGGCAACCGATCTGAATAAAGATGAATTATGAGCCAGCTGCATCCCACATTCGCATGGATCCACTGGGTCAGCAATGTTCCAGTTTCTAGACAGTTGGCAACATTCAAATTCAGTCATGATCGATTCCAGATCCACTTAGATAAAATTAACTCTCTGTGGGTATGCTGGCAGGAGCGTCGATGACGATGATCACTTATTTCTCTCCTTTCAACTACATTGAGACGCATCTCTGATTATGTGTTTGCGATAAGAAATAATATTAATCTATTAATACTAGCCAAGATATGTCGTCCAACGTTCCATTGGATATTTCGGGTTTATTTACCACAGAATGTGTCTTCGTCACCGCATAATAGTTATAGTTATCTAACAATTAAAATTAGCTGAAGTAATGTCATTTGGACCATCGCTTACTACACGAGCGATCATATTCATCCTCCACTAGTGGAAACAAAAAGGCTTTGGACAATTTTTTGAAGACAAATATATCAGGTTATTCGTCATTTAATTCATTGTTATTGCAGTCTTCCAGTTACCTTGGAGCGATTTTATCCCACTAGTCACTAGAAAGGCATACCTTAAGGATGAGACACGGTTGTCATCCACATCATTTATGCCACCTCCGGATAATAGAATCACTGATATTCACCGCCGATCAAGAGATCACCCACCTGAAGCACATTATACTCTCCTGTTCGCGGTATCAGCTACAACGCAAGCGATTCTACACGCGCCTAGAACAGCTACCTGTCAGATTTCCGGCGAACGTTACTATCATTTTGCAATAAAAAATGTAGAGGTTTTTAAAAGAATTATCAGCTTCCTCCGAGACACCGAAATGAAGATATGAACCCCACAACAGGTTACATATACATATGATAATGTTAAGGCTAAAATAAATAAAAATATAATAACAAACACTGGATGTATGGGTACCAACCGATTGGCAACCAATAAAATAAATTTTAAGTAAATGCTGTAGAAGTGGCCTGGTAGGTCATGGAACGTGCGCTCATTATTGAGTTGGTTACTCCTTGGTTGCCGTTTGACGTTTTCAAAAGCCGCCTGTCTCTGGTGGAGACGGAGTTAACATCGAACTGAACAACATGAGCAGAGTCGTCTTCGTTGACGAACCTGAAGAGCCTGAGGCCGAACATGAAGATGTATCCCGGCCGGAAGTGGAGGGTATACCGCACATGCGGTATCTCGAGAGGGGATCGCACGAAGGCAAGGGGTTAGCAGTACTCACCAGTGGAGGAGACTCCCAAGGTAACAAAATCAGCATTATGTTTCGCTGCGCCTTTCATTAAACCTAATCCATATTTCACACGTCCGAGATAACCGGAAAAGCAGCCAAGGAAAGATTTCTTCTATATTATATGACAGCGACTATATAATTGAAACAAAGCGTTTTGCCTTTTATCATTGTAGTTCGAATTTACTTCCTGACAAGCTTGCTAGAACTTACTCATAAACGAAGATGTGGTTTTCAAAAATTACGCAACTTCTTTCCGAGCCCCTAATATACATCTTCGATGGACAGTTCTATCATTACCGTGACGCCACAATCTGATGATGAATTCTTGTAGAACTCGACGAAACAAATCGAAAATAAAGAATAAAATTTTTTGATATCTCGCTTCGTTTTTTTAGATATAGCATGTTAAAAATCAGTTACAGTTCCTTGTGATTTTGGTGACGTTTCTTCTGGTCCAGGCAGCATTTCAACCTAACAATAACCACTAGGAAGAAAATAGAACACCTATATTGCATTTCCACCGTGTAGATATAGTGGTTTTGATGATTTTTTTTTTCTGGTCCAGGCCGGATCTCACCCCAACCTTCTCACTTTTGAGATACAATATCTCGAGAACTAAACGAGATATCAAACAAGTTTATTCTTTACTTTAAATTTGTCTCGTCGAGTTACAAAAGAATCCATCGTCAAATTGCGGCGCCACGGTTATCATAGAATTCCCCTTCGTTTGCTTACCGCAAGTTCTTATCTCTGATGGTCGGCTCATGCTAAAGACAACACATCGAGAGTGTAAGACGAAATTCTAAGCTCGTTTAGTATATGTGGTAAACAACATAGGGCGACCCTTCAGGGAACTAATTACTGATTCCAGGTCGTATACCGTTAAACGCTGAAAAAACAAATAGATTCTTTTCTACTCATCTTCTGTTATTTTCTCACACAAATGTGAACTTATGGTCTATTTTATTCATTGTTTCCCTTAAAATTTACCTTACTGCGATGTGCTAATCACAGCCGGGTTATTAAGTTCATTAATCATCCTTACCAGAAACTTTTAATTATTCAAATTATTTTTTTTATATACCTTATCAATATTTTTAATGTGATTTTGATGTCCTTTGATCTGTATATGGTACTACTTGAAGAAAACCTCGTGCGCTTTCTGCTGTTTCAACTGTCTAATTCCGTTATACGTAGGGGAGGGAGGGGCACAATGGAACACAAAAGTTGTTTTTGCCCATAGCTTCCAACATGAATTTATTTTTTCAACATTTTAATTTTTTCCTGTTACCAGAGGATCTAAGCTATAAAAGGAATGCATCAACTATTATCATAGAAACCATATGTGAACATGAGTGGCCATTTTCCAAAAAATGAATTTTGTTTTATTGTACCCCGTGCCTGGATACAATGAAACAGGGAAAGGGGTACCTTGAAACAGCTGGAAAAAAGGCCATAAATCACAAAAAGCTTTATTTTTTGAATTAATGAAAAAACACAGGTATCTGGAACATAAAATGAGTTCAAGTGATCTTATTAAAGCACAAACAAGAAATACTTTTACTTTTAGCCAATATTCAAATCCCCACAATCAACCCCGAATTAGATGAAACTTTTTTGTCTTTTAGTGTCGTGAGACGCAGTTTTCCAACAGTAGCTCTAAGTCTTTTTCATTAACCGCGGCTATGTCATCAACAAGAGGCTCAATAAAGGTGTTGCATTTTCGGTACCTTACGAATTTGACCACGTAGTCCCCTTCATCATCTTTCATCTTGCTGATTCGACCAACGTAGAATTTGGAATGGCTTCTAATCTTGAATTCGATCAAGACATAATCTCCTAATACAGGAAGACGGATCAATTTTGCAAAACCGTCAGGCTCAACAGAAAAAAAGCTCCTCATCTACTCCTATGTCCATGTCGTCGTCCGTGTTAGCACATTCAAAATCTCCATAGTCTTCTTCGTCGTCTTCTTTACCAGACATTCTTCTTCTTTGCTTTTGGTTGATTTACATACAACTTCCTTTTGGCTTACTCCATTCTGGAAATTGGAATTGGCTTCTTCTTCTCTGCATTGGCTGTCATTTTTGGACTGCTCGTAGCAGTCATACTCTTGCCTTTCTTCCTGTGCTTTAGATCAGTTTTTCGTTCAACTGCTTTTGGATAGCCACGAAAATCTTCAGGAGGTAGGAAAGCATGACTTAGACCAGCTCCTGGATCGAGGACTCTGATGACTGTCTGATCTGTAGCTGCTCGTTCTTCTACTTGATGGAAGGAAACGTTGAGCGAATCACTTGGCACAGCATAAGTATGGGGCACAATGGAACACTTATGGGGCTCCATGAAACATTTCATTGTGCTCCGAACTCCTCTGTCTCAAGGAACCCTAAACATGCCATTTCATTTTTCCCTACTCTCTATCACGAATGTGTAGCAGTAGAAATGCGAAAGTCGGGCAAAAGCTTAAGGGATACATGTACAAAGAAATGTCATAAGAGCCGACTGATTACAAAAATCAATCTTACCTGGAGACGAAAATCCGTCGGAGGAGATATTTTACTTTCAGCCAAAAAACAGCACCTGGATAGGAGGGAGCAAATAGCTGGCATTGATGCGAGTGGTCCCAAGTGCTTTCTGCCGGAATCCCGTTGCATTATGACTGTTCCACGAGTCCGTTATTTACACTGTTTCACTGTGCCCCGTGTTCCATTGTGCCCCACCCTCCCCTATTTTTTAATTTAATTTAATTGCAATGGAGCACAGGCTCCGGTGGCAATTTCCCTACACACCCATCTTCCCCCTATCCTGCACCCACCTACATTTGCCCTCTACAAATTTTATCTTTAAATTCTTTCAAAGTTTTCGGTAAATTATTCATCATTTCTCCTGGTAACTCATTCCAATCCCTGACACCCTTACCTAAAAAAAGAGAATCTTCCCACACCCTTGTGCCTGAAATCGAGTGCCAGCTTGTGGTCATGGTCATCTTTTCCCTTCCATGCACTACTTTTCATACCTGTTGGAATATCTTTCCATGGCTCATCGCCAGTATATGCCCTGTACACGCCCATTTATTTCTCCTCCGCTGAAAGCCTTGATGCAAATACGTAGGTTCATGGGCGCCGGCGGGATTACTTTAAGGGAGGTGCATTGCATTTTTTTTTTTTTATACATTATACATAACACTTATTACATATTAACTAAGGATACTGCATTTATTGACAAGGTTTTGAAAAAATTTGAACAACAACCTTGGCGCTTTAAGTTATTATTCAAACAGTGAATTTAATAATAAATTTTTTCATTCTTAATCTTTTTCTGAGTATTTTCTTTCATAGCAGGGAGGTGCAAGTGCACCCTCTTGTACCCCCCTCCCGGCGCCCATGCGTAGGTTGTTAATTGGACAGGAGATAAACATTAACTCTGGTTGTTCATACAAACCAACTGTTGTATTTTAGATACACGTTGTTCACAATTCGTAGTTTTGTCGAGGAATGTTAAAATAATTTGCCAGATAAACTGAACAACCGTCTAAATGATTTAAACTAGCACACTAATTCCAAACATATAATCACCACTGCAATTTTAGATTTCTCTAACCCTTGACTGCATAGCGAACTGCAATATTTTGTTATCGACTTTTAAACGTCCTTTTTAGTATACTTTATTATTATTTCAGTTCGTCGACAGTATAACTGGAAGAGGATCGAGAGCAAGAAACAGGCAGGAATTCCACCATGGCCTTTTAAAAGGAAACGCTCCGTCTTTTTCCCAGAGCGAGTTTAATATATAATAGAAAACTGAAATCTGGATGCCGGGACAAAAGTAATATCAAATGCCAATCCCGCACAAGTCTATTTCCGTTTTCCTTTTGTGTCGCAATGTGTAGTCTGAGAACTCGAAGCCCACGGTTAATGTAGAGTCTTCTTGCTTTCTTACTAGAAAAACATGATCAGGTTACGAGCATATTTAAGCAGAGTGATGGGCTTAGTCTACTTGTAGAAAACGAAAGAGGATCATGTGATAATGGATGACAACAGCTATGGAGCAGAATTAAAACGTAGACTCCTAGGTAGTAGTAATTACGAACGTACATGTACCGGTACTAAAAAATTTATGCCAGAACCCTCAACAAATAGGCAACATGATATGTTTTGAAGTTCTTTTTAATAACAAGCATTGCGAGAAGTTGCCGCAACAAAAATTCTGCCAGGCATCATGTTTAGGCAAACGGAAGGTTGAAGTAAATTTTTACATCATGATATCAGAGGTTATTGTGGCAGCCTCATCTGGGGAAGCAGGGTTGCAACTGACATCAGCTGTCTATATTTATTATCACTACACCATCTGGCTGCACATCCTCAAAAATTTCGCTGTCCCAAAGTATAAATATCTTGTGCATGCAGTTGGGAGACTCAGGGCAACAAGAGGAAGCTGCAGGGAGTGAGTACACTGGCATACGTGATCAGACGATTGCTTGCATAGTATGGAACCCATATTATGGGTGTCAATTACTGGAATTTGTGGGGTGCAAAGAAGGGCAGTTAGATTTATTTTCTTGAAAATTACTGTAGGACACAACTAGTTACTAACAGGGCCGAAATCCGCATTTAGTTATAGGCTACTTAATCTGTAACCTAGGGGCCTGCACTGCATGCATTAATAAAAATATATTAGTCGCTGTCATCCTGTTGACATGCGTTGTGAATAATCAATATTGTGTGTTTAATCTTTCTCGACTGAGTACTTAGGTGATGTTAATCATCTTTTATCGTTTATTTTATCTTAATATGTAGTCCTACTGTTTCATATTGATACTAAAACTTTTCAGTTTTGCTGAGGATGTTTGATTGCAACAACCACTATAATAGGCAGCACCTTATCTATCGATCATTAGTCAACAAATTGAACGTGCGGGAATCACTTGCTAACATCGTTCACTTGTCTCGTAACGATGCAGAAAGCATGTTAGGAAATTTCGATTCTTCAGGAAGTTATCCTCGTATATTTTTACTATCATTACATTATTCTATACTTTGCATTAAAACATTTATTAATTTAATAATAAGTAATCGACATATATAGGGCCCGCACCACAGTTATAGCCTAGGGGTGTACAAATCTTAAAGCGCCCGCACCTCATGTACAGCATAAATACGGCCCTGGCTACTAACGTGATAAAGGAGCTGGACGGGAGTCACTGGAAAATCAGAGGCTTGTGAAAAGATAGCTAGGAGTGTATTAGGCTGAATGGTTAGAGGAATCAGGTTTAATATATAGAAGGGAGGGGATGACCATGACCACAAATTAGCAACTAGTTTCATGCACAAAGGAGTACAAAAATTTGCTTCCATAGGTTAGGAAATAAGTTACCAAGGGAAATACTGAACATTTTATCTGCAACAGTGAAAGAATTTATGGTAACAGTGTTAAAGTAGTTGAGAATCAAATCACTATTAAATTAAAATTTCAAACGAAAGAAATGTAGCTAAATATGATAGAGAGAGTTTATGAGGTACACAGAGAGAAAAATGAGGATTTTATATGATTATGAATTGGTGAATTAATTGATTTTTGAGGACATAAAATACTGGTATACATTACCAGATTAGCCACGTAGCAGGAGTTAGGGAGTCTCTGGAGCCTCCCCCTCATTTGCTAATGACAAACTGAGCATGATACATGTGACTGGTACTGTGAGAAAGGTTTTAAAGTTCTGCATTTCCTGGGAGGGTGACAAGGAGAAGAGGGAGCAGGGAATAAAACCTAGGTCATATCATTCCTTGGGTATGAGACCCACATTACAGATATCAAATAGAAATGTTGTTGAGGGTACAAAGGTGGATAGCTAGATTGTTTTTGGAAATTACTACAAAGCTGAATTAGTAACTGAAATGATATGGAAGCTGCCTTGGGAATTACAGGTAGACAGAAGGGTGAGGAGAAAGTGCTGAGAATGAATATGGCAAATATTGTGGATGAGGCCTCAGGCCTGTATGGATATTGGTAGAAGTATTAGGAACAGTACCATCTAAAAGGAAAAATATGAGCATGACAACACAGTAGAACATGGTTTCAGGGGGAAGGAATTGTAAAAACTTATTTAACAGGAAAAAGAGTGAATGGCTGGAATAAATTACCAAGGGACATGCTGAACAAATTACCTGAAATGTTGAAAGAATTAGACACAAGAGTCTGGTGAGTAGGAATATTACCACTGGGAAATGTTCTTCAATGCAGTTAAGTTAATAAACTGAAACTTAGATTAAGATTTTTGGAAAGCCCTAAAATGAGCTTTAGATTTTTATTGAAGAAATTTGAAGTCAGCTGCACTTCAAGGTGGTCTGGTGATGTAAAATCAATGTATGTATTTTTAATATGGTTTTATAAATAACAAAGGATAGGGGAAATGACTCATCATTCACATTCAGTTGGAGGCTGTGAAAAACATACGTGACGAACAAAAACATATACAATATTTCAGTTTTACACCTTATTCATGTGATAGGGAATGAGCCATGTGGTTCGGGAGGTGAAGTTTAAAACATGACTGGCTCTAATAACTAAGATGATATACCGGGTGTTTCTAAACGAATATCGGGGTTTTAACGCTTTGTAGTTTTGATTACATAAATTTTTAGATTATAATTAATACGTGAAATGAAAAAGCAACTCAAACAGTTCTGTTTATTGGTACCTGTGTGCATGTGCACGCAATGTTTCCTCCGCCATCCATTACAAAGTGCTAGCAAGAATGGTGACTAGTGAACAGAAAGCTTTTTGTGTTCTGCAGTTTGTAAAGACCGAATCTGTAGTTACTGTCCAATGTGCATTCTGGATTAAGTTCAGATGTGATCCCCCAAGTGATATTAACATCTGTAGATGGTACCATCAGTTTGAAAATACTGGCTGCCTTTGCGAAGGGAAGAGTGCAGGATGACCGAGGGTTAGTGAAGAGAGTGTTGAGCGAGTGAGAGAGTCTTTGACGCATAGCCCCAAGAAATCTCTTCAGAAGACTAGTCGTGAATTAGCAGTTCGGGTGATGACTGTTTGGATAGCTTTATGGAAACGCTTACAACTATGTCCTTATTATTTGCAGTTGTTACAAGCTCTAAAGTCTACAGATAATGGTTTAATTGGCAACTTTGCACTTGAAATTTTGTTGCATGATGATGATTTTTTTGATCATGTTTTTTTCAGTGATGAATCGACATTTCACCTCATAACACTCATAATGTGGGCATCAGGGGCTCAGAAAATCCTCACAAGATGGTGCAATTGCAACGAGACTCCCCTGAATGTTTTTGAGCCATATCTCATTGTAAAGTTTATGGGCCTTTTTTCTTTGGAGATACTACTGTAACTGGTACTTCCTACCTTGATGCTCTGCAACTATGGCTATTTCCCTAATTTGTAGAAGACGAACCGAATAAATTTATTTGGCAGCAAGATGGTTCTCCGCCACACTGGCACAACAACATATGCGATTGGTTGAACATCACTGTACCCGACTGCTGGATTGGCCATAAAGGGCCCAAACACAGAGCTTGTTTCGCATGGCCTCCACACTCTCCTGATCTCACACCATGTGAGTTCTACCTGTGGGGGTTCATAAAGGATCATGTGTATGTGCCTCCATTACCAGCTGACGTACCAGACCTAAGAAACAGGATTGAGGCAGCTGTTGCAAAAATTATACAACAAACACTAATCAACTTTTGGGAAGAAATGGGATATTGACTTGACATGTGATGAGAGGCGCTCACCCTTGTAAGCTTGTAGGTATTACTGTTTGAGACACTCTTTCATTTCATGTATTAATTACAATTTTACATTTTATGTAATAAATATTCTAAAGCGTTAAAACCCCAATATCCATTTAGAAACACCCTGTATATATATATATATATATATATATATATATATATATATATATATATTGCAGGCAGTGATAAAATTAATATATATAATAACAGGGCACAGAGTGTTAAAGGGAATAGTGAATAAATAAATTTGGAAGAAATTTATTAACATTATTAATAGTTAAATTATAGCAATGATAATACTAATAAGTGATGGGTCAAAAGGTAGAATTTTATCAGTGGTTGAGGCCAGGGAGGTGTCTGGTATCAAGAATATTTTGTTATGCTAATTCCCATCTCCAAAGTTCTGAAGCGGTGGTGGTTTCTGGGAAAACTCTGATTGCTCCCACAGTGAAACAGTTATTAAGGTTGTTAGAATTGTGGTAATTGGCATGTTCCGGTGTTGGAAGGTATAAGTTGTGGGTGTAGGCTGTTTGTCTGTGGCCATTCATTCTGAGAGTTGCTGTGTAGTGAGGCCTATATAGGAACAAGTGCAGTGGCAGCAGGTTAGCTGGTATATGATATGTATTGTGGAGCAGGTGGCATGTCCAATAATGGGGAAGGTTTCCCATGTAGTAGGGTTGGAATATGTTGTAGTGGGTGGTTGCATGCTGCAGGTTTTGCAGTGAGATCTATTTCAGTGAAGAGATCCCTATGGTGTTTTTGGAGAGTCTGAAAGAGGGTATTTGTGGACTAATATGTTTCTGAGATTAGGCGGCGTGCTGAAATATGGGCAGGGAACAGTCAGTAGAATTTTTGGTAAAAGAGTGAGCTTTTCTGGAAAGGAGCGAAGGAGGTCATACCCCTGTTGCAAGATTCGACTGATGGCGTCAAGGCTAGGAGAGGACTGGGTGACAAAGGCAGGGCTGTGGTTGGATTTTAGAGGTGCCGGACGGGAGTGGTTACGTGGAGGGTGGGTGATCGCACAGGAGATTTGCTTGGTAACTGTGGGAAATAAGGGCTTGGGATAGGTTCTGGTTGTACTGGGAGAGGGATTCAGCATCAAAACAGAATACCATGGCTGTAAGGGAGGGAACATTGCCGCAGATTAGTGGGTTTGATGTGGACAGAGGTGTGAAGGGCACCCTAAGCTGGGTGTGATATCCACATCGAGGAATGTGCTGTGTGTGTGAGAGTAAAAGGATTGGGAAAATCCCAGGAGTTGGTTTTAACTGTGGGTCACGATCATAAGTATATCATCCATGCATCTGAACAACACAGCGGGTTGGGGGGAGGAGGGGGGTTTTGGAAACGTTCCTCCAGATGACCAAGTAATAGGTTCGCATAGGATGGGGCCATGTGGGTGTCCATAGCAGTGCCACGGATCTGGTGTTATACTATGGAATTGAAGGTTTCTGTGTATATCACCATCATTCTTTGGCTCAACCAGTCAGACATCTTGCAGAGATTCAGTGCTACACAATCAGTCTATTCATCCTTGTCCATTTCATCTAACTGGCTTACACATTATACATTAACTGAGTTCTCCTTGAATAAGTGCATTATCTTTCAATTGTTGGACTGTTATGACTTGTACTCTTAATGTGCAAAGTATTGTGTTATTAGCTAAATGATACAGACCAGATACAAAAAAAAAAAAAAAAAAAAAAAAAAAAAAAAAATGTTAGGATCCAAGGAGAAAATGGGAGTGCCACAGTGTAGTATATCAGGACTATAGCTATTCATTATTCTAATGAGTGATTGTGTTAATGGGTTACAGTCAAATGTTACGTTGTTTGCAGATGACATAACGCTATATAATATGATCAAAACAGAAGAAGGCTGTGAACAGCTGCAGGGTGAAGGCCTGAAGGGTAATTATCTTGGCACAACATTTGGCAGTAGACATTGGGTGTGAGGTAAAATGAAGTTTCAAAAATCTACATTTATTGGAGATAGGGAGAAGGGGATGAGCCACAGAAGTGGAGAAATTGGATTACAAAATGTTGTTCGGATCACTGCAGAACAAAATCAATAAAAGAGTTGGATTGGGATTCATAGGAAGACAACGGGAGGATGCAGAGTGTGTTAGAAAAGCACAAGCTGTTATTGGTGATGAGGCTCAGAAAGATACTGGTAGAAAAATTAAGAGTAGTGCATGGAAGGGAAAAGATGACCATGACTATAAGCTGGCATTCAATTTCATGCATTAGGGAGTAGGAACATTTTCTTTTATAGTTAAGGAAGTCAGGGATTGTATTAAATTACTGAGGAAAATAGTGAAAAATTTACCAAAAATGTTGAAAAATTTAAAATTCATAATGTGTAAAAGCAGGAAGGTAGAGAAAATACAAAGAATTTGAGGTAAAAAAAAAAAAAAAAAGGGCAAGAAGGAGGAAAAGTGAATGTATAAGGAAATTTACACCAGATCATGCACTGTAACACAGTTAAATTGTCAATGAATGGTTTAATTCATATATAAATAGTGTTTTTCCTCTTCTTTGCAGTTTGGGTCATCTGGTATGATACTGCAGACAGACTACAATCTTGTATAATCCCTTCATTGGTCTTTGCAGTTTCATCATTTGGATTGTCTAAAATTATGCTGGTGTGTCTGTAGAAACTTTTAACAACCAGTGTTAATTTAATTTAATTGCAATGGAGCACACGTTCCGGTGGCAATTTCCCTACACACCCAATTTCCCCCTATCCTGCACCCACCTACATTTGCCCTTTACAATTTTTAACTTTAAATTCTTTTAACGTTTTCGGTAAATTATTCATCATTCCCCTCGGTAACTCATTCCAATCCCTGACACCCTTACCTAAAAAAGAAAATCTTCCCACACCCTTGTGCCTGAAATCGAGTGCCAGCTTGTGGTCATGGTCATCTTTTCCCCTCCATGAACTACTTTTCATACCTACTGCAATATCTTACCATGCCTCATCGCCAGTATGTACTCCCAAGACCCTCCTCATCCTCCTCCTGTCTTGCAATGAATTCCATTTCAGCTCCTTTATCATTTCTGTCACTGATTGCGTTATGTGATAATTTCCAGAAACCAATCTAGCAGCCCTTCTTTCCACCTTCAACTCCTGTATTTTTGATACTCAAAGTGTGGGTCCCATACTACACTACCACATTCTGACCAAAGTTTTGTAATTTGTTTGAGAAAACATTAAAAAGTTTACCATTAGTAAATAAAACTATAATTGTATGTGGTGATTTTAATATAGATTTTTCTAAGGACTCAAAGCTGAGAGGTTAACGTCTTCTTTCAATCTTAAAAGTTTGATAGAAACACCCACACGAATTACAAAAATACAACAACAACAATTGACCAGATTTTTGTAAATAGCAATAATTATAGCCACAATGCAGTAAATTTTGATACAGGTTATTCAGATCACTTAGCACAAATGTTAACATTAAAGTTGGAATCTAAAAGTAATACACAGACAACAGTAAAATCACGTAGTTTTGAGGATCAACAGATTAACCAATTTAATAATCTCTTAAAAAATGAAAGTTGGGAAGAAATGCATAGCTGCCCAAATACAAATGAGAAATATGAGTCATTCATTAATACATTCTTGTATTATTTTGAAATATGTTTCCTACTTAGGACAAAAAAGCAAAATGTAATAAATAATACAAAAGGCTGGATTACTGCTGGTATAGTATCTACAAAAAGGAAACAACTATTACATACAATATCAAAAACACAGGAAACAACACCAGAATTTGATAAATATTTCAAAAAATACAAACAGGTTCTTAACAGGGTAGTAAGATATGCCAAAAAAATTAGAAAATGACAGATATATTTCCTCAGCTACTAATAAAATGAAAGCCATGTGGAAGGTAGTTAAGAATGAATTAGGAGCAAGACAGGTAGATAGCCATAACATTCAACTGCAAGAGAATAAAAAAAATAATATCTGATCCTTTAGAGATATCCAATACCTTTAATACATATTTCTCAAATATTGCTGAAGACGTGATTAAGAAAAATTTTGATAAGTCCAACATCAACACACAAGCTAATATCAGTAAAACTAATAGGAAAACACTTTTTATTCAACCCACAAATGAAGAAGAAGTATTAAAAATTATTGGTGAGTTAAAACCTAAATTTTCATCCGGAATTGATGATGTCCCAGATTTTCTTTTGAAAAAATGTGCTAAATTAATAGCTTGCCCTCTCTCTCATATATGTAATAGTTCATTTTCTAGTGGAATATTCCCAGACAGGCTTAAAACAGCAAAAGTTAAACCCCTATTCAAAAAAGGCGAAAAAGAAAACGTATCAAACTATCGCCCGGTGTCGAACCTCTCATGTTTCTCCAAAATCTTAGAAAAACTATTTCACAAAAGACTTGTGAACTTTTTAGAAAATAATAAACTATTATCAAATACTCAACATGAATTTAGGAAGAATAAATCAACGGAAACTGCATTTTTTCATTTTATACAGAAATCTTACAGACACTTGATGAAAAAGGACATGTGTCTGGAATATGTTTGGATCTCTCAAAGGCATTTGATGTAATTGACCATAATATCTTGCTCACAAAATTAGAACATTTAGGAGTTAGAGGAGTAGCAAAAAATTGGATAAAGTCATACCTTTATAATCAGAAACAGATTGTTGAATGTAGTTTTAAGACTAACAACAGTGTAAACTATGTGCGCTCAGATTGTAAACACATGAAATATGGAGTGCCGCAAGGATCAATTCTTGGGCCTTTACTGTTCTTAGTGTATATAAATGATCTAGAAACTACAAGTACCTGCCAGAAGTATATTAAATATGCAGATGACACCAACGTATTAATAAAAGACTGTAATAAGGAACAATTAGTGAAAAACATTGAACACTGTTCTAAAAACTTAGCAAACTGGTTTTCTCAAAACAAACTAATAATAAACACAGAAAAAACACATGCCATACACTTCAGGACAAAAACTAATTTAGATACCCCAGTACCTACAGTAAAACTCTTGTGATGAACTACTGAAAATTGTAGGAAAAACAAAATTTCTGGGAATATGGATACAAGATAATTTAAAATGGAATATACATGTTGATCACCTTTGTAAAAAATTAAATACCATTTGCTACATGATGAGAATATTAGTTGGCTGCATATCAGATGAAACAATTAAGAATATTTATTTTGCGTATGTGCACTCATTATTAAGGTACGGTGTTATATTTTGGGGAAATTCCCCACCAAGTATCAAATGTTTCAAAATGCAGAAAAAAATTATTAGGATTATGAATGGGGTACAGAGTAGAACCTCATGTAGACTTTTATTTAGAAAGATGCAAATTCTACCACTGCCCTGTATATATATGCTGGAAACTATAACATTCATTAAAAAAAAAAAATACTGAAGCTTCTGGGTATACATTACAAACAAACAATGATGTGCACACATATAATACTAGACAGACATTAGATTTACATGTACCACAAACAAATACTACCCTATGTCAGAAAGGACCATTACATACAGGAATCAGATTGTTTAATAACCTACCACATAGTATCAAATCTGTAAAAGAAAATACAAAATTCATTTCAGGACTGAAGGAGTACATGCTCGGCCACTGCTTCTACAGTATTGATGAGTATTTTCAAACCAAATGATAGACTTAAATAGTGAAAAATCATGTGTTATTTGTAATTATAAATTTTGTGTCTTTATCAAACTTGTACAGCTATCTTATGAATGATCACAACATTGAAAAAATGCCCATGTGTGTGTGTGTGAGAGAGAGAGAGAGAGAGAATGTACTGTCTGTCTGCGTACAGACTATTTTTGACTTATCCCATATCATTTGTACTTTATGTATGATGCTAAGGGACCAATAAATACAAATACAAAATACCTAATTCCTTTTACTTCTCTCATGCATCCCCTCATCACTCTCTCCAACAAGTGCAGGATTTTGAAACCTTTTCCTACCACCTGTCCAATGTGTCCTGCCCAGTTAAGCTTGTTATCAAATGTAATGCCAAGATATTTACATTTCACGTCTTCAGCAAACAATTCTTTCCCCACCTTATATTCATAATTAACCTTTTGTTTTTTATTTGTGTATCTAATTAGCCGACTCTTCTTTGTATTTATCTTCATCCCATGTTTACCAACCCAATTAGATATCCTGTCCAGATCACCCTGCAACTGTTTACAGTCCTCTATTTTTTGATCATTTTATACAGCATTATGTCATCTGCAAACAATCTAATTTCAGATAGTAAACAATCAACACAATTATTCATTAGAATAATGAATAGCAATGGTTCCAATACGCTACCCTGCGGCACTCCCATTTTTACTTCCACTTCCTTTGATACCGCATTTTCTACCCTAACTTTCTGTTTTCTACCTTTTAAAATTCTTCTACCCAACAAACCACTTTCTCATCCACTCCAATAGCTTTTACCTTATTTACTACCATTTTGTGGCTTACTCTGTCAAACGCCTTTGAAAGATCTAGTGCTACACTATGAATTTGGCCTACCTTGTCCATTTCATCTCAAATATCTTGCATATATCCCACCAACTGAGATTCGCATGAATATCCTGGCCTGAACCCATGTTGCCTACTTGAAAACCACTTACGTTCCTCATAAACATTCCTGATGTGGTTGCATATCAATCTTTCCATTACCTACCACTGATGTCAAATTGATTGGCCTGTAATTCTCAACTCTATTTCTCACCCCTCCTTTATGTACTGGTACTACTATCACACTTTTCCAGTCTTGTGGTAAGCAGACTCCAGACTCAATTTAAATAATATTTCCAGATAAGGTACAATGTCACATCCAGCTATCTTTGAGATATCTGTAGAAATATTATCTGCACCAGCCCCCTTATGTTAATGTTCTAAAGGCCTTCAGGTACAGCCTTTGCCTTTATGATGGCTTTAACTCTGTTGGGGAGACTTTTAATGAGGTTCTGAATGTCTGTAGAGGGATGGCAACCCATGCTTCTTCAAGAGCTGAAACCAGACAAGGTAGTGATGTTGGACACTTCCAACTAATCCAAAATTTGTTTAATTGAGATCAGGTCAGGACCAGTGGCGTAGCTAGGTCAACAAGGGCCCCGGTGCAAAAACTTTATTTTGGGCCCTCAGGCCAGACGGGCGACTTTCTTTTGCTTTGTGTGCTGGTAGGGGCCCCCTGAACTGAGGGTGAGGGCCCTTGAATTATTCTTTAGGGGCCCCTGAGCAGTGGTTGGGGCCCCCCTGAGCACAGCGAGGGCCGTTAGTGAGGGGCTCTTGTACTCTCAGGGGCCCCTTAGATGACGGTAGAGCTAAAAAAAAAAAAAAAAAAAGGTCGCCAGTTTGCCGTGAAGGCTCGTGGGGCCCTCTAAACTGCGCTGGAGGGCCCCTAGAGGTGCGCTTTGGGGCCCCTTGAGGTATGCTTGGGGGCCCCATGAACGTGAGGGCCCCGGTGCACTGCACCGCCTAGCCCCTTAGTAGCTACGCCCCTGGTCAGGACTCTGGACAGGAAAGTACATTTCGCAAACCATTGCCTCACAAATGGAACATTAAGCAGGATGCATTGTCACACTGATATGAACAATCACTATCTCTGATCTTGTCCACAACCATATGCTGTACACATTGGTTTAATATGTGTTCATATCCTTCCAAATTTGGAGTTTTCTTAAACACAATAAGGTTATCACACTGTATCTGTGAAAAACACCTCCTTACCATAACATCAACTCCTCTGTACTTCAGAGTTGGCACTACACATGATGGCAGGTAACTTTTTTTTTATATATATATATAACTGCTTAATGTCTCGTAACAGCGAGGTCTTTAGAGACGGGAAAGGATGGGGGGCAATGAATGGGAAGGAATTCAGCCATGGCCTTTTGAAGGAAGCATCCCAGCATTTGCCTGCAGTGATTTGGGAATCCATGGAAAATCTAAATCTGGATGCCCGGATGGGGATTTGAACCGGCATCCTCCCGAATGCGAGGCCAGAACGCTAACCGTTACACCACCACGCTCGGTATGGCAGGTAACATTCTCCAGGCTTTTGCCAAACTCAAATCCTTCCATCAGTTACCATGATTCATCACTCCAAATGACTCAGTTTCAGGCATCCACTGCCCATTGTTATCGCTGTTGACATGACCTTAAGCACTGTAAAACATTGACTACAGAAATATTCAGCGTATGAGCAGAAGATCTACCTTCGTACCCCATTCTTTTCGACTACTGATGCACAGTCATTGTGCTTGTTGGATTTCTGCTAGCACTTTAGAACTCACAAATGATTCCTTCCACAGAATTCTTGAATTTTTTTTAGAAACACCCTTTGCAATGAATGCTCGCACTACTTGTTCATCATTAAATGAGGTCTACCTGTCGTTGGTTCAGTTGTGATTGTTCCTTCACATCTCCACTTCACATTGTCGTCTCCAACAGTTGATTTGGTCAGCTTTAGAAGGGTTGAAATGATTGATTTGTTACTAAGTTCACTGAGCTCTCCTGACTTAGCCATTCTGCTGTTACTGCTTCTTTACTGACAGCAAAACACTCCCCTCCCCTCCTCCTTTTATACTGGAGGTCCACCTGTTATAACATCCAGCATTCAATTCTGCATTACCTAGTGGCATCCAATACTTTTGATCAGATAGTGTAGAAAGAGGAGATAGATAGAAAGAAAATACAATATTACAAGTGATTTATTAATGTTAGATATAAACATCCCATTTCTGTCCTGCAGTACCTAAAGCTATTATTTAAAATGCCTCTGAGGGGAGACATTTAGAATTACAGAGGAGTTCAACCTCAGGAATAACTTGACAGAGAGCTCGATATCTAAACATATCTGAATGTCTGTTATTTGTAAATCAAAAACATGGTTTTAAGACAGATTAATGCTCTTAATCTCATTGTGTTAGATGCAAGCAGTAGAAGTTGATTACATAACACTTGATCTCTCCTAGATATTTGTCTAAGTAAACCATTTAGAATGATGTTAAATATTGGGGCAAACTGATGGATTAAGGAATTCTCAAGAGACAGAAAGCATAGAAGTAGGTTAAGAATGCCACTGCAGTGTTTTGGTACCATTTATGCTAATTATTCAGTGAATGATTGTATCTGTGAATTACAGACAGAATTCAGACTGCTTGCTTTTTTTTTAACTGCTTAACAGACTGCTTGTTGATGGTATAATACTGTATAACTGGATTAAAATGAGAGTGATTAGGCAGAGACAGATTAGAAGAGCATGGAGCCCGTAGCAAATCTGAAGAAGAAGGGGGCCCTCTAGGGTAGTGGCAGAGGTAAAAAAAAAGGTTCCCCCTCTAGCCTGATGGAGAATACTAGGTGCGGGGTAGCCCCCCACAAGGCACGGGGCCACCCCAGTAGTTGCAGCAGTTATTTTCTTTTATTTATATTCTTATTTTTTAATATTTTCTCTCTTCTATTCATATTATGTTTAATACCATTGCAATGTTTTTCAAGTGATGATATTTCAATCCAGTATTTTCCTATCCCTTCCATTTAATTTGTGAGCATTGTTGTGACCACATCTGGTCTCCTCACCACGTGTCTCACATCTCATCTACTAGCAAGACTAAAGTTGAACACCAAAATGTTGGATTACACATGTTTACCTGTTGTTGTTGGTTTTTTTTTTTTTTTTTTTTTTTTTTTTTTTTTAAATTGCAACTCAACTGCATTTATCTAGGGTAATTGTGTGATTTACTTTCCATATCTTTCTCTACCTCACTTTAACCCATGTTACTTATTTACAACCAACTTCCCTTCCCCACAGACATTACAGATGTTGAGTATCAAGCTCTCCATAAACTTGCTGATCACTGAGTCAAACGTAGTTCTAAACACTGTCTCTCTCCCAGCTTTATAAACTAGCACTGCTGCAAAACTCCCCAGTTCTCTGGTGTGCAAGTCTCCATGTTCAACCTAAATAATATTTCTAGTTATGGTACCATGTCATGTCCACCAAACTTGAGCACATCACTTTTTTAACGCCCTTTGATACCTCATACCATTTTCAGAATCAGTCTGCTCCTATAAAATAAAAGTTTTGGTTCAATATTTCCAATCAATATTATTTACTAAGGAGTATTGTGGTTTTATTTAGTTAGACTAATTTTAGAATTATTTTTAGAATTAGTTATTTGGTCCTTGAATGTTAATTTTTATCATGCTCTATTATGTGGAAGCAATGCTTATATAGAAATTGGTTGAATCTGCTATTATGGGTGATAGTTATGTATTGGTTAGCAGTTCAAGGGGCCTTTAAAAATTGGAAAACACATACTTAGCATTGTTGCTACGAATTTCTTGTTTCATGTGTTCCTGACTGCCCTGCTGCTTCCACAATCTATTAAAGATCTCTTTTTACTATTTTTCTTAGGCTTACTGCATCCTTATTGTGCAGTAACAAGTGGGGAATGTTGTGATTCATGCCGAAATGCTTGTTTCAGATTACTGAAGTGAGCAATTTGAGGGTAACTGGTAAATGTGACTTAATGACATCTGAGAATCTAATGAAACCTAGTCTGGGGGAGTTAAATTGGATTTTTGGAAGGCTTCATTTCTTGGCAGTACCCAATTTGTTGATTGTAAACTAAGAAAGTATGGTTATTATGGTCCTAATTGATTTAGAGAATCCTGTTACAAAATATATATAGCAATTTATTTTTAAACCAGTTATGGGAGAGTGTGAGCAGTCTGGTAGCTCAGTAGTTAAGTTACTTGTAATATCCAGTTCTGGGTTCATCTCTCAGTGGAGCCAGGAATTTTAAATGTTTGATCATATGAGCTACACTAGGTCTTTCCATGGTTCCGTTTCCATGTTAAATTGTACGTCTCAGAAGAAAGGAACTGACTGTCCTACCTCTGACACAGTAGCATAGCATACCTCCTTCAGGAAGATTGAACCAACCTTCAGGTGGTGGATAAGTTAGTTTTTTTATGGGATGTTGTAGTTGCAGAATATAAGGTTTCATAATCTGCCACACATTCTGAGGCTTTATTACAGTAAACATTTGTTGCAGATGGGCTGTTAACTATTAAAAGGGAGATAATGTCACAGTATGGTGAGTTTTGTATGAACAGTAATGTGGACTGATCCTTGGATTGGTGATGCATTAACTTCAGGGATAGCCAGGGAAATGCGGAACTGAATGCTAGATATCATGGCAGAGGAAGAGAGGAATACTGTACTGTATAAAGAAGCAGTAACTGCAGAACAGCTCAATTGGGAAAGCTCAGCGACATCGAATGTGGACTAGTCATTGAATATAACCTGAATAATAAATCCACCAGGGACACTTCAACCATACTAAACATACTCAGATCGAATGTTGCTGACATCATCATTAGTGGGTACATGAAGGAAAAACCACAACTAAACCAAATGGTGGATAGAGACCGTTGAGCATTGCAGAGGGTGATTGTAAAAAATCGCAAGAAATCAGAAGTAAGAATCACTTATGAGTTACAAAGTGCATAGTGCAGTCCAGTGAGCATGATGACTGTCTGTCGGGAATTAAAGCAAAAGGGGTACAACGGGTCCAGCTGCTGCTCATAAGGCAAATATTTCTGTAAAGAATGCTAAGTGATGCTTGAGGTGGTGTCGAGTAATGTCAGTGGGCAGTGAATGACTGGGAATGGGTAATATGGAGTGATAAATCACACTATATCTTGTGGCAATCTGAGGCAAAGGTTTGGCTTTGGTGAATGCCTGTAGAACATTATCTGTTATTATGTGTAATGCTAAATATGAAGTATAGAGAATTTGGTGTTATGGTATGTTGGTTTTTTTTTTTTTTTTTAATTAGGGTGTGGTCCTCTTATTGCATGCAATAAAACTCTAAATGTTGGAGGGAGGGTACAAACACATTTTAAACCATCGTATGCTGTGTACAGTAAAGGAAAAGTTCAGAGATGATGGTTGTTTTTAGCAGCGTGATAATGCATCCTGTCATAAAGTTGCATCTGTGAGGCAGTGGTTTGTGTATTCATGTATTCACTGGGTGAAAGGAGTGGACATGGACATAAATTGTCTTTCAGAAATGATTAGAGTGTGCAGAATATGTGATGTAGGTCCACAACTGGAGCATTTAGATCCAGAGACAGGTGCTCAGAGTTGAGCTTACCTTTCCAATAGAAATTTTGAAACGTGGAAACAGTTTCCAGTAAGAAAACAAGGAAGACTGCCATCACATGAGGAAAGTAAACGTAAGAGGAGGGAAGGGAGGGGGAAGATTTTCAATAATGAAAGAGGGTATGTAAACACAGTTTGAACAACTGCAAGTGGTAATAGGAAAGCTGGTTCGGGAATAAAGAGAACTGTATGTCAATGCCAGTGTAACAAAGGTGAGATGTAGATTCAGTTGCATAAAAATTTTATGTATAAAAATCTTCACAGGTATACCACTTGTAACATCTTGTTTTTGACGTTGTTAAAATTAGAATAAAATAATGAGATGCATTAATTAATAAGTTAATTTGCAAAATTAATCCCGGGTAGGTGCCAAGAATGGAAGTGTTCTCTATCTGAGAGAAGTGACATTCCAATTCTGAAATACTTTTAATCAAAGCAATTGTAATTTTAAAATACCATTAAAAAACACAAATCTTCATCTATTCAAATGATATACCGATTGATTGGAAAGGAAGTTATTGAAAGCAGGGTTTACAAAACCTATTATTTTCTTTGAATATAAAATTGATTGGTTTATTGAACAGAACTAAATATTAAGAGTTTCTTTTGAACAATTTAGAGCATGATTCTCATCTCAGAGCATTGCCTAGGGTTGAATGACGCAAGAGTGTCTATACATCGTCGGCGTTCTTTACCGTAGCAGATGACGTGCAGATAAAACAGAGTCTCATAGACCCTGTTGATCAGCTGGGCGAAGGTCACTTGGCGAGGTAGCTCCCCGCAGGTGGGCAATCTCCCGTGGTGCGCTGGTGTGGATCGTTTGCTGGGCAGAAACAGAATGTCTTCTCTCCCGCTTGTTCGCTCCCTTGAAAACTTGCAGGCTCCCGAGTTTTAGCGGACGCGGGAAATTTCAGCGTTTGGCGGGTCGTCCACGATCTCCATTGGCGCTCCTCATGCAACATAAAAAATCTATGGTTTCTAAAAGTTCGCAACACAGTTTGATTCGCTGGTTCCCAACAGAGGTGTTCCGAACCTGACTTTTTCTCCGAAGCATCGTTTCTCTAGTTTCAACTTTCTACTGTACCAGGAAATCCTCATTTCGGCACCCTATACTGTCCTTTGAATTTCATTGAATGCGCAAAGCTTTTAACTTTACAGCCTGCCATAAATCGTTCGGTCTTTCAGCGCAGGTATGAGTCACCTGGCTCTCGCCGATGCCAAAGAAACGTGGAATTCACACGCATAAATTTCCCGTCACCAAGGGACATTACACACTGAACTTTACTTTCTGTTTCACTGTAAAATTTTTATTCTCACATCAAACCTTAGTACTCACATCATAATTAACTCCTGTATTTTTTTTCCTACCACTATAATTTCCTTAACCTCCTTGTGTCCTAATAGTTTTTATAACCTAGCATACAAATTCCCAGATGTTTATTCTGGAAATACTGTATAATCAAAGAGCATAACTAATCCAATAATGGATTTCTTGTTTTATAATTATTGTTCAATCATTTGTGCAATCTGATTTACTAAGTTGAAAGTGATATGTGCATACCATATTTGTTTTTCATGTCATGCTATGTCTTTGTTGCTACAGTGTTGATTGTTAGGTGTTCTGTGTAACTTATCAACCAGTCAGGAAACCTGTAATTAGCGTTGCCAGATCTTCCGATTTTCAGCGATCTGGAAGTGCATCCTATTTATACCCTTGATTGGGACGCCTTGTGTTCCGATTTTTTGACCAAGTGATAATCATTATTGCAAAAATTGATATCGCATATTACATGTTCAAAACACATTGCAACCAACCAGAAGTGCCATTCACGGCTTATGGTACAACTGAACCCACTAACAATTAGTGTGGTAATAGTTCAGTGAACTAATTTCTGGAGCATTATTGATAGGCCTCCAAGATCTTATCCTTTCCACCCAGAGGTGGCCCTAGCATATTTTTCACGTGGTGCGAGAGCTCATTGTGGTGCCCCAAATGTGCAATCGCTTATACATGATTAAGGTGTCCCTATGGACAGATTGAAGATAACATAAATTTTTTACAACCTACTAATACCAAAAATGTAAAAGTTTGTTTGCTTGGATGTTTTTACTATTTCACGCCAAAACGGCTGAATGGCTTAAAATAAAATTTGGAATAATGTAATTTTATCCCGATCAAAAAAGTAGTTATCATGGGATTATAATTATTATTATTAATATAACTGCGATGGAGCTAACACTCCGGTGGCAATTCCCCCTTTTTATATACATTTTTTTTTTTTAATTTTCTTTTGTAATTGGAATGTTAAATTCCTCCCCCATTTACTATTATGATTTATAAATTATAATTCTAAATTCCTTAAGCATTTTTAAAAAAATTATTCATCATTACACTTGGTAATTTGATCCAATCCCTGAGACCCTTACCAACAAAAGAAAATTTTCCCACTCCCTTATGCATGAAATTGAGCACAAGTTTGTGGTCATGGTCGCCTTTCCCCTTCCATGCACTATTCCTAATTCTCTGACCTATATCTGCCCAAGCTCCATCACCAACATATGCCCTGTAAATTCCTAGCACTCTCTTCACCCTCCTCCTTTCCTCCAATGAGTCCCTACCCAGCTCCCTTCTCATATCAGTTACTGACTGGGTCCTGCAATAATTTCCACAAACAATCTAGCTGATCTTCTTTGCACACCTTCCAACTCCTGTTCTTTATAGCCAAATGTTGGTCCCAAACTACACCATTATATTCAACCAATGGTCTGACCAAAGTTTTGTAACCCAACTCCCTAACTTCTCTGGTATATTGTTGCAATTATGCTGGAGGTTCGGTTACAATATTTACTGTGAACCTTTAAAGCTTCCGCGCACTCACTAGATTCTGGTTCTTTCTCTGACGGCCGCCAACCGATGTTAAGTCGGTAAATGAAATAAAAATGCACCTTCTTATTTGAAACACATGCATTTAATAGTTAATAAGATAATCTCGCTCCAACTCCCAACCTTTATGAATGTTCGCTATCGGTACTTCGATCCTTTAAGATTACAGGTAATGCCTCCGATGAATTTAGACTGAATAACACACACTTTTTTCATTCATACAACACCCTTACTAGTTCTCAGAACATGCCTATGGCTCACCACGAAACAATTCATATAAAATTCTGCAAATACTTTCTTCATTAATAAAGTATCAACTTCTACAAAATTAATTCGTTATCATAATGAACACGCGTTCTCGTCGACTCGACTGACTGTTCACTTTCACGACGGACTCACCTACTCCATGGCCAATCGCAGACTGCCCGCCCAGAAGCCTAGGTGAGTCTTTCTCCCAAGCGCACCATGCTTCCGAATTTGGGGTTTACACCCCCCGAGTTCACGGACCCAGCAGATGCTGACGTCACTAGATGACGACCAGTTTCAACACATGCTTTGCAAGTGGGTCCTACTTCCCTAAACCCACGGACTTGGCACGCAAACCGCCAATATTTAAAACTTCTCAAATTAGCTTCCAAAGTAATGGGGAAATGCCATTAACCCGTTACAATATCCTCTCATCACCCTCTCCAGTTAATGAAGGAGTTTGTAACCTTTTCCTACCACCTGCCCAATTGAGTTTGTTATCAAACATTATGCCAAGATATTTACACTTCAAGTTTTCAACAAGCAATTCTGATCCCCACCCTATAATCATAATTACCCTTTCATTTTTTTTTATCATTGTACGTAATATGAGAGTGTCCATAAACCATGTAGCTCCATTTTGGCCTCTGTGAACCTCCCTTCCCCCCACGTAGCCTAATGTGGCATTTGTCTCTACCCCCCCCCCTTTTTCCATGCAGCATTTTCCCCTAATGATTCCAGAAGATATTTTGCTACTGTTTTCTCTTGTCAGACTATCATAAATTACATACAGGGATAATTAAATGGCGGAAAATAAATATTCACAGGCTGTTGTGTGTTCTGTTCCTAATTTTAACTGTAACAAATAATATGAACGAAAAGTTACGTGGCTCAGAAACACCTCCCCCCCCTTTTCCCATGTAGCCCAGCATAACTTTCCAGCCAACTCCCCCCCCCCCCCTCCTAGACCAAGCCACGTAGTTTATGCACACTCCCTATGCTGACTTTTCTTGGCAATTATCTTCATTACAAGCTAACCTATGCATTAAGATATTCTATCTAGGGCACCCTGCAGCTGTGCACACCTGTTTTGATCTTATACCATTATATCATCTGCAAAATAGTTAGACTCTGACCATAATCCTTCAACACAGTCATTCATTAGAATTATGAACAGCAATGGTCTCAATACACTACTCTGTGGCTCTCCCATACTTACTTTCCTACTCTAACACTTTGCTTTCTGGATTTTTAAGAATTCCTCTACCCAACAAGTAACTTTTTCATCTAATCTAATTGATTTCAGTTTATTTAAAACCATTTTATGGCTCACTCTGTTAAACGCCTTAGAAGTATCTATTGCCACACTATCAACTTGGCCTCCCTTGTCCAATTCATCTGAAATATCATGCATCTGGGATTCACATGAACATCCTAATTATGAATATAAGGTGGGGAAAGAATTGCTTGCTGAAGACTTGAAATGCAAATATCTTGGAATTACTTTTGATAACAAACTTAACTGGGCAGGACACATAGGACAGGTGGTAGGAAAAGGTTTCAGAGTTCTGCACTTGTTGGAGAGAGTTATGAGGGGATGTACGAGAGAAGTCAAGGAATTGGGTTACAAAACTTTGGTCAGACCATTGCTCGAATATGGTAGTGTAGTATGGGACCCTCATTTTACGTATCAAATACAGGAGTTGGAGAGGGTGCAAAGAAGGGCTGCTAGATTTGTTTCTGGAAATTATCGCAGAATGCAATCAGTGACGGATATGATAAAGGAGCTGGAATGGGATTCATTGCAAGACAGGAGGAGGATGAGGAGGGTCATGGGAGTGTACAGGGCATATACTGGTGATGAGGCATGGAAAGATATTGCAGTAGGTATGAAAAGTAGTGCATGGAAGGGAAAAGATGACCATGACCACAAGCTGGCACTCGATTTCAGGCACAAGGGTGTAGGAAGATTCTCTTTTTTAGGTAAGGGTGTCAGGGATTGGAATGAGTTACCAAGAGAAACGATGAATAATTTACCGAAAACTTTGAAGGAATTTAAAGAAAAAATTTGTAGAGGGCAAATGTAGGTGGGTGCAGGATAGGGGGAAGATAGCTGTGTAGGGAAATTGCCACCGGAGCCTGTGCTCGATTGCAATTAAATTAAATTAAATTAAATCCTTGCCTAAGCCATGTTGTCGATCTGAAAAACAGTTTCTTTCCTCACAGACATTGCTGATATAGTTGCATATCAATCTCTACCTCATTTTGCCTATCACTGATGTCAAACTAATTGTCATGTAATGTGCAACCCTATTTGTAACCTCTCCTTTATGAACTGGTACAACTATCACTCTTTTCCAATCCTCTTGTAAGCAGCAAGACTCCAAACTCATTTTAAGTAAAATTTCAGGTTAAGGTACAATATCGTATCCCACAATCTTTAATAAATCTGTAGTAACATTATCTACACCTGTGCCTTTACGTTTTTTTAGCTTTCAGAGTTCCTTCATAATTTCCTGAGAATTTATTTCAAATTTTGTGGTTTTCTCATTTATATTTTTAGTGAGTCTTTTCCTCTGATTCATTACATCCCATCACAGGATGATTGTCCCTAGTTTTATCAATAAACCAGTCACTCACTGTCAGTTTGTGTCCATAAATTTCATGTACAGACATGACATATATAATGGTACACATGTGGATTTTATTAAATTCTAGCATTATAATTCTAAGTTTAAGTGTAAGAAGCTGCAGGTAACAGATAGTTCATAAAAACTTCGTACAGTCTTTCATCATCCCACAATAAACTTAATAAAAGATCTTGTAACTCATGATGGATAAAAATTAAGTCTATTCCTAACATCGGAATATTGCTATCAAAAGCTGTCAGTTACATCACTAAAACTTCTAACTCTACTTGCTACATGTTTCACTGCCTGCCTCATGCACACATGTCCTCTCTTGTCAATTTTCCATTACCAAATAGAGCAAGAGCATATCTTGTCACAGTCTGCAAAGCTGTTTGTCATCTTTAATGCCAGGATTTACTATTACTAATGTCTTATTTGGGGATGGTTTTCTGTTTTTATTGTATACTAGCTGGTACCCACGACTTCGTTCGTGATTGTAAAGATTTCATATTGACAGCTATAGACATCTAACCACCATACTGCACGATGGGAGACTCGATGCTATTACCACACACAAATACCAGTCTTCTGCGCTATGTAGTTCCGGCAGCAAAGTAAAATTTACGGATATACACAAGTCTTTGGATGAAATACGAAAATATTCATGATCGACCAATTTCAAACACCATATCTCACACACTCCCACAGTTACCGAATTTCGGCCAACGTTGTGATCGATGGGAGACGCTGTGTTACTACCACACACAAACGCCAGGGATCTGCGATTGATAGTTTTCACTTAAAAGTGATACACCGTAACACATGCAGAAATATGAAATTGCCGCAGGTCGACCATTTTCATCCCCCATATCTCCCACACCCCCATAGCTACAGACATCTAACATCCATAGTGCACGACAACAGACACGTTTCTACTACCACACATAAACACCAATGCTCTATGCTATGTAGTCGTGGCAGAAAAGTGAAATCTGCGGAGACACATGCCTTTCGTCGAAATACGAAAATATCCTTGGTCGGCCACTTACAACCACCATATCTCCCACACAACGACAGTTTCTGAAATTCGGCCGCTGTTGTGATCGAAAGGTGACTCTGTGCTACTACTACACACAAACGCCAGTTGTCTGTGATCTATAGTTTTCGCTGAAAAGTGATACACCATGACACTTTTGTCTTTGGCAGAAGTATGAAATTGTCACAGGTTGATGACTTTCAACCCCCATATCTCCCACACCCCCATAGCTACCGACATCTAACAACCATAGTGCACTACTTGAGATATGATTCTACTACCAAACACAAACACCAATGCTCTATGCTATGTAGTTGTGGCAGAAAAGTGACATATGCGGAGACAGTCGAAATACAAAAATATCCTTGGTCGGCCACGTATAACCACCATATCTACCACAGTACCACAGTTTCTGAAATTCGGCCGCTGTTGTGATCGAAAGGTGACTCTGTGCTACTACTACACACAAACGCCAGTTATCTGTGATCTATAGTTTTCGCTGAAAAGTGATACACCATGACACTTTTGTCTTTGGCAGAAGTATGAAACTGCCACAGGTCAACCACTTTCAACCCCCATTTCTCCCTCACCCCCATAGCTACCGACATCTAACAACCATAGTGCACTACTTGAGATACGATTCTACTACCAAACACAAACACCAATGCTCTATGCTATGTAGTTGTGGCAGAAAAGTGACATATGCGGAGACAGTCAAAATACGAAAATATCCTTGGTCGGCCACGTACAACCACCATATCTACCACAGTTTCTGAAATTCGGCCGCTGTTGTGATCGAAAGGTGACTCTGTGCTACTACTACACACAAACGCCAGTTATCTGTGATCTATAGTTTTCGCTGAAAAGTGATACACCATGACACTTTTGTCTTTGGCAGAAGTATGAAATTGCCACAGGTCGACCACTTTCAACCTCCATATCTCCCACACCCCCATAGCTACCGATATCTAACAACCATAGTGCACGACAGGAAAGACGATTCTACTACCACACAAAAACACCAAAGGTATATGTTATGTAGTTGTGGCAGGAAAGAAAAGTATACAGAGATACGAATTTTTGGTCGAAATATGAAAACGCCCTGCACTGACCAACTATAATCATTATATCTCCCACATCCCCACAGCTATCGGCATTTGGCCAACGTTGTGCACGACAGGAAACTCCATGCTACTTCCACCCACAAACATCAGTGATCTGTGCTAGGTAGTGGTGGCTGAAAAGTGAAATATAGGAAAAAACACGTCTATTTTTATATATATATAAGATTTTATTCCTAACCTTTTTGCTTCATGAGATAATTGAATAATTGTTGAACTACCGCTACTTTTGCTCAGAAAGCATGCCCGCTTTATTTACAGAACAAGCATGGGAATTACTTTCTTTGGTTGTCAACTTACTTAAATCTCATTGAAAGTCTGATATTTTGTAGCCCTGGTTTTTCTGATTCTTTTGTTCTGTGACAACTTGTGCCAAAAATTCCTTCATATATTTGTTAGAAATTTCAAATCACAAAATCTTGTCTTGAACTATTTTTACAGTCTTTAACTCCCTCTGAAGATTCTGGTATTTAATTACTCCTTAAAATTTTCCTAAACCTTTCATATAAATTACTGCTCTGATTTCTTTGTAATTTAGAAGAAATTCTTGTTAAACTGAAAATATGTGCCAAAATTCCACTTTCCCGCCATAATGAAGTAATTACAAAATATTCTAAAATTTATATCTCCTAAAACACAACTCTGTTTGAGATGGGATATTCCTTAGAAAAAATTTCTCTATCTCCTGGTGTTTTTCTCTAATCCCTAAAGTCATTCTTCATCATTGTCTTGATTGAGTCATTCGATTCTTATGTCACCCAACAAGGAAGCTCTGATAATCAAAAATAAAATCTTACTATCAGCCCTTAAATATTGACTGAATCAAAAACTAATATCATACTCTTCTGCAATTTTTTTTGTTTCTTCTGAATCTAATTTTAAGCCTATAACTTAATTTTTTCCAAAATTTTATGTCAAAAAAAAAAAAAAAAAAAAAAAAAAAAAAAAAACCTTATTTCTATTCTCCCTATGGGATCTATTTTTAAATATGATATGTGGCTTTTCATGACCAATCTACTGCTGTATAAAAATTTGTGAGTGACCTCTCTTTATTAAACAGGTTTCCTTTCTCCTTTCTCCTTCCTACTTCACATGGTGTAAACATCACAGAATTTAAAATAATTTTTCTGGCTTTACTTTTTACACCTCAAAATAGTCATAATTTTATGCTTTCTTAGTGGAAATAGATGTAGCAAAAAGGGTTAAAATTTAAGATTCTGAGTTTCTGAAAGTTATGTTTCTGATTGATTTCAAGTTTCTAAAGTACTTTAATATTAAGAAAATGACTTTAAAAGTGACTTGTTATGTAACTGGTATACAATAAGCTTCTTTTTAAATAATATCGGTGATATTATGGATATGTGACAACACAGTTGATATACCAAGGAGGTTTTAGCACCATTGACGTTGCTAGGGGAGGATGCGGGTTCAAATCCCTGTCCGGCCATCCATAATTGGGTTTTTCACAGCTTCGTCAAATAAATCCAGACAAATGCCGGGATGGTTCCTTCAAAAGACCATGGTGAATTCCTTAGCCAGTCTTTTCCCCTTTGTATGTTTTCCCCTTTCCCACCTCTAATGTCTCAATGTCAATGAGGCATAAAGCCATCAAAAAAAGTCCTTATGCCGTGTGGAAGGTAACGATTGACATTGCTATTTTCTCTATGTACTAACAATCTTGATACTGACAAACTCTTAACACAATAACAACTACAATATATTGTACATTTATTGTACTTGATAATGCAGATTTATCTTGTGAATTTTGTATGATTATTATTTGTTACTGTGTAGGCCTTGATGATGCTAATACGTTTTTCATACAGCCCCAGCTGATAACAAACTACCTATCTTTCCTCCAGGAATGAATGCAGCCGTTCGTGCCATTGTTCGTTTTGCAATCTATTTGGGATGTAAAGTATTTTTCATAAGGGAAGGTTATCAAGGAATGGTAGATGGAGGCGATAATATAGAAGAAGCTCATTGGGCAACTGTATCATCCATTATACACAAGGTAAGAAATTTTAAATGGAGTAAATATACTAGTTCTAAGCAATGACGTCACAAAGGAACTATCAACTCATAACGTAAATACTGATCCAAACATTTCAAGAATTTTGAAGACACAAATTTGCTGAATTATTCTCCTTCCATTAACACATTAACAATAGCAGTGAGGTAATTTTTAAACAATCTTAAATTTTCATGTTTCTGTTAACAAAGTTTTTTTTTTTTTTTTTTTTTTTTTTTTTTTTTTTTTTTTTTTTTTTTTTTTTTTTTTTTTTTTTGACAGACAAAGTTCTCACTTTCTTTTTTTGATGTGAATATGATTTAAAACATTCCTCCTGTAATGCTGGAAGGACCAGTTTGAGTTTCTTAGCATTGCTTCACTAACTAAGGCTCTGAAAGTGATAGTGCCATTTCTCCTACATGCTTGCTGGTGAACAACAAGGTGAATGTGAATACAGTGACTTTTAATCCATCTACAATTTTATCCTTCATTTAGTGGAATCTTTAATAAAATCGCAGTAGCATGCCTTTTCTTACAGTAGAAAGAAGGCCAAGTTTGTTGTCCCTTTCACAGGACAAGAGATGATTGTTTTGTTATTGTGTTCTGCCACTGTAGTTCCTGTAAAATGCTGAAATCAATGTCAGGACATACTGTGTTAACCTTTTTAAGTTGTTAGCAAGCAAAAGCAAAGATGCAAGTATTAAAAAAAGCTATAGTTTCATGAGGAATATGTTCCCAGTCACAAGTCTCTCATTGCCAAAACTACAGCTCTTAAGTATGCATTTCAGTTGGTATCATATCAGATGTAGCCACCTCAATGATATGTATAAGTAGTGGAAGTACTGGTAAAATATTTTCTCATAAAAATATTTATCTACATGATGAATTCCATTACAAAGGAAAGTGCTGAATATTTTACGAAACACGCTGAAAGAATGTAAAAGTTCATAAAGGGCAAAAGTAGATTGGTGGGAAAATACTACTCAAAGAATTTAAGATAAAAAAATAATAATAAGTAAGAAAAGGAATGAGACTGGGTATATGGGGAAATCACCACTGGAGCATGCTTTCCATTCCAATAGTGGATATAATAAATTAAATTAATGTTTAGCTTGCATAAATACATCATTTGAGAAGCAGTAACAATCAATTTATATACAGATACAATGGGATACCTAAACTTCAGTATCATACATGTTGAAAAAATTATTCAAGGGTATGCAATTTTTTTTAGAACAATTCTATCAAAAATATAGATAACTGATTGATTAAAAAAGTTCATTTCCTCACTTTGCTTTCTTCTTGCACTTTTTAACAGAAAATCATTGTAACAATGTTGGGCTTCAAGACAACGACTGAATTATTGCTGAAATTTTTATAAGACTTAATGAAGAAGTCATGTTTTAATGGCTATACATTTTGCATTCTTTACAGGGTGGCACAGTTATAGGATCTGCAAGATGCATGGATTTTAAAGAGCATGAAGGACGATTAAAAGCAGCTTTAAATTTAGTAGAAAGAGGAATTACTAATTTAGCAGTAATTGGTGGTGATGGGTCCTTAACAGGAGCCAACCTTTTCAGAGTCGAGTGGCCTTCTCTGATTGATGAACTATGCTCATCAGGTTTGTATATTATAAACTGCTGGTTAAACTTCATTGGCAATGATGTCTCAAGTAATATTTTTAATGTGATTTGTCATGCTTTATCTAAAAAAGCATGCTGCTAATTTTAATTTTAGAAGATGTTACTTTAAAGAAACTATTCATATCTTGAATATATTGGAAATTTATAAAGAGTTAATAGAAGGATTATAACAGATATTCAAAACAAATATAAAATTTTAAAATGTAAATCGTAATTAAGTAGTGAATGGTGAGGGACTTAGAGCAATCAGCGACCCACAGTTTTGTAGCAAATGCCTGCTTGAAACATGGAGGCAGAGAGACATTCAAAAAATGATGTGAGCTGAAGGAAAGAAGGCAGGATCCAATTTGGAAGACAGAATATCTGAAACTATTAAATCAAATAATTGGAAATGACAAGGGTAAAATGGAGTTGATTAGGATATAGTGATTTAAATAAAGAAAAAAAGAGGAACCCAATAAACTACCCTGTGGTATTCACATATTCATTTCCACTTGTTTTGAAATTGTATTTCTTTCTCTCTTCTATCTTTTTAACAATTATTCTAACCACTCCATTGGTTTTGGCTTTAGTTAACAACATTTTATGGCTCACTTTGTCAAATACCTTAGAACACTATAAACTTTATCTCCCTTGTCCAGTTCATCTTAAATATCTTGCATGCAACCTACTAACTGAGATTCACAAGAATATCCTAGCCTACGGCCAAATCATCAATTTCCTCACAGACATCTCTGATGTGGTTTCATATCAATCTTTCCATCAGTTTGTCTACCAATGATGTCAAACTAATTGTCCTGTAATTTTCAATCCTCTGTGTCACCCAAGAATTATGTTACTATTGTATTTTTCAAGTCCTCTGGTACACAGAAAGTCTGCAGACTTAATCTAAATAATATTACAAGTTAAGGAACAATGTTGAATTCCATTATATTTAATACATCTGTTGAAATATTATGCACACTAGTCCTTTTATGATTTTTTACTTCCTGCATGGTATACTCAAGGTGAATTTCAAATGTTTTGGTCTTTTTACTCCTGCTTGTGTGATTTACGTCCTTGCATTCCTGAATCATAGTCCCTAATGGTCTCAACAAACCAGTCACTCAATACCATTGCCTTTATTCAAATCCTCAGTAGCTTCTTTGTATGAAAATTTTAAATATCCCAGACACTCTGGCCAAATTCTATCACCCCCATGGTGACTGTAGCCATGTTCTTATGGATCCATTAAATACATGTATTATCACGACCACGTCTGCTGTAAAACTGTGTCCCAGATGACAACATGGCTGCCTATTTATAAGTAAATTGAGGCGGGAAAATCTTCTCAGCCTCTCAACTTGCTCCTATCCATCTGAAATTTTTACAGGATTTCTGTTCCTTTCTACCCATAACAACTTTTTTCCTAAAATCACATAGTTTATCCATTAGCTCTTGGGTAGTTATGTTTCTGTTTTCTGCTAATATCTTTTGAGATACTTATTCCTCATCTGAGATTTTTAGATCCTATTATAAATTAACATTTTTCCTATCTTTTTGTTATAGTTTGGGATCAAACTATGAATAGCCAATGTGCCATATATTTCCTGCCAAGACTGAAACTTCTAAAATTAATATCTGGCTAACTCCTTCTTACATCACACTGCAATTTACACATGTTCCTATAGGAAATTCGTTAAAATTTGAAATAGATTCTCATTAAATTTTAAAGGAACTCAAAAGCCTAAAAAAAATGTAAAGGGTCTGGTTTAGTTTAGATAATATTACTACAGATGTATTAAAGATTGTGGGATACAATATTCTTCCTTATCTTGAAATTTTATTTAAAATGAGTCTGGAGTCTTGTTGCTTATCAAAGGATTGGAAAAGAGTGATAGTAGTACCGATTCATAAAGGAGGGGTTACAAGTAGTGTTGACATCAGTGATAGACAAAATGATGGAGAGATTGATATGCAATTATATCAGAAATGTCTGTTAGAAAAGAAACTGGTTTCCAAATGGACAACATGGCTTTAGGCAAGGATCTCAGATAGTGGGCCATATGCAGGATATTTCAGATGAACAGAACAAGGGAGGCCAAGTTGATACTATGGCATTCGATCTTTCTAACCCATTTGACAGAGTGAGCCATAAAATGGGTTTAAATAAACTGAACTCTATTGTATGGATGAAAAAGTTACTTGTTGGGTGGAGGAATTCTTAAAAGCCAGAAAGCAAAGTGTTAGAGTAGGAAATACATTATCATAAGAGGTGCAAGTAATTATGGGAGTGCCACAGGTTAGTGTATTAGGACCATTGCTAATCATTATTTTAATGAATTATTGTGTTGATGGGTTATGGTCAGAATTTAGGTTTTTTCAGAGGATATATCTTTGGAATACCGTGGAAACACGTACCGCACGAACGTGTGTATTTAAATTATAAATAAATATAGTTAATAGTTATTTTTTATTGTAATAGTAATTCGAAACTCTAAATTCTAATACATTTTACTACTGTGAGCGTTAGTGAGTGTTTTTATTCGTGCAAAAAAAATTATTTGTGATTTAGTGCTTTGGTCTATTCCGTGTTTACTTTCTGTGTTTGTTTACATTTTTGAACGCTCGGCTAAGTTCAGATTTTTGTTATAGAGCGAAAATATATTTAGATAAAGCTTACTTGTGAATTAATTTAGCAGATTTTTTATAAGGTTAAGTTCAACAAATTTTGTTTCTCGTATTGTGTACTTTGTTGTTGTTAGTTTCTTGTAATCATGAGTGAAAAGTGTGGACATTGCCGCAGATTTTTGAGGGTTGGAATTTTTTGCGAAGGGTGTGAGAAATGGTTTCATTGGGGAGCGATTTGTAGTGGCGTCGAAGTTGGGGAAATTGAGGAGGCTCTCCCATGGTTTTGTAAAGATTGTTTCAAAAGTAGGAAGATATTGGAGCAGGAGGAAAGGATTAGTGCCCTTCAGGCTGAACTGATAGAGGCTAGAAAGGAGTTGGATAGGCTACGCAGGGAGGGAAACAGTGATGGTTGGGAACTGGTGACAGGGAAAAGGGCAATTAGAACAAGAAGGGCTTCTGATTCTTTTGTTGTTGGGGTGAAAAATAGGTTTGCCCTGTTGCCAGAGTTAGACAGGGATGAGCCTTCTGTAGTTGTAGGTGTAGGTAAAAAGCAGCAGACTTGTAGGATAAATTGTGTAGTTAAGTCTGGTAGGCAGCGATTAGGGAAAATGAAAGTCTTGCTGCTAGGTAGTAGCCATGGACGAGGTGTTGGGCCATTGGTTCAGGAAAAATTAGGATCAGGTTTCCAGGTCATGAGTTTCTTCAAACCTAGTGCTAGTCTTGGTCAGGTAGTAGAAGATATAGGTTCTTTGAGACGCTATGATCGGCCACAGATGAACTCTGCTGTGAGGCGAGTGAATCTGGAACTGGAACAGTATCTTATGTCTGATATTGGCTCTGGCATGGGCTTGGTACCTGTAGATGCTATTAATAGGTGGGATTATACTAGGCATGGCCTACACCTCAATAGTAGAGGGAAGGGGGTTCTTTCAGATCTCATAGCAAAACAATTAATTGGGGCCACAAATTAACATGAAAAGATACCTGTTGTTAATGGTGTTAGGGCAGCTCCTTTTTTAGTTTAGGATCATGTATTAGCCAGAGAGTTTTAAAAGAAATTAGTTTAAACAATAATGAGTTTTCAGATACCAAAATTAAAAATTGTGTAGGGATTAATTTATTACATCAGAATATCAGAGGGTTAACAAATAAAGTGGATGAATTGCTAGTCCACATAAATGAATTAAATGATATCAATAGAATTGATGTTTTATGCTTGTCTGAACACCATATAACTGCAAGAATAGGTTTGTCAATGTAACTGATTTTAATTTAGCCTCTCATTATTGTAGAACAAACTTGGAGAAAGGAGGAGTTGTCACTTATGTTAGAAATGGTTATAGTTTTGAGGATATAAGTATTAGCAAATATTGTGTTGACCAACATTTTGAAGCCTGTGCTACACAGCTAAGTTTCAATAATGAAATTTTCATAATAGTAACAGTGTATAGAGCACCATCGGGAAACTTTTCTGTTTTTATGAACCAGTTTGAACTCTTATTAACATTTTTAAGCAGAAAAGAAGTCAACATAGTCGTATGTGGTGATTTTAATGTAGATTTTCTACATAACTTACCCTGTAAAGTCATAGAATCATTAGTCAGTTCATTCAATTTAACTCAGGTAGTTAATTTTCCAACTAGAATAATGAATAATAGTCTCTCAGCTATAGACAATGTTTTCCTAGATACCTCAAAATTCAGTTATACCATCAAGCCATCCATAAATGGACTTTCGGATCATGATGCCCAGTTATTAACCATCAACACTTCAATAGGAACTAGCACTAAGAGTAATGTCTTTAAACTTCAGCGTGTAATAAATGATGAGTCAGTTACCGGTACTTGTTTTAGAAAGTGCCTGAATACCACAAACTGGGAACAGGTATACAGTGCTCAAGGTATGGATGAAAAATACAACATTTTTAGTAACATTGTATTAAATTTCTTTGAAAGTTGCTTCCCCTTGAAAAAGTGTCGTGCTTCTCAAAAAGAACAAAAGCCTTGGATAACTATTGGCATTAGAACATCATGCGTTAATAAAAGGAAGTTGTATATTGCCTCTAGGAACAGTGAGAATGCTAATGTTAAAACACATTACAAACAGTACTGCAAAATACTGAAAAAGGTTATTAAAGAATCTAAAAGTATGTACTACAAACATAAAATTCATGATTCTGAAAATAAAATTAAAACAATATGGGACATTGTAAAAAAGGAAACAGGAAAGAGTAATCAAAAAAATAATGATATTTTTGTCAAAGAAAATTCAGTAGAATCTAATTTCTCAATTGCTGATAATTTTAATAAACATTTTTTATCTGTTGCTGACAAGTTGACTGCTAACAGCTCAGTGACACACAGTATGGATTTTGTCAAAAAAGGCTTCCAAGAAAAATTTAACTCTATGTCTATAAAATTAGTTACTCCAGAAGAAATAAGAAAAATTATTAAATCCCTTAAGAGCAAATACTCAAGTGGTTATGATGGGATTTCCAGCAGATTAATTAAATTGTTCTCCACAGAATTAAGTAATATACTAATATTTAATATATCTTTACTTGAGGGTACTTTTCCAGAAAGGCTTAAGTATGCTGTAGTTAAACCACTCTATAAAAAGGGAGATAAGGCAGCCGTATCGAATTACCGACCAATTTCATTACTAACAGCCTTCTCCAAAGTTTTTGAGAAAGCAATGTACAATAGAGTTTATGAACATCTAAAAAATAATAATATTCTAACTAAATCCCAATTTGGTTTTCAAAAGGGTCATTCAACAGAACAAGCTATATTTGCATTCACTGACAATATTTTAGAAGGAATAAATGATAAATTAATTCCTGTGGGAATTTTTTGTGACTTATCTAAAGCATTTGACTGTGTAGATCATAAAATTCTGATACAGAAACTTAAGTATTATGGTATAGATGGCATTGTTAATAAGTGGCTTAGTTCTTACCTTCTAAATAGAAAACAGAAAGTGTCAATGGAGAATTTTAAGGCTATCTTAAGAGGTCCACTGTTTTCTGAGTGGAAATTAATCAGATGTGGAGTACCTCAGGGTTCTATATTGGGGCCACTATTGTTTTTATTATATATAAATGATCTACTTTGTGTTTCATCTAAAAACTCAAAATGTGTCCAGTTTGCAGATGACACAAACATAGGAATTAAAAACACTCCAGATTTATCTACAGAATATATTTCAAATTATGTCTTTGAACTGATTAATAAATGGTTTACAGCTAATGGCTTGTCTTTAAACTTTGATAAAACTCAGTATATGCAATTCAGTACATCACACAGATTAACACCTGACAGACATAAAATTTGGAGACCAGTCCATTCAAGAGGTAGATAGTGTGAAATTTCTAGGTTTGTATATTGATCATAATTTAAATTGGAAAGTACATGTTTCCGACTTACTAAAGCGATTGGGAGCAGCCACATTTGCAATTCGTACAATTTCAGCTTTAGGTGATCTCCGTATGAGGCAGCTAGTTTATTTTGCTTATTTTCACTCCTTATTGTCATATGGAATAATATTCTGGGGCAATTCTACCCATAGAGACAAAGTGTTCAGAGCCCAGAAGCATGTAATAAGAATTATGTGTGGGGTTAGCAATAGAACTTCATGTAGAGAGCTGTTCAAGAAGTTAGGGATTTTAACATTAGCATCTGAGTAGATATACACATTAATGTCCTTTGTAGTCACAAATTATACTTTGTTTGAAACAAATAGTAAAATACACAATTATGGCACTAGAAGTAAAAATTATCTTCACAAGACTTACAAGTCACTGTCATTTGTTCAAAAAGGGGTCCGATATTCAGGGATACATATCTTCAATATGCTCCCAACACATATGAAATGTCTAGTAGATGATAAGAATAAATTCAGGAAAAAATTGAAAGAATTTTTAATTGACAACTCCTTCTACTCTGTCGAAGAATTTATTTCTAAGGTATCTAAAAAATAACTGCCAGTATCTTGTGTAAATATAGTTCACTTAATTAATTTACCATGTATGCTATGACTGTACTTCTCCTGGTGTATGTATTTAGTTTGTTACGTAATTGTTTACGGTACCATATATGTTATGTACATCTTGTGGTGTATGTATTATTTTGTTATGGAATTTTTTTTATGTACTATACATGCTATGACTGTACATCTTGTGGTGTATGTATTGTTTTGTTATGGAATTTTTTTATGTACCATATATGCTATGACTGTACATCTTCTGGTGTATGTATTATTTTGTAACGGTAGTGTTTAATGTACCATGACCGTACATCTAGTGGTGTACTTATTATTTTGTTATGCAACTGTTTATCTGTAAATTGACAACTTTCCACATCCCACAGAAGCCAGTCTCTTATATTGGGATCAATGGAAAATGAATGTATTGTATTGTATTGTATTGTATATAATAGTATACAATAGGATCAAAACAGGTGAAGACTGTGGACAAGTGCAGGGTAGGTCAGCATGAATGAAGACAAATGCCAAGAAGAGTCAGCTTATTAGGTACACAGATAAAAAAAAGCTAAAGATTAATTGTGATTATAGAATGGAGTCAGAATTCCCCACTGAAGGTTTGAAGTGTAAATATCTTGGCATAACATTTGATAATAAACTCAATTGGGCAGAGCACATTGAACGATAGGAAAATGTTACAAAATCCTTCATTTATTGGAGAGGGTGATGAGAGGATGTACCAGAGAAGTTAGGGAATTGGGTTACAAAACTTTGGTCAGACCATTGGTTGAATATAGTGGTGTAGTTTGGGACCCACATTTTGGTATCAAATGCAGAAGTTAGTGCGTGTGGAAAGAAGAGCAGCTAGATTGTTCTTGAAATTATCGAAGGACCCAGTCAGTAACTGATACGATAAAGGAGCTGGATTGGGAGACATTGGAGGAAATGAGGAGTGCAGGGAATGTACAGAGCATATGTTAATGATGGGGCTTGGAGGTATTGGTCAAAAAATTAGAAATAATGAATAGAAGGGGAAAGATGACCATGACCACAAGCTGGCTCTCGATTTCATGCATGAGGGAGTGGGAAAATTTTCTTTTGTTGATAAGGGCCAGGGATTGAAAGGAATTCCCAATAAAAGTGATGAATAATTTACCAAAAAGGCTTAATGAATTTAAAATTAAAATTTCTAAATTGGAAAAGCAGGATCTTAACATTTCAATTATAAAAGATAATTTAAAAAAAACAAAAAAACCCAGGAAATTAGATGTATCGGGGAATTGCCATCAAAGCATCAGTTCCATCACAATTAAATTAACAATAATAATAAGTGTCGAGAGCCCATTTACTTCTCAACAGTGCTTCTGTAAAATTTTGATTTCTGTTTGTGATGTAAGCATCCAGGTGAGGAATAATGAAACAATACCTCTACAATTAACCCTCATTAATCCTACGTTCCTCCCTCAAATTTTGATTTTTTTTATAAAACTGTTATAATATTCATAATCTCTGGGATTTTCTTAATCTTCTGGACCTAATTATATCTTCGTACCTATTTTTTCTTGAGATTTCGATTTTCTTTGCATTACTAAAAACACCCATCATATTTACTTTACTACTCAACTTTATATTCAGTACATGGCTATGTATGCTTACATTTGGAATATATTTTATCAAACACTTTAACTTTTATACTTCCCTCCAGCCAGGCAAGTGTCGTAAAATGACTTAAAATTGAAATAAAGGTAAAATTCCTAGCCTATACATATTAAACCTTAAATTGATCATAATTTAACGTTTTCTCATGTAAATGAATGTAGCAAAATCCATTACATCTGAGAAATTTACCCTATTTAAAATTTATGTCCATTTTGAAAATGGTTTAAAGTAGAGTTAAAAATTACCTTATTTTTAAAAAAATGTTTATAAAAGTCTCTTACTTTACAACTACATTTGATAGATCACTTTTTGACCAGGTTTAGGTATAACTGATATATGACATAAGTATTCCATAACTTGATGTTTTCTTTTTTATCACCTCGACACCTAACCCCAAGTAACTCATGGTCATACTCTAAGAACACCAGAGAATTGTAGTAGTCTTTGTTAACCAGTCTGAATACCCCTCCACCAAATGCTCCTCTATCTCTGTGGTACACTCTGTAACCAATGGGGAAGACCTCATTATCCAGTACTCCTTTTTTTAACCATTACACTCCCTTATAATTAGTTGTGATTTGTGTGTGTGTTAAGTTTGCAAATTCTATTACTTTGTTCATTTGTTATTTTTTTTTTTTTTCATTATTAAACTTCACCTTCCAAGTTCTGACCAATCTGTTATTGTTTCAAATGCTTTATCTATTTCTTTAGCATTAGTATACCTATGATCATCTATTTTTATCCCCTCACCAATAGCCCCTAAGCTAAAAAAGGCAGTTCTGGCCCCATAATCGGTGGATGTTGGCTCCATCACAGCATTAGCTAATAACTCAGATTCCTGATAACCTGAATATTCTTCATAACCCTTTCTTTAACTTACCTCTTTGTTTGCAATCATTTCCATTCCCTACTGCTTTGCTGTCTCTTACCTGTGTTGTGTTCTCTTCTTACTGGTTGGATAGGTCAACATGAAATAAAGCTGAATGTCAAGAAGACTCAGTTTAATAGGTACAAAGATAAATTAATAAATTTTCGTATTTATTATAGAGGAATTTCTTGTTGAAGATGTTAAGTGTAAGTATCTTGGCTTAACATTTGGACTGGTCACATGTGTCAGATGATAGAGGGAAGTTTCAAAATCCTTCATTTATTATAGTAATGTACCAGACAAGTGAGTGAATTGGGTCACACCATTGCTTGAATATGGTGTAGTGTGGGGCGCACTTTTTGGATAGCAAATATAGGAATTGGTTGGGCAGTAATGGAGGGTTGCTAGATTTTGTTGTGGTGATTGTTCCAAAATACAATCAATAACTGAAATGATACATGAGTTGGCATGGGATATATTGAAAGACAGGAGAAGGATGAGTAGAATGCTGTAAATTCATAAGGTGTATATTAATTATAAGGCTTGAATGGATATTGGTAGAAACTTAAGTGTCTCTGCAAACTTAGTTCTTTTGGATATTCCCTCTTCTTTGGAGGCTGGTTGGACATGGTCTCTAAAATGAAAACTAGCATATTCGTTGTTAATTATACATATAAGTTTTACTCTGTGATCTTATAAATTGCATAATCTTAAAATCATATTTAAATTCATATAAAATGAAAAACTTCATTAAAGTAATGCCCCATTGTTAATCTTCATAGAAACCAACGTAATTTCCTTCTACTTATAGAATAAAATACAGTCATTTTTGGTAGAGCTCATTTTAAGAGACTGATTCTGGGGCTACAAGTCAATTTATAGTTAAACTGATGTATACACTAGAAGAAGTACTGTCACGTAATATTACATACATTAATTACAATAACTGAATTTCTGTATGTTACTAGTTATTTTTTGTAGATACCTTCTAAAGAAATTCTTCTATGGTTTGGATGTTAGTAAAAATATCTTTTAGTTTTTTTCCTGATGAAAAATCTTATCCTCTGGCATATATACAGGGCCGCGTTAGGGGGGGTAAGTGAGTCAAAAGTACCCGGGTCCCGCGGGCTGATGGGGGGGCCCGATCACCGACTATAGGGGCCCTCAGGCCATGAAGCCAATATTACGCCCACTGTCGCCTGGCCATTTTATAGAGCTAAAAAAAAAAAAAAAAAAAAGGTCGCCCATTTTAACCCCGGGCCCGAAATCCCTAGCGCCGGCCCTGCATATATATATATATGCCAGGTGGGAACTTGCCTACCAATACAAACAAGGCACAAGGCAACCTCCTGGTCTTAATTTGAGATAATACTCAGTTAGCACTTTTCCTTCCCTCTATCCTATACTTGCCTCCATGTCCAATGTCTACAGTATATTGAACCACCACATACCAGAGGTGATGTTTAACTACATAGATTTTTTGATTATTATTATCATTATATTTTTTCAATTTTATTTTGTTTACTTATTTATTTTTACTTTCTCAAATTTATGTTATAAACATTTGAATATATTTTTCAGCACTTTTTGTAACATTTTGCATTGCTCAGGTACTAGCTCCAATTCACTGTCTCCCTCTCCTTGCCTTCTGTTTGAATTTACCACCCACCATGTTCCTGACTAACGGTCATTCTGTGAAACAGTCTCCCACACCACCCTCCCTCCTTCATTTTCTCCTGTTGACAAAGAGCCAAGTCTTGAAATATTCATTGTTTTTCCTGTATTTTGTGTTTATTTATGTGTTCACCCCATGATACCATCATCTAAGGTAAGTGGTGGTTCATTTTGCTATACCTTTTTTTGTAAATCCATTCGCTAATTAGCTCCTATTATTTCCTGGTAACTACATATATTTATATAACGATGGAAGGAAAGAACTTCCATGAGGCTATATTTATATGGACAGGACAGTTAAAATACGCCCAACACTAACCAAAGCTGAAGGGAGGAGGGCAGCAGCAACACAAAACAACACACACAAAAACATAATACAATATTTTGGGTAAACACCCTTTTTCAAGTTAGCAGAAGTACATGGCTGAGCTTGCGCAAGCCCTACGTTTGACTCTATGGTGGAAAACTGCCTACACAACCCTTAACTAATTTTTACTTTAAAATCTTTAAGTGTTTATGATAAATTATTCATCAATTCTCTTGGCAATTTATTCCAATCCCTTACACCCTCTCCAATGAATGAAAATTTTCCCACACACTTATGCCTGAAATAAGTGTCAGCTTGTCATCATGGTCATCCTTACTCTTTCATACAGCTCTCTTAATTTTCCCACCAATATCTTTCCATGCTTCATCACCAATTTAGGCCTTGTGCACACCCACAACTCTCTTCACCCTCCTTCTATCCTCCAATGAATCCCACTCCAGCTACTTTATCATATTAGTTACTAATTGTGTTCTGCGGTAATTTCCAAAGACTAATCTGGTAGCCCTTCTCTGCACCCCTTCCTACTTATATATCCTTCCAACAGGTGAAAGATTTTGAACCCTTTCCCTACTACCTGTCCAATGTGTCCTGCCCAATTAAGTCCGCTGTCAAATGTTAAGCCGAGGTATTTACATTTCGAATCTTCAATAAGTACCTCCTTCCCCACTTTATAATTAACCTTTAGCTTTTATCTGTGTACCTAAAAGCTGATTCTTCTTTGCATTTATCTTCATCCCATGTTGATTCACCCTGTCAGTTATCCTATCTAGATCACCCTGCAGCTGTCTAGTCTTCCATTGTTTTGATCCTTTTATATAATGTTATGTCATCTGCAAACAATCTAACTTCTGACAGTAAACAATTAAAACAATCATTCATTAGAATAGCAGTGGTCGCAATATACTGCCCTGTGGAACTCCCATGTTCACTCCTACTTCTTTTGATACCGCATTTCCTAACATAACTTTAGCTTTCTACCATTTAGGAATTCTTCTAACCTGCAAATCATCTTTTTATCAGCTCCAATAGTTTGACCCTTATTTAACACCATTTTATGGCTCATTCTGTCAAAGGCGTTTGAAAGGTCTAGTGCTACACTATCAACTTGACTTCCCATGTCCATTTCTTCAAAAATATCTTGCATATAGCCTACTAACTGAGATTCGCTTGAATATCCTTGTCTAAAGCCATGTTGCTGACTAGAAAGCCACTTACGTTTCTGACAGACACATTGATATGGTTGCATATTAATCCCTCCATTAGTTTTCCTACTACTGATGTCAAGCTGATTGGCCTATAGTTTTAGACCCTATTTGTCACCTGTCCTTTATGGATTGGAACTACTGTCACACTTTTCCAGTCATCTGGTAAACAACAAGTATCCAGACTCAATTTAAATATGTTTCCAACTAAGGTACAATGTCCCATCCTACTATCTTTAAAACATCTGTAGTAATACCACACCTGCCCCTTTACACTTTTTTAGATTCCTTAGTTCCATCATGATATCTTCACATTTAATCTCAAATTTCCTAATCTGCTCACTTCCAACTGTGCGGTTAGGCTTGTTTTCTGATATAACCCCTACCTTTCCTGGATTATTGTCCTTAATGGTCTCTCTGAACCAGTTACTGATTAACTCTGTTGGTAGTTAATAACTGGGCATCATGATCTGAAAGTCCATTGATAGATGCCTTGATTGTATAACTGAATTTTGAGGTATATAGGAAAACATTATCTATAGCTGAGATACTATTATTCATTGTTGTAGTTGCAAAATCAACTACCTGAATGA